>JAYRBT010000156.1:16568672-16645724 GCA_036023395.1 Myiotriccus ornatus
TTGCTCAGGTTTGGGTTTTTTTTTTGGTTTTTTTTGTTTGGTTGTTGTTGTTGGGTTTTCTTTTTTCTTTTTTCTTTTTTCTTTATCCTCACAAATACTGGGATGGCTTCTTGGTGGGGTTAGACCTCCCCTGCTTTGTGTGCTCAGTGCGGGCTCAGGGCCAGGTCCCCGTTCCCATCCAGTGCTGGTCACCCATCTCTGGTGTGTGGGAGCAGCTTTGCCAGATGTGCAGGCAGAGTCTCCTGGTTGGATGGGCTGTCCAGGTGTTGATTGCCTTTGCATTGCTTGTCAGCAGCTGCCTGAAACCCCATCCAGTGCTGGGGGTGCCTGGGTTTTGTAAGCAGCTGGAGGCCCCCTGCCAGCCTTTCACACCCACTGGGGACCTTCAAGCTGGCCAAGCAGCTGGGATTGAAGGTGGGAATAAGCTGCTAGTCCCATTCCACACCTGGGATCACTGGAGGGCCCTGACAACACCCTTTCTTTTGGTAAGAGTAGGATTTAGTAACATCAGTGATTTCTAAAGATGCAGCTTGAGGAATTGATGCGAATTTGCTGCTTAACTTCAGCTGAGAAAAGGACAGAAGAAGTTTAAACACTCCCCTTGGAAAACAGCAGATCTGAACACCTGGACACTTCAGAGTGAAGTGGCTTTTTTTTGTTTTTAAATTGGCTTTTTTTTTTAAGTGGTTAAGAAACTCAAAGAAAAATGGAGTTATCAGATAGGAATGCTACCTTGAGTGAGTGCTGCTACTGTGAACTGCTTGTCCTGATAATGGAAAGCTGTCCAGCTTTTTCCCTTTGTGATGAATGCAGGTGGCTCCTGCTTTTAATTTTGATAGCCTTCACAGTGGAAAGGAAACTGCTTTTGGAAATCATCTGCCCCATAACAACTAGGTTCCTGTAGTTTGAGGTTGGTTTTAACGTTATTCCTCGTAATTAACTGGAGCAAGAGGGACTTCAGCAACCAGTGATGTTCCCTGAAATTTGGACTACATTTAAAACAGGATTAGCCAACAAGCTGATTTAGGGGATGGAGTTAAGACAATGAAATCCTCCCAAATCTGGCTTTGCATATGGAAGAAGAGTTTGAGGAAGCAGGGGCTGAGGGCAGACCTGCTGCCTGGCTGGAAACACCACCTCTCCCTTGCTATCCCAGGCTGACCTGGAGGAAGAGCGTGGAGGAGGACGGGGAGGCACCAGCCTGGCCACCTGAGAGGTGGCTTTTGCCAGGAGCAAGCAGAGAGGAGGTCCCAGTGGGGCCCAAGGGATGAGTGAGCGGCTGCAGGAGGGGCTGGGGGTGCAGGGGGAGATGTTCCTGGAGGAGGACTTTGAACAGACATTGTAATGCAGCACACCACTGCCTGGTCACCCTGCTGCTGTGGCTTGGAGTCACCTGCAGTCTTGCCAAGGGAGATCTGTATGTGCAGCATTTGAACGAGGTGCATCCCATCCCTCTGGATGTGCTGTGGCATTCCCCAGGCAGGGAAAATCATGTTTCCTAGTCCCCAAGATAACAGGTCCCATATCCCTGAGAGCTTGTCACCTCCCCAGCGTGACACAGAGATGAAACAGGGCCTTTCCTGGAAAGGGGGCTTTCAGACAGCTGAGGGGGGAAAAGTTGTGGCTGCTCAGCCTGGAGAAGAGAAGGTTGTGAAGAGACCTCATGGCAGCCTGCCAGTGTCTGAAGGGCCTACAGGGAAGACAGAAAAGGACCCTTCGTGGAGAACTGTAGGGACAGGACAAGGGGGAACAACTTCAGACTGAAGGAGAGGAGTTTAGATTAGATATTGGGAAGAAATCATTCCCTGGGAGGGTGGGGAGGCCCTGGCACAGGTAGCCCAGAGCAGCTGTGGCTGCCCCTGGAGTCCCTGGAAGTGTCCAAGGCCAGGTTGGATGGGGCTTGGAGCAACCTGGCCTCGTGGAAGGTGTCCCTGCCCATGGCAGGGTGTGGGACTGGATGATGCTTAAGATCCCTTCCAACCCAAACCATTCCATGATTAAAGAAAAAAGTGTGTTTATCCACAAGGCAAGGTCATAATTCCAGGAGGCTAAAGGGAGGCAATGCTTGGAATCTGAAACGAGATTTAAAGGAATAATTAAGGGTTCTGCCGCTCAATAGTGCCAACGAACTGGCTGGGAATAAATCAGATTTCACTGGAAGGAAGTGACCTGGAAATACATTATTGCCTGTCCCTTAGCCAAATTTCATCACCATGGGGTGTCACTGAATGGAGAGTGAGGTCACCCTGGTTGGAGCTGAGGAGGGCTCAGCTGGGGAGGGAAACCTTCCAGGCACAGGCTTGGGAGCCTCTAAGGCGGCTTTTGTTCCAGGCCGTGGAAATCTCAGCTCTGAGTAGACCAGCCCTCATCGGTACAATTTTGCCTCTTGAAAATGCACACAAAATCTTTTATTAAAAACCCTGCAGATGAGTTAACAGCTGGGAGAAGCTGGAATATGATTAATGTCTCGTGAATTAGCCCTGGAGGTACTTTATGGAAATAAGATTTACAACACTATTACACGCAGTCCTGAATGTGCTTTACATTTTTAAATGAGGGGAATGAATGTTTCTCTCTGCTCTGCTCCCTTTCCCCCCTGGGCCCTTGCAGAGGTACAGAAAGAGGATCCCAGCTGATTTGGGATGGGAGGGTTTGGTGCTCTGGGAGGTATTGGGCTGTGCAGTTAATTGAATGATCTTACTGGCCCCAGCACTTTATCAAGCAAGGAATCAAAATGTGTCCTGACATGTAGGACACAATTACAAGTCATTAACAGAGAAATTAGAGATGCCAGGATGGAAAGAAGGGGTCTAGCAGGCTGTTTTGTCCATCCTCCCTGCCAAGGCAGGATTGCTCCTGACAGCACATGGTTCGGTGCTCCCGACACCTCCCGAGCACTGCGGTGCTTCCAGCAGTCCCGCTTATTCCAGTGTTTCAAATGTCCTGCTGGAGATCTTCCTCCCAGACCGCTCAAGCCTTGCTAGAGGGAGATGATAATTCCTGTGGAAGTGGCAGGAGGTGGAGCCCCTGCCTGGGTACGTGAGGAGGATGCTCTGTGGAGACCTTCTTCAAGAGGAGTGTCCCCTCAGGGAGCCCTCTGTGGCTGGGACCGTGGTACCCTGGCTTTGTCTCACCACAAGAAATCTCATGGATGACCCTATTTTGAAACAGCAAAACTCTCCCACTGTGCAAGTCAGAGAGGCCTTTTCCAAGCCTAATGGTTCCAGGTTCACCAAGTCCAACCATCAACCCATCTCCACCACCATGTTCACCACTAAACCGTGTCCTCAGTGCCACGTGCACAGGTTTTTTGAGCACTTCCAGGGGTGGTGGCTCCATCACTTCCCCGGGCAGCCCGTGCCAACGCTTGACAACCCTTTTTATGAGAAACATTTTCCGAATATGTAAAACAAATATCAGCTTGCATCTGAAGAGAAGCTGAGCTCCCGAAGCTGTGTGACCCCCTTGTGCAACGCAGGTGCTCTCTCCTAGAGAACGCAGGAAAGGTTAGAAATGGGCAGCTGAAGCTCTCAGTCTGCTAAGGAGAGGCCAAAAGATATGTGAAGGAAGGAAAAAAAAAAAATCCCAGGAATGGACCGTGGGGCATGGCTGAAGAGCAATGAACTCCACGCTTCCATCACCAGAACTGGCCACAGGAGAGGAGACCCAACTGCTGCAGGTAACACAGGGCAATGAACCTGGTGGAGAGAGAAGGTAGGATCTTTGGGGGAAGGTGATGAAGCAGGTGCATCCACTTGGTTGCCTCTACTAAAGCACTGGTTTTATTGGTGACTGGAAATGATAGGTCTGAATTGGCTTTGAGCTCATACTGCTTTTGAGGCTGGTTTTTTTTTACTCCTAAATCCAGCGATTTTTCCATGATTTCCTAGTGTTTTTAAAGCTCTGTTTAGGTGAGGACTGTTTTGTTAGAACACCCTTGCTATCCATAGGCACCCTTAAGCTTAGCAGTGAGCCTTTCTCCTGGAACCCTGGCCCTGTCCCAGGCTGTCTCAGGTGATCTTGGACCCCAAAATAATGCAAATCCAGGAAAAGAACTCGTTTTTCTCTCTGAACTGCACGTCGGGAAGGCCATGTCTGGTGGGAGCAGTGTGTGAAGCACAGATAGCTTTACACACAAGGTGGATGCCTGCGTGAATGTGGAGCAAAGACTTGCCTAAAGCTTCTGTGTGGCTTGTAGCCAGGGCCCTGGAGGGGACTGTGCCACGGTTGGCTCTGTCCTGTGCCCACACCAGCTGGCCCTGCTGGCAGGTACCACCGTGCAGTGGGCTAGAAAAAGCACAGCTGAAGAGCCCAACATCTGCAGGGTGTGGTGGTTTGGAGAGAAGGTCGCTCTGCTGGGCTTCCAAGGGGCAAGTGGCTTTATTCTGGGCTCAGGGCATAGATGGGGGGGCTGTGGTGGTGCTGGGAACCCCCTCCAGCTGCAGTTGGCAGAGATGCTGAAGCCAAGTCGGTGTTATTTTAGTTTTTATTACCATCTAGTGGCAGGCCTTGGGAACTGAAGCCTTAAATCAACATTAGCACTACCCCAGAAGACTGCATGATGTAATCTCACAGCCCCTTGCTCTCCCTTTAATCTTCTGCCCTCACCAATTTTATCTTTCAGTTGGAACTATATTTCCATTAATTTGTGGCTTCCCACATCTCCACGTGAAAAATATACTTGTTTTACAGCCCCCATCTCCCTCAGTGTATCACTCTCCTGAAAAGTGTAGCTTTAAGGCAGGGAAAAAAAAATATTCCTAGAAGATGAATAACCTATAAATTAATTGGAAACTAATTTTGGGTAGATTGACTCGAGAGAGCTGATCAGGGCCTCTGAATATGCTGAGCCATGCTCAAGAGTGGAGTGCTGCTGAGACAAACCAGGAAGGCTTGGAATGGTTTTGCCATGCCTGGACTGGTGTTTTGGGATCCCCTGGCAGGGAGATGAGACCCTGACAGGGACGAGCAGGAGTTGCAGAGGACACAGGAATGTTCCTTCTCTGACCTTCCTGAAGGCTCTGTAGTGGTTTAAGTGAAAAGCACCGGATCTGCAATTAGGAAAACTAATATTGAAGTGTAAACTGTACTGAGATTTGTTTTTTTTAACTTGATTGCCAGTCTAGGTATGTATCTAAGAATTTCTAAGGTGAAAGTCTTCTCTATTTTTTTTAAGATAAACTAAACCCCAAAAGAAACCCTTCTGGATTAAAATAGTTGTGTCCTCAAATACCATATGCCTTTGGACGTATCACCTGCAGGCTTGCTATGCTGTCACTAACATGAAGTTCATAAATCTTTAATCTGAAATTGAAATCTTCCAAGAATCCCTCTCTGCAACAACATGAAAGTCACCAGGCAGAGACCTGCACTTCTACCACCCAGATAAATAATCCTGGAGCTGCATTTTTGTAAACTCTGCATGATCTTCTGTGGCTCTCTGCAGTGTTCCTCAAGAAATTAATCTAGGCAGAGGGGCTGTGTTCTTGCTGCTTGTCCCACAGGAATGGAAAGGAGTGGTTATGACTGTATTTTCAAGATAATTATAAACCCATTCTTTAATGATTTGGCATCAAAGATGGGATCATTTTCCAGTGGCTGGGTAGATACCATTTGGTTTTTATGCAGGAGGGCCTTCTGGGCTCCCAGTGTCATACAACTGATAATGTCACAGCTGGCCCAGTTGTCCACCAAAAAAAAAGTGCTGATTGGTGCAATGTAGTCTGATTTATCTTTTAGATTATTTTGTTGGTGGCTAATTGCTTCATAGCAACTGGAAACAAGTAACTGTACAATAGGTGACTGGTTACAAAAGTCTCTCAGGAAAATAAGGCTGGAAAAGGCATCAGAGATGCCTTGGCAACATCAATCACTTTGGAAAAAGGGGGAAATTAAAAAAAAAAGGAAGAGGGGGAATATGATAGTGAAAGATACTGAAAAATACTGAAAGACATGGTCTTACTGCTAAAGATGCAGTGGTAGAACAGTAAATCTGTCCTTAACCAGAGATGTGAAAGGGTGAGGACTCCAACTCAAAAATAAACTGGAAATGACTGATCTCAGCCGTTGGATTTCTTAAAAGAAAAAAAACCAATCCTGTTAGGTACCAACCCCACCTGACTGTGACCTCTGCTGTCTGTTGTGGTGCAGCACAGCTCAGGACTCTGTTCTCCTTTCCCATGAGGGGCATCGAGGTTTGCTCCTGAGCTCCATTTCTTTCATGTTTCTGTCATGCTCAGGGTGTAATGGGTGATCTGGGATTGCATCACCTGAATTTTGGAAAAAGTAAGGAGGTGAATGAAGGGTGGCTGAGACTGGAATGGAAGGAGAGTGGGGGGGTGTGACAGAGTCCTTGCACATCTGAGAGGCATTTAGTAAAGGAAATGAAGGAAGACTTCTTCCTGCATAATTTGGGATCTGTGAGCCTTTATGTGCAGTCTTTCTGCTTTCCAAAATTCACCATTTCATGGTTTCTTTCTAAATATTTAAGCACAGCTGCCATTTCTGAATGGGGGAAAGAGAAGGAAGTGAATGGAGATAGAAAAATCCTGTTGGTTTGGAAGGGAGAAGTTTTTGTCCTGTTTTGGTCCTCCCCTAAAGTTTGGGTCTTTCTGTTCCCCAGGATCTACACCACAAAGGAAGGTTTTATCAACTGCCAGAGCAGTGAGTGATCCCTGGGTGTGCTCACAGACGCCTCAAGAAGTGGATGCACGTGAGTTGTGTCACTGCACATTCCTGCTTTGTGGTAAATAACTGGGAAGAAAGAACAGCAAATGCTTCTGGCTTAAATGTCCCTCTCCACCGACCTGCTAGCTAGATTCTTGTTGCTGTTTGGACTCTGGTGTTTCTGATTCACTGGCTGTGGCAGAGATGTTCAGTGCTTTGACTGAAGAGATGCTCTGGAAGTTGAGTACAAGTCCTGCTTCTGTCCCTGCTTCTCGACCTTTGACTTTTTTAGGTCAAACAAAACCTTTTATCTACTTGGTGCCTTAAGTCCTTCATGATGATAGATATAAAATATGTTTAAAGAACTTTCCTGCATTACAATAAGGTATTGTGTATTTTCATCACATTTTCGTGCCTCTCATCCTGCCAGAAGGTTAAGGCAATAAATACCCTGTAGGAGATTCCAGCTCTCTCCTAATGATCTTTAACTTCTTGAAACGATTTTGTGAACCTTAGCCTACATTAACTCTATTTATGGCTCATGAGCAAGTTATAGCTGATAGATGAGGCAAAAGCTAAAAAGGGAAGTTTTCTGACATCACACCAGATTTATAAAAAGTCCTGTGCATCTATTCTGGGAACTCAGCTGCCAGGTTGGCACTACATGGGGTGTCACTGTGGCTCCAGAAGCAGTCGTAACAGTACGTGGAGGGTTCAGACGAGCAGGGTTCAGTTCTGCCTCTAATGTCACATTTCCTGCACTAAAACACACCTGAAAACTGGAAGGAAGAAAAGTCCAGCCAAAAGTCTGCGTTGAGGGAGGTCATTCCCAGCTGGCTTTGCAGATTGGCGCTGGCAGATCCACCACAGCTCAAGGCAACTTGTCCATCACAGAATTATTGAAGTCAGAAGAGACCTCTAAGATCACCACGTCCAGCTGTCAAACAGAACAGCCGCCGTGTTCACCACGGAACCACGTTCTCAGGTGCCACATCCACACGTTTTCTGAACACTTCCAGGGGTGGTGACTTCACCACTCCTCTGGACAGCCTGTTCCAATGCTGACAAGCTTTTCCAGGAGGAAATTTTTCCTGATGTCCACACCAGTCTATGTTCTGGCCTCGCAGGGCAGCCTGGCTCTGCGGACCAGCAGCGCTGGTTGATGGTGGTGAGGCACGAAGAAGTGTAAGGAAACTGTGGACACCTCTTTTTGGGTTCCTCTGGCAGCAGGACTGGACAGGGGGGTCACTTGGCTGGGCTGGTGCTGGAGGTGTGGGTTTAGCACAGAGGGTCACAGAGGGAGCAGAGGAAAAAGGCAAAACTGGCTTTGAAAAATGACACACGAAAAACACTAACCAAAAAGGTGCTTTCAATAGCTGACATGCTGCAAACATGATGACGAGAAAAACACCTCCCTGCTGCCCGGTGCTGTGCAGAAATGAGGGACACAAGTGTTCCAGGGCTTGCAGAAGCTTCAGATCCTTACAGTTTGCTGGTTACACTAATGTTTTGCCTTGCCTGACCTACCTCCTCAGGGCAGCAATAAAAATAACCAGCTTTAGTCCACTACTTGGCTGCTAATTGTCCACTTGTAGATCTTAGTCCCAGCTGGGCCTTGCTTCTGCCCAAAGGCAGTTGTGTTCAGTAAAGTGGCTGTTCCCATTTGCAGGCAGCCTCACAATAGGAGCAGGTGGCTGCCATTTTCCATGCAAGAAAGCTCTTTGGAGGAAAGGAAAAGGGGTAAATGAGGGGAGGGGAGGAAAAAAAATCCAAACAGAAACAAACAACACAAAGCATCTAAGAGAGGAAAGCCTCTGCACTGCTCTGCTTAAAATGGAGAGAGACCAAAAGTGTGCAGAAATTAAAAGAGAAGCAATATTTGAGGACAGGGGGAGAAGTGAAATGCTGCTTCTATCGTTTCTGTGCTCACTGCTGCATGCAGGCTGCCCTCCCTGTTTCCCATTTCGATCAGTATGCAACATCTAAGTATTTCCCAGTGAAGATGCACCCGCTCCACAGCTAATTTTAGCCTCCTGATTATGACTTCCTTCAGTGAGTTACCTTGTCTTGACAGCTTACAAGTAGTATGTATTTTCCCTGGGGTGCTGCAGACCAGAGGTGGAAACCTGCAGCGAAGCACAAAGAGAGAAAATGGCAAGAAATCACGTCTCAGCTGCAGCTTCAGAGCTCTCCTTCCCTGAGCAGGTGAAAGAGGAAACTTCTGAAGTGCCTGTGGCACCCTCTCACTGCTAGCAGGCGTCACCTGGAATGGGGACAGCACAGAGCTTGTCTCTGGAAAGAAACAATAGAGGAAAAGTGCCACAGAATCTGCTTGTTCAACAGCACTGCTTAGCAGAAGCCAGATTTTTTGTATCAAAGGAAATTCTGCTATTTTTAAATTGTTTATTCATGCAGAAAGGTTGACAATGAAGCCTTTGAAATGTCTTGCCTTGTGACAGCTTGGGAGGGAACCTATCAGTCTATCAAAAGACTTTATATTATTGTGCTGAATTCCAGCATCTACTCCAACCTCTCATCTCTGTGCCCACAGCATGTACACACATGAGCAGGAGAGAGAGAGTGCTTGGGCACTGACTCTTGACCTGTTTTCCATGACAGGCACCTGGAGCCACCAGATCAGACTGGTAGAAGCAGTTTGGAGGCCAGCAAAAGGCCCTGGTTCTTCACTCAACCAGAGGCTGAGCTGCAGATCTGCCTGCAAAGGGATATCACAGATGGCAAAGGTTTGCATGGGATCAGGGGGAAAGTGGTCAGCTAATGAAAGACATCCATGCTAGGGCTGCTAAAGACAGAGGAATTGCATCTACCTCAGACTCCCAGGAGCTGAAGTGGTTTTAAGGTATTAGAGAGAATTAGTGTCTCACAGTCTTGCTTTTCCTTTTCTTCCATTTGCTTTCAGCTACTGTTAGAAGTGACATAAGAACTGGTGGACAGGGCCCCTCAAACTTGGAATTTTATGCTCTCTTACATTTTTTATTCTATGCAAGCTTTTTTAACTCTTAAGAAGTGTTTCTATTTGGAAAGTAAAAGGCAAAGTCCTACAAAATGCTTAAATGGTATGTCAGAGTATTAGTAACTGTTTTTCATTCATCTTCTGGAATAAAACGTCAGGTTTGCATGTTGACATTGTTCCATATTTTCACAAGATCTTTTGTCCTTGGGCATACATCATTTTTGAAGCACAATCAGTATTAGGTTGGGAATTTTACAGAACAATGTTTAACAACGTTGAAAAACGTGTAAAAACTCTTGGATGCAGAGAAGGTATGAATGAATTGTAAGAGCAAGTTGTTCTGCTGTGCAGGTCACCTCATTCCAAAATAACTCCAAAAAGTGCACTTCTCAGCAGCTTCTGGGCTGGGAGGCTCAGTGCTCAGGCTGTCATAGTAGGGACTTTTCTTTTTAGTTATGAATATCTTGTGACTCTGGTAGCCTGAGGCTGCAGAGGCTTCCCCCATCTTCTAGGGGCTGAAACTGTGGCTGATGCTTGGATGTTCTTGCTGTGTTGCAGAGAGGAGCCAGTGCCAGACCATTGCTCCAGGTCATACCTTGATAAACAGCCTCCTCACTTCTAGGGAGCCATCAGCAACCTCCTGCCTGGGCTATGAAATTCTTCAGGAGCACACTTTCACTGTGCTGGCACCCAGAGCAGGAGCACAGGGCAATGACAGACCCTTCAGACCTTCCCTTCTTGGGAAATGCAGACCAGCTTGATGTGGAACAGATTGAGGCAGCACAGCAAGCAGTCACAGGCAACCCCATTACTGGAGAGCTGGAGTGTTTCTGGAACAGCCTTTCTGCTGAAAGCAACACTAGGTATCATCTCTGCCACTCTGGCCATACCCAGTGGCTGGTTGTTTGCATAGAAAGAAATGTTTCCTTGATTCATTAGTTTTTTCTCAGGTGTTTTTTTTTTTGTTTCTCCCAACTCAGATCTGCTGAAGGCAGTGACAAGTTTCCATCCTTCAGAAAACTCAGTCTGACCTGAAAACAATGAGACTCAGGGATCAGTAATTGTATTAATATTTGCCTGGCAGATTAACTCTGAAGAGCTGATAATTCACAGGCTCTTTGTTCACCCTGGTTTAGTGCCCATGGATTCTCTCGCTGAAGGTGTCTTGCTGCAGCATTTCTGTCTTTTGAGGTCAGTGTGATGAGCTGCGTGGGTGTCTTTAGACATGAATCACATGCAAAAGGCTGATTCTTTTTCTTTTCTTCTTTTTTTTTTTTTCCCCTGGCACACTAGGCAAGTCTGGGGGAAAAAAGAAAAAAAGGAAAAAAGAACCTTTCAAATTCCCAGATTCTTTTTCAACTGAAAAGCAACATGAAGGTTTATATTCATTCACTTCTTTCTCTCCTCCACTGTGGGTCTGAGCATCACAAGGGTGCCATGGTTTGTGCAGACATGCCCCATATGGCAGGTTAAGGTCAAATGCCTGTAGCATGTTCTACCTGTCCTTTAGCCAAGTGTGAAATCCATGCTGCAGCAGCTTCTTGAAAGCAGCGGAGTTTAGAAACAGTCAAGCAATCTGAAGTCAGACCCCTGACAGGTTGCCATTTCTGCCAACTTCTGATCCACCTTTCGAAGTGCATGGTCTAATTCAGAGTAATAAAGCATCCCATTCATGCTCTGTGACCATCCTTTATTAGGAGTGAAAAAAACAATCTTAATTGGAGACAATTTGATATGAACCAACTTCTCTCCTTGACTTGAACCTGCTTTGAGCCTTTAACTGAGATCAGGGCTAACAGTCTGGGAGTGAACTGCTGGGCAAAGCTAAAAAGGGAATGAGGAGCCACCTCCCAGCCAAGAACAATCTCAGTGGGGCAGATAAACCCTCTGGCACTTCTGGAAAACCATGTCCATGTTCATCAGATGAGCTCCTAGACTGGTGCTTCAAGGCAAAAGGAACAGCTGCTGGGAATCAGGTGAGTTCCCACAATAACAAAACAACAAAAAAAAAGGCAAATAGAACTGCAAAGTCCTCAGATATCTGCACTTCTCTGTTCCAGCTTCCTGTGCTGCTGAGCAGCTCTACAGAGGAGAGAAGACAAGAAAAATCTCTGCAAGAAGAAAAGATCAGCAGCAAAGAACACATGGAAATGGTTTGTCGAGGTTTTCAGACCTGCCTGACTTTTGGTCCTGAGCTTTGGTTCTTCACTCCACTTCCATCTGCAGCCTCAGGTAGGAAGGGAATTGCTGGCAATGCCCTGAGAAATATCTCTCCCTTTTTTTGGTGCTCTCAACTCCCATGGCTGGGTGACTCAACAATGCTGCTGAAGCTTAGTAATGTTTGTGTTTGGAACACAGACCCCCACTAGGCCCCAGAAGGAGCTTAAGAGTCTCTGTAAGGGGTTTGGGGTGGGGTTTTTTTTTGGTCCAGGATACCTGTTTTTGAAAGGCTCAAACCACTCTGCTGAGTAACTGTGGAGACAGCAGAGGGGAGGCACACACTCCCCTCGCATATTTGACTTTGCAGATGCCCATCTGCTCTTTGGCTTTGGGGTCAGGGCATGTTCAGTGGCATCAAGGCAGCTGCGCATTTGGGGACGAGCAGGTTTGCTCTGCTATTTTTACCATCCTCCTTAAGGATGTGCTGTTTGATCTGAAGCCCAGTGTCTCTTCCCTATTGATGAGCTGTCAGTCTCAGGGCTCGGGGCACTGCTTGGATAAACCTCCACTGTCATATTAGCTGCTTTTAGAGCTGATAACCTTGGGGTGCTTTCAGAATTCATGTCATGAAATGTAATGCATCAACACAGGGCATCAAAACGTGCTGCTGCAGGGCTGGGGCTTCTCTTGGCCCTCATGGAGGGAGGTATTCAGAAGCAGAGCAGTCACTGGTGTCGTCAGAGCTCACGTGGGAGGTGAGGAACTTTCAGCTGTGTGTGTCTACTTCATTCCCCTTGAGAGACAGCGGGTGTTTGGGGGACACAGGGCCGTGCAGCAGAGAGGAAAGGTGGAACTGGAGACTCACAGGGTACAAATGTCATCTGGAATGATGGCCCTGGTGGCTGTACCTTCTGCCCTCCCACATGGAGTGGGCTCAGCCCCCCAGAAGCAGAGGATACAGCCACTGAAGGCACTTTCCACGGAGCAGGGGAAGGGCTCTACCTGCCTTCCACTGAGCAGCTGAATTACAACGTGCTTTGGGGTGTGTGGGCTGCTGGGGAGCTCAGAGTGAACCCTCAGCTCTGCTCCGTGTGCTTCAGCAAGTCACAGGAGGGGGTTATGATGTCTTATTTTGAGTAGCTGAATTACTGTGCACTGTTGACTCCACAAGGATGCTGATGGTGGACAACAGCACTGGCTTTTTGGCCTCAGGGACCTGAACTTCTGCAGGGGTACTCAAAGGTTCTCAGTTTAATTCAAAACAATACAGCATTCGGGACTTTGTAGTGGGTACAATGACTGTTGTGGGAATGGAAAACAAGGTACTTGAAAAAGAGCTATCATCAGGTATCAAGTTCTCATTTGAAATGTATGAATCTTCAGGCAAATAACTTTTTTATTAAAGGAACACTGTCAAGCATCATTCTGATGCTATATTTAGCTTTTAAATTAAATGTGCTCCCAGATCTTCATTTGCTGAGTGACCTGAGCCTTTTGTCTGCAGCACAGTGGCAGTGAGAGCTCTGCCAAGACCTCCACCATGTGGGGACTGATGTCTGTGTGATGCTGGGGAGGGACTCTGGAGCTGCAGTGCCCTTGGAGTGAGATGTTCAGCTTCTTTTAAGCGAAGTCACGGTCTGCAACCTCTCTGTCCTTCCCATTCCCAAGTGGAGAAGTTAAGAAGCAGTTCTTAGTGCTGATATGTGTAAATACTGAAATGTTTGGGCTTAGAAACTTACCTGTGGTTCTTTGTGTGGCTTGGAGCACTGTATCTTCCTTCTTATTTCAGGAAAGGGTGGCTGTCAGGAAAATGGACCTACTCAGTCTACTGGGCAAGAAAAATATCCCAGAGGTGAGATGATTACAAAATGTGTGGAGGACATGCACCTTGTTTATCTGTTGCAGTTGTAGCTGTCAGGCAGGGGAATGATGAGCTTTTTCAGGCAGTTCTACAGTGACTGCTGTGTACTCAGAGCAGGGCTGTGCCTGTGCAGACCATGCACTGAGTGGTTGTGGAGGGGTGACACTAAAGTGAAAGCTTCTTGGCACAAGGGGGCACATAGCCAGATGTGGATGGATCACTGCACAGCTGTTGAGATGTGCTGCTCCCTGCCCTGCACAGCCTTGTCAGCAGGACAGCTTTTCCAGAGGGGAGTTAAAAAAAAGAGACACCTGTTTCTGAAGCTGTAGAGGATAATGTCATGAACTGTCTGTATGTTGTAGGTCTCGGGTATAACCCGGGCTCACAGCTGCTCTCCACGGGCTGTGAGGTGTTGTGTCACCTTGTTCAGGCTGCAGGAAAGCAGGGCAGGAGGTTTTCCAGCTGTCACCACCGAGGGAACCAACAGGAACCAACCCAGCATCCCCCCGGCAGCCACACGATGGCAGAAGAACCAAAGATCCCAGCAGAGCGCTTTGAAAATCGCTGCAAAAGGGGAAGGCACCTGCCTCTGGCTCTGCTGCTCTTACCTCTTACCAGGGCTAACCCAGACCCCACCAGGAATCCTGTACCACCCCACAGCTCCCCTGTGGCTTCCCCACAGCGAGGTCACAGCTTCGTATCTCCGTGCAGGAGGTCTCCCATCACGGGCTGGCGTCACACAGCCCAAACATCACACAGGACCCCTGTTGTCTCCACACAGTCCACTGCCCACAAGGGCCTGAAAAAATAAAAAGAGCTCCAACCTCTCAAAACATGAGGCAGCTGTAAATTCAGCAGCACAAGGCCCTGAGCCACCTGCCAGAATTGGACCTGTCTGGTGCAGGCAGTGGGAAGGGTGACTCCAGATGTCCCTTACAACTGGAATTACTCCATGGGCCAACCCATTCCAGGTCAGCCTCTGCAGGCAGTTCTGCCCCAGCAACTCTGCAGACTTTTCCTTTGGCAACAGAGCCTCAAAAAGGCTGCTTTTGAACCAGAACCATCATAAAGGTCTCAGAGCAACCTTCTCTCCACACAAGAACTCCCTTAAACCCCCAGAGCTGTGCTCACAGCCTGCAATGGAAGTGGTCTTCCCGTCAGTCAGCTGACCTCCTACGTAAGAAAGAGATTCCAGAAGCACAAAACCAGCTTCAGGTGATGTCTTTACAGAAGACAAGTTCCACCTCAGAGCCCTAAACGCCCAGAGCAACAAGCCATACTTCCAGTTGTCATGACATGGAAAAACAATCCATGCTGCCCAATATCAGGTGGGAGAAATCCAAAGGAGTGCAAGTGAATACAACTCCACATGGGGTACCTGACAAACTGCTTAAAGACAGAAGATTCCTTCCCAAAAGATACGTGAGCTAATTCAGCTACTACCAAATCCAAACTCAAAACCTACAAGCTCTTTCACAATCTAGGAAATTCCAGAACTTTTTTTACTTTCCTTTCTCTTCTGCAGCTGGATCCTGGCTGAAACAGGGGTCTTGCCAGGGCATTGCGTCAGCTCTAGAAATAAGGGAGGGTAACAACTGCCTCTGTTTTCACCTGAGGTGAAAATAATGGAAAAAATAAAGCAGATGCATCAATGGAACCACTCTCTCACATGGTGATACCTTTGCACTGTGATTAAAGGTGTGGAGCCAAACACTCCTCCCTGGTTTTCTTAAATCTCTTCTCCTTCTTCACAATTGTCCGAGTCCTAGAAAAGAATGAAGAGGTATCAGCATTTATATTAAAACTGCATCTTGTCAGCCTGGTCTCTACTAAGATTTGGTAGCACACAGCAGCTATAAATTAATACCTTTTAGCCCATTTTGAGGCTGCAGCAAAGCCCAGCTGCTCTCCCAGGGATGGGGAGCCAGCAGCTGAGGGGATAACCCAGCCATCCCACACCCCAGGGAGGGAGCAGGGCCAGCCAGGGCCACCGAGGTCCTGGATCAGCAGACAGCTCCGTGGTGACAAGGCAGGTCCGGCGTCAAGTTTAGGGAGTCAATCCCCAAGTCAGGATCAGGCCCAGCTGAAATATCCAGCATCACCACAGCCCTGGGAAGGCCAGGCAGGGTCGTGGTGATGAGACAGATCCAACATCAGTCCAGGACACGAGTCACAGCTCAGGGCCCAAGGACAGGCAAGGAATGGCTGTGCTGAGCCAGACAGCAGCACTCCTGGAGAGCAGCTCGAGCAGACAGTGAGACAGACTCAGACTAAAATGGGCTACAGAGCCCATGGGCAGGTGTGGAGGGGACGCCACAGGTGAGGTTGTTCAGAGCCATAAAGGCCTCTTAGGGCCCTCAGGGTTCTGACAGTCATTGATTAAATTGGTCTGCAAGACCACATGCTGCAGAAAGGGCTCTGACTCACAGGCAGATCATTTTTAACACGTCATTTTTTTTTGCCATTTAGCATTTTAAAAAGGACATTAATACCCTCAATTGGTGCGAATTAAGACTTTTCTGCTGACTAATAGTGGTGATTAGCTGCTCTCTACCTGCTGAAATGATCCAGTAAAGGCTGAGGTTACTGCATTTTGGTATTCATTTTAGATCATGCAGTTCTGAATGATGTCAGTATTACAGACATCCGAGACTGCGCTTCCTCCCTCTCAAAAAATCAAGATAAAATAGGAAATAAAACTCTCTTTAAGTTTGAAAAATCAAACCCGAAGAGGACTCTGGTGTAGTTAGTTCCAGCTCCTAGACACACTGCGGTGATCCCGCGGGTGCTGCTCCTCCCGTAGCACCGCGGACAGGCGGCGCTCCCTCCCTGCGGTCCGAGGAGCCGCTCCCTGGGTGTCCCTGGATCCTCCCTGGGCAGAGCTGTTCCCGCGGGAGCCACAGAGCCCGTCCAGCTCGCAGCTGGGAGGAATAAAGGCAGGATTAGCCGTGGGCATTGGACACCTAGAGCCTCTTGCCGAGCCAAGTGAGGAGGGGAACTTCAGGCGTTTTGTGCTCTGAAAAGCCCGGAGGGCTTTGGCAAATGCAGCCACTCACTCAGCTGTGCAGCCTCCTGTAAACTGAAATGCCCTCTTAATGCTGCTGAAAAGAGAAAATAATGATTGCACTGGAGAATAAATGAAAACCGAGGCTAAACATGAGATCATTGTGCTGACATTAGCAATTATCACCCTAAACACTGCTGCAGGCACTCAGCATCAGGAAAAGGTGATCCCTCAAAGCAGAAACCCTCAGCTGACTTTCTCAGGTGTAATTAATTGCCTTAGATGAACCACATCACAGATACCAAACAACAACAACAACAACAAAACAAAAAGGAGGAGAAATTTGGGTTCATTTGGTGAGGGACAGGCAATTCATACGTAAAACTTGTCAAGGGAAATCACGTGCAGTTTTGTACAAGTACATCCAACTGATTTTGTAGCACTTTCTCAACTGTCACAGAAGTTTGGGTTCTGATGGGCAGCATTAGGATCATCCAGTCCGACCTCCTGCATACACAGTTCACAGAATTTTCCCAGAAGTTGTACAAAATACATCTTGGAGATGAATTCCAAATAACAACACTCTATAAACTCACCCAAGCAAGACCTTTCAATGTACAATCCTCTAATTATTAAGACATTGTGCCTTCACTGGAGGTAGCAAATTTCTGCTTCTAGCTGGGCTGTGTGCGTTTATAAACTCCTTTCCAGACCTTCTGTTTTATAAGTAACTCAATAGTCATATTGCCTCTCTACTGTTCTTTTTTTTTTTTAAATAACCTTAAAAAAGCCAGTTTCTCAAATTTGACCTTTAAGGCTTTAAGTTTCTTTTTCAAGTTCTTATCTGAATTCTCTCAAGACTGGACAGGAGCTCCACTGTGGGACCAAAGCTGCTGCTTCTGTCTTTCCATTTCCCACACCACGTTTGTTCCTCGGATCACACAGGTTGCCAGCAATGTGAGTCTTCTCTATCCTAAAGAAAAAGACACCCAAGGCAAAGTTATGAAGAGAAATGGACATTTTCTGTCAGTCAGGAAGACGGGGGAGAAGAAATGTGTGGGAAGGGAGCAGGTGAACTCACTCTGCAGCACTTCTGAGTGTGAAGAGACTCTCTGTGCCACTGGCACGTTCCATGTTCATACCTCTGGTGCTGAGCAATTTGTGGGGTCTCCCTAGTGTGAGTTAAGAACGAGGAGTAACAAACTGTGCTCTCAGTCTGTCACACCTGTAGAAATCACAGCAGATATTCACTTACCAAAAACAAGTGACCTGCCTGGAGGAGAAAATGGAAGTGAAGCTGCAAAGTCTCTGCATTTGAAAACACTGAAGATGGCAACACTGGGCCAAATTTACCACTGAGACAAGCATCGTGATTCTTGTAAAGAAGATGTGCTTCCATCAAACCCAAGACTGGTCTTATCCACTCTTTAGGATTTAAATTGTTGTGCAGACCAATAGGGCAGTGCTCAGTAATGTGTCCTTTTCAAACAGGCACTTTTCATTAAGTAACTTTTTTTAGACAAAGAACTTTTCACGGGAGGATGAGAGGATCTGCCTGATGAAATATCAACCCTCCCAATTCATTTTAGATTCTCAAGCATCATTCAACAGCTCTGAATTGACTAATGGCCATTGCAGCAAATGGATTTCCACCTTAATCTTTAGTTCTTGTCTGAATGATATTAATACACATTGTTTATCACTAATGAGCTCTAGAATATGATGTTAACAGAAGCAATTAAGGCCCAGAATAACTATCTGCAACACTGTGCTGGGGCTGAATGCATGGGTAATGAATCACTTTCCTAGCTCAGCTCCAGTTTCCTCACTGCAAACTGTGTGTCAGATCTTAGTAAGCTCATCTTAGTGTCCATGCTGTTGCCTTCCTTTCTAACTTGTGTGTGTGCCAGAGGTTATTTATAAAAGAAAGAAAGTTTTTTTGAAGACCTAGCCTGGTGGGTTTTATTTGTTGTTGAGTGGTAGCAGCCACCTTCAAAGAGAGGTGTCGTATTTAGACTACCTTCTCCTGTACCAGGCATAGATTTGAAATTCTCCTAAGGTGAGAGGCCAAAGCCTGACTTCTTGTGCAGATAATCACTACAAAGAGGTCAGACACTTCAGGGGGTTTTTTTACCTGCTCAAAGCAAGAGTGTCTCTCAAAAATCTTTGGTGAACTGCTGCTTCAGGGCAGCATTTCCATGTCTCTTGTGGCCACAAGAATTTAAAAGCTGAGGTTAAGAGGAAAAGCAAAGTAGGATGCTACCCAGCTAACTTTTGTTTTGCACTGTTGACCTGTCCCAGCAAAGGCTGGATGTGCCTGTCTTTAATGGGTTTTATTAAACCCCAAGTCTTCGAGGTACTTTGGAGCTGACGGTCCTGAAAAGGACACCAAAGCTGCTACTTGGCAGCAACATTCCCAGAAGTGAAGGTAAGAATTGCTGTAAGTCTCCAATTTAAGACTTGGTCATACACTTGAAGCTCAAGAATTTTAACTACTGACTTCTGTAGGAAGCTGCTGTAAATAAAACTCAGCTTGAATCAACAAAGCTTTTCTGTGTTTCAATACACTGAATAATACACTCAGCTGGTCTTTACAGAGTCTTGAAGGAGAATTGAGTAAACCAGAAGTGTCAGACAACAGGATTCTTTCTCTCATACTGTGCCTGAAGATGCTCTGCCAGTTTAACCTGAGGAACCCTGAACCCATTTCTGGTCATATGCTCAGCTTCTTGCTTCTCTGCAGCAGAACTGGCATCCTGCATCTGTGAGATTTTCCTTAAATAAGACCAAAACAAACAGTTTGGACACCTCTTTAGGCTCAGCTGGCTGGCTTGGACTGTGCTGTGCTGCTGTTTCAGCCCCAGCTCTGGCTGGTGTGTTTAAAACACCCCTGTGAAATGAAAGTTGACCCTAGCTCTTCAGGCAGCAAAGTGGAACACACTGAACTGCTGCAGGTGAACCAGAGGATTTTTACCTGTGTTCACCTACAGGTGTTATCACCACACCTGCAAGCAGGCTCTGCACGGGGACAGTTTTGTTCTCTGACTGATGCTTAGTACCAAACTAGTCAGCACTTCTTTTTCTTTATCATTATTATTTATTTTTAAGGAGTTATCTATCTAAGGAGCAAGATGAAAGCAGGAAGTGCATCTTTTCATTGTGCTGACTTGAACTGCAGTGTCACTTTAATTTGCAGCCACTGAAGCAGAACCCCACCAAATGCAAAGGAAATACTTCAGCAATTAGCCTGCACTCAGCTCAGTGCTGCAGGAGTCAGGGTGCTGCAGCAGCCGAGCCACTGAGCTGGGGGAGGGCCCCAGCACCCAAAACCTGCAGGTGAGGGTCTGCAACAGTGGGGCTTTGTCCCTGCTCATGAGAAAGGGACACTTCCTGGGACACCTTAGAACATTGTCATGAAAGGAGCTTTAAGAAGTCAAGCCTGTGCTTGACTTGTCCCTTTTTCTTTGCTTGCTTGGTTTCTTTTGTGTATATATATTTATATTTATATATATTTATGGGAATTGAAACAAGATTATTCCATGCAAATTTTGACATCAGTAAAGGCAAGGTTATTAAGGAACTTCTGGGGTTGCAAGGCTTCTTGGTTTACTCATTTGAAGACTATGTAATTCCACTGAAAGAGATGAGAACAGAAAACCTGTGCTCTAAGTGTTAGGAGAAAAACAACAGTAACAGGCACTTACTCACTGCTTGTTACAGCATGTGCATGGATGAGCTTCCTCTGCTCCATATCCAGGCTCCTCGTGTAGCTTCCTGGCATGCAGGGCTCCATGGCTACCCTCTGGATCCTTCAAACCCGACTGGACACTGCAGGGAGAAACAGGACATGACACCTTCACAGTTCAGATACAGGAAGGGGCAGAAGGTGAACCAGTGTCACTTTTATCACTGTGTGTTACCAGGTGTTCTTTATCATCTCCATTACCACTGCCACTGCTACTCATGTAATGTCCTCCTGTACAACCACAAAGACACATCCCCATCTCCCCTGTAAACAGGAAAGAAGAGAAAAACTTTCATTTTGCATAGAGCCCAGCTGAGACATCAAGTGACAAAGTTTATTCAAGGTCTACAAAAATCCTGGGCCATTGTTACAGGCCAGACCTTCCCTGGCCGATGCCCAGGATCAAGTGGGCAGCCAGTTCCTTCAGGACCACCAGCAGCACAGCCCTGCAGGACGGTCCTTCAGCGCCTGGACAGCCGGCTGCCTGCCCTGCCCCAAACAGGCACAGCTCATTCCCAAAGCAGACACCCCCAGGGCTCCATTAAGATGTTGGGAAGGGAGTTTAAGCTCCTTTCCAGATGCCCGTGCAGGAGCAGCTGCTGCCTCTGTGTTTACTGACACCTTAGAAATGCTGCCACCCGTCTGCAACACCCACTTTCCCAAGACGCCAGAAACCGAGCGCCGAACGCCCCTCGCCAGCCCGTGCCCCGGCCGGACAACCCTTGCCAAGGGGGATGGGAGGGTCCAGTTGGAAGCAGAGACACCCCCAAAAAGAGTCAAACCCCGAGTGGCCGTGGGCACCCCCTCAATCCCCCGGGACACCCACCCCATCTGCCCCTTTGTCCGGGCCGTGCCGGGGTGGCCGTGGGTGCCATACGAGGCACCTGCGGCTCGCACAATGGGCCGTGGGTGCTCGGGGGAGAGACAGATTGATGCATTGTGTGTGGGGGAGGAGGGCTGTCACTGGAATCCATGTGAACCCAGGCTTTCGGGGCAGGGCAGATTGACAGCTTTTGTAGGTCGCAGCTCTCTTTCAAAGCTCTGCTTTACAGACAGTAGGTTAGGGGGCCCGGGCTTTCACTCCCATGGTTCGAACAGGGCAATCATCAGCACTGAGAATTTCTTCTCTCTCTCTCCCTCCCTCTTTTTTTTTTTTTTTTTTCTTTCCACCCCCTTGTTATGCATTAAATGATTTCAGTGGAGGAATGTGCAGCATTAATTAGAATTGGTTAGCAGATACCGAGGGGAAAAGTTTCTTCACAACAACTAAAGGAGGTGTCAGTGCCACAAAGACGGTTTTGTTTTCCCTCTCCCCCGCATTATCAGTGCAATATGTAAGGTAGCGATTCTTTTCATTTAAATTAAGTGGAAAGCTACTAAATCTTGTTTTATTCTCCAAAAAAAAAGAAAAAAAAAAAAGAAAAAAAAAAAGGAAAAGGTCCTTAACACTTATCTTTTAACTTCTTTTATTTTGCAAGGTTAGTGTTTACTTTTGCTTTCAGTCCTGCCCATTAATCGGCCTGCAAAGATGTGTATCCAGTTTCGTGTATCATTTAGCTCTTACAATTATCAGCCAGCACAACTCATATATAAGGATTGTCTACTGATTAAAGCAACAACTTTGCCATTTAAAATAAAAGGCGCTCGTCTAGAAGGACACATTGAAATTCAGAAGTGTGGCTGGCTGTTCTCTGCAGGGATTTCCTCGTTTCTTTCAACTTTCTAAATAGAAGTTAAGCTAAAAGATGGCCTCGAGCATATAAAGTAAGAGCTTAGAAGAAACGCTCATTAATATATTTATATATGCTTTTTATGTCATTCCTTAAAAACTTTTCCCATCGACAGTGTGCAAACAAATATTAGCCCTGATACTGTTTAAATATTTCCTTCCACCCAACGTACTCAGCTAGTTGACAAAAAATTATTAAAAAAATAAAAGTTTAAAAAAAGAATCTGAAATTACTGTCACCATTTAACAAGAGACACAATCCTAAGTGCTGCACTAAAGGTAATACCACATTCCTTGTTTTCTGTTAAGGGTTTAAAAATTACCAAATTATTACCACCATAAAGCCTCATTTCCTAAGACATGTAAAGCCAACTGCTGTCTCTAAAAGTAAATTACTACTCTGCAGGTTCCCTTGCCACAAATTCCCCTGAAATGTAAAGACTTTGCCCATAGTACCAGGCAGCAAATGCTGCTTGTGTTCTTCTCACCAGGAAAAGTACAATTCCTGCTTGTTCCCCTTGAGGGAGTGCTGGGAAGTGCAGCCACAGGCAGAGTGGGCTGAGCAGGACAGGGTAGGTATTCCCAGACGGGCAGTGGTCCTTTTCCTGCAGGGCAGGTACCAGATGGCATTTTATCTGACACACACAAACAGCCTGGCCTGTGCATTGTGAAGTCAAAACCACAGCTTGAAAAGTAAGCTTTGCTATTCAGTACCCAGATCTTAACAAGCTTGATTATATCTTCATCTTGCTGGTAAATCAGGAGTTGCTGGTGGGAGACATGATGTTAGGGATTTTTTTTAACATTTCTTAACGTGGCATTGCCACAGCAACTCGAAGAGCTGCGTAAAGATGAGCTAAACAGAGCCTGTGCAGAGGAAGAGAGGAGCACAGGATCTAGGGGGTTTTTAAGTAGAAATTCAGCAATACAAAAAGCCAGCTAAAGTGTGGCACCTTCTGGCTGGAGACTTTTCCCCCCCGTGGAAGGGAGGAACAAGCTTCCGAAACTTCTGACATTGTCTTGCAAGGAAAAATCCCTTGGATACGAAGAGTTATTTTCCACAGTGCAAAGGGCACCTCCCTAGAACTGCCAGGTCCACTCCAGCAGCTGGGGTTTAAGCTCTGGGGGCTGCACCATGGCACGGGATGCAACAACCGGTTAATTAATCAGGTGCCGCCGCGCAGAGGAGCCCAGGCAGACAAGCTGTTTGCAGCCACAGAGCAGCGATGCTCGGGGGAGCTGAGGTCGCTGCGAGGATGGGGTTTGAAGGAATGCCCAGCCCCGGGGTCAGCCGAGGCAGCCCAAAGCCTTCCCGGCACAGCTCAGCGGGAGCAGCTCCCTCCGGAGGGGCGACACACTGCACGGCTCTCTCTCGCCAAGTTGCCCCGTGTCTCCTTCACCCTGGCCCGAGGGCCATCTCCTCTTTTCCCCCCCGTTTTTTCCTCCCCCCCTGACCGCAGCACCTCTCTCAGAGTTATGCATCCCTCATGCATGTAAATGAGAGGGGTCCAATTACACGCGAGGGAGAAAGGGTTTAATGAATCGTGAAAAAGCAAGGGTTGCTTAGAAAAAGCTCAGTCCCAGCGCCCCCTCATCCCCCCACTTGGAAACGTGGGCTTCTCGTTTTTGAGAGGGATGAGAGAATGCAGGGGAGTGAACGAGAGAAACCCACAGCTGAATGAATACCACGTTTGTTTGTGTTTGCTGCAGCCTGCACCTGAAACCTGGGATACACACTTCTGCAGGGAAACAGCTAAGCTCAGAGCTTCTGTCTCTCCACACAGCACGAACAAACACAACACATGATTGCAGATACCTGTTCAAGTTCTCCCACGTTGAGACATTCCTCCTCTTGCTCTCCTTTCCTCTGTGTGTGTGTGTGTAAGCTCTTATAAGTGTTTAAAGCACAAAGAACAGGCAGAAGCTGGTTGTTATTTGTGAGGTCCTGTAAAACACAGCCACAGGTTACACAGTCAAAGCTGTGTCACCAACCTCCACACCTGGCTGGCCCTGGAAGTGGTTGGTTATCACTGGCTGGCCCAGGTGAATGTGGATAGGATGAGCACTTTAAGGCAAACCACTCTAAAGCAATATTCTTAACATCAAGTATGATTTCATATGATTACATTTAAAACAGACATTAAAGCAATTTGATTTGTAAATAACCTTAAATATTCCTTCCGATGTCTTTTCCTTCTTTTTTTTTTTTTTTACTTCAGTAGGATTAATTATTAGTCACTAACTGTTGCTAAAATGACTTCCAACATCTAAAATCACAGTAAGAAAATCTCCCAGTGCCCTCACTGGGAATTACACAGCACTGTGGTGCCGAGCTGTGAACAGGAACAGACATAAACACTTGAGTTTGAAGATGTTTTCCACACCACTGAGGGCATCACAAGTACTGAGCAATTACATCTCCAACCGAAACGTAGCAGAGTTATTGTCTGCTCAGCATCTTTAAAATCTGGCCTCAAAATTTCCTTCTTTATTTGGGCCATAGAAATACCCGTGAAATTGCACGTGGAAGTGGTCTGTTAGTAAGCAGGATGCAGCCAGAGAGAAGAATGGCTTCCCCAACAGCAGCAGTGGGACAGCTCCCTGTGAGCCCAAATTTACACAGGAGTGTCAGCAGCTTCTGGAGTTACACCAAGCCTGCCCCAGTTTTTTGCTAACTTCACCTAGAACTCTGCAAGCAAAATGCATAACTTCCAGCAGTTATCAAGGAACATTTCTCATTAGAAGTATGTGGGAATAAAAAGAAAGGCTACTGCCTTGGTGCTGCACATCCTTAGTCCTGAATTACTGGCCAGACACACAGATGAGGGGTAGAAATCCCTGATCTGACTGAAAGTGAATGAAGATTTAGAGGAAGTCAGATGGAAAAACCAAATTGCAACTTCTGGAGATAACAAAGCATATTTTTCCAGTCTATTCAATTAATCTCATCCCAAGATGGTACAGAAAGTATCTTCAAGAGCACACATGTTGTAGACAAAATTTTCATATAAATCACTTGCCCTTTACCTTTGTCTGGCCCACAGAATGACTCAGCCAGATAAATTAAACCTTGCTCAGAAACTAACCTTTAGAGAAGCACAGATGGAAAAAATACCATCTGAGTTAGAAAACAGTATTGTATACAACTGTGTTAAGGGAAAGACATTCTGGAGCTAATTGTGATATATTTCATCACTGAGGTTGGATAAACAAAACATTTGCAGCTACAAATTTCACCAACAGGCAGTTAACATGTTATTAACATGTTTTTGTGAAGGACCAAACACCACTTGGGCTTGAAGGACTTTTTTTTTTTTTTTTACATTTGTTTTCAAATTAGCATTTTGTTTTAAGTTATTTAAGGGCAGTGCCTTCTTAATGCATTTTGGGGTTATCTTCTTTTTCTTGTAATTCAGTGCAGAAGAATAGTTCTTCAATACAGCATAAAAGAGAAATACCAGTACAAAATCTGAACCTGCTTATATCTTTTTTCATATTCTTACCTAACCAAGAATAGTTAAAAAAAACCAAAACCATGTAAATGCTCCATTCCCACATCCATGGGAGACACCACTACCAGAAGGACCATTTTCTGCATCAAATCATACACCTGAAACTTTTCTTTCCCACCAGTTTCTTCCATGTGACTGTTTCTCTGGTGCTTTTACCACATTAATTTTTCTCCTCTGCCCATGCATGGCAGATATTTGGGGTGATGGTCAGCTGGGCTGGGACACTTCTCATGGGTCATCAATTCAACCTCCACCTCCTGGAGAGTGGGGTGGTGCTTTTCTAAGGTCTCTCCTCGGCAGTGGGGTGGGAGGAGATCCAGAGGGTTTTCTCTCTGCTGAAGAGCACACAAACATTTTCCTGCTCCCAGCCTCTCCAGTCCAGCCCTTTTTTCCCTATTTATGAGCTACCTCAGTGAACACACCTTGCCTTGTTCTTCAAACCTCCTGCTCGTTTCTACACAACTGCCAGAAGAGCAAGGTGAGCCCCAGTGGCACAGGGCACACACACCAACGAGGGAAATAGCAAAGACCTGCCTGTTCTGGTCCACCAGCTCTGGCACATCTGCCTTTAAGGTTTAACTGCATGTGAGTTATGTTTTCATGAATCAGTTCTGATTTTCACAACCCAGGCTTTGGCTGTTTGCACAAGAAGCCTTTGCTTTTCTTTCAGCAGAAAACACACTAAAATACACTTTCAGGTTGTTGTAGATTTTTTTTTTTTAATGGGGAAACATTAGGTAATTAAGGAAATCATGCACCATGCCATGTGGAGGCCTCCTAACAAATACAACCTTGGTGGCCATGACCCTGGCCAGAGGAGGAAGGCTGTGATGTCACCTCATCCCCAAGTCCCAGTTTCACGGGTAGTATCTCTGAAAGGAATTGTCTAAAGGAGATTGTTCCTTATGAAAAGTTCACATGATGGAGTCTGAAGGGCTTGTTTCACTTGGAGCCCAGCGGGACAGAGCTGTTTGGAAAGAAGCATTCAGTGTGTTCTGTTTTGCTGAAAGCTGTCACAGTGAACAAGTACTTAGCAAACAGCATGAACAAGGATATGAACTAGAAAACTAGCAGGGCCCTGACAACACTGTCATAGTGGGCCCGTCTGCTCAGAGCCTGCACACTGATGCATGGGGCACGAGAAGGAAAACAGAAGATTTCTGTGGGTTGACTTCTTTTAAAGGTGACAGTTTTATCATTGCTCCAGACTTGTTTGTATTGTCGTGGTCACTTTTGGCATCAGTGGGAGGGGGCAGCATCCTGGCAAGAAGAGGTGCAGGGCAGAGGCACAGCACACGGCCCAAGGGTGAACTGATTGATTTAAAAGCAGTCAGTTCTTGTCCTACTGCCCTGCTCTGTAATGTCTTTACTTCTGTTATGATGGGCTGCCTGTTTAAGCTGTCCCTCCTCTCATGTCTGATCCATGATCAGCAGTGAATGAAAGCTCCCTGAATCCCAGTCCAGAGCTGGAAGGGAACCTCCCATTCCACACCTTTGAAAAGAAGCCACTTTCACTCAAGCACCTGTTTGATGAGACCATGTAGGCACAGACCAGCACCAATCAAAGACCCCCCTCCCTCTACCCCCTCAGACTGTTGAAGGCTGCACAACACTGGAAGACATCAAATGGGTAGGAAGTAAGAATAGGATAAACAAGTATCCTCCTTTTGGTTCTGCATACTGCATCCACATCCTTGTTTCTCCAGCAAGCCTCAAAAACACACTAACCACACCTTTTCCCCATCATTATGACAGTTCTCAAAAGCCTATGACAAACAGACTTTCAAAAGTAAATAAATAACTTTTTATTTATCCCCTCTAACGTGCATTTTCCTAGACAGAGAAGGCCCCACACTGGTGTCCTTTGCTACAGGGGACTAACAGTGCCTTCTCCAGGTTATCTTCTACTAAGCAATTTACACAAAATCCCCTTTCCCTCATTCCTTTTACAAGGATAGAAGAGTTGCAATGTTTAGGTGAACAGCCCAGCACAGCACCCACCTCTTTGCTTATGGACCTCAACAGGCTCAGTATGAAAACAACTTTTCTAACCTACAGGATGCCCTGTGGATTTTATCAGATCCTGGGATGTGTTCCTGAACCTGTCATCCATTCCCTTCATACTCTCTGCCATATCTAAAAACCTCTGCTAATGGTCTGTGGAAGGAGCACGAGGGGAGGAAGATGGGATGAAGAAGCACCTGCTCCTACATTCACTGTTGAGATGGATCAGAGCCACTGTTCCAGTCCTGACTCTCTGACTGCACTTCCCTTCTCCCTTCATGGCCAGTAACAGCATTATTGCTGCTGCCTCTAAATCTGGGTCTTAATTATAAGGCAAATTGCTTTAAAATTATTATGAAGATTATTTTCTCTGTCCTCCTGTCTCCACATAGCCCATACACTATATGTAGTAATCTTGGCATCCAAAGAATATCAATCTTTAATCTAAGGCTTCCAAACCCTTTAGCATGAAAGGCAGGAGTGTTTTTTTTAGTAATCCACGTGGTTTCTGGCTAAGTTCTCCACTAAGTCCCTCCACAACGCTGACAGATGGCCAGCTTTGGGATGAGCTGTGTTCCAGGGAAATCCAGAGTTGTGACCATCAAAGTGACAGGTCTGGGCTGACTTTGTCTGGATCTGAGGAACTTGTTTCATCACTTTTTTGATATGCAAATGCATTATTCTCTGGTTTGTATGTAAACTGAGGATCAGGTGTTTTCTCAGACTCAAAAACACCTTGTGGGATGGAACCTACTTCAACACACAAAGCTGGTCTCTCCCTCTGATAACCACATCCCTCAGATTCTGGGAATTGTATTACGAGTTTCTTATCACTGCAAGTATAACAGAGTTTTTTCAGCAAAGCAAGTGTCTTCTGCAAGGAGAACAATTATGATAAGACTTTTCTCCCACTGTTTTTTTCAGCTACTCCCTGAACCAGATAGCATGTTTTCATTATGAAAAAAAAAACGTGATCTTCCCCTCTTTTTTTTTTTTTTGCTCTTTTCAGCCCAAATCTCCCTTCATTTCAAGTGCACCACAGAGCAGAAGTTTGAAAGAGAGAGGACTAGGCTTTTTCAAAAATCCAGCATTATTTAGGGACCTGTATCATAAACATTTTGAACAAGACAGCTTGGATTAGCCAGGAAAATCTCATCTGTAGTGAGAAAATGTTCACGTTATGCCCTCACCACAGCACAGAGAGTGAACACCCATGGAGAGGTGACCTCCAGGTAGAAACAGTGACATTTCCAGCTGGCAGAGCTGGCTGCAGAAGATGCCACCACTGCACACTGACTGTGGCCAGCTGCCCAGCTGCAGGAGGGCAGGATGCAGTTGTGTGTCCCACCTCTGTCCCTCTACCTCTATAAAATATCTGCTGTCGTTTTTATAACTTACATCTCTGTCTTTTGTCTCTAAATTTGCAAAACTACTTTCCCCCAACGGCACTGTTCCCTGCAGCATCTCCAGCACCACAGACAGGATGGCAGACACAGATCTGCTGCTAAAACTGTTGCTGTCCCAGCTGCCTGCCTAGAAAGCAGCACCCAGCAGCAGGATTTTATGTCCTCGCACACCACGGGTAAAAGACATTCTTTCTTCCGTTCCCCTCCCCGCGGATTGCCCGTATTCCTTGTGTTTAAGCTGTTTTCTTCCCAGGCTTGCCTATCTTTAACCCATGCACTGGTTGAAACTGGAACACAGAGCCCCTTTCATGCAGGGAGGGATGTGTTCCTGCCAGGTCCCAGTGTTCTAGGGAATTTGCCAGATCCCTCAATAATCTGATCCTCTGCCTTTTGGCTCCAGTGTTCGGAGCTGGCTCTTTGGTCTGAGTTCTCCCAAAACAGGATCTCCATCCACTCCTGTATCGTGCTTTCCCCACTGCCTGGTAACCACGTGTAAGGTCCACCTCCTTCAGCATTCCCTGCCCCAGCAGAGCAGCCCGAGGAAGCAGCACCCCCCAGAACACACAGGCACAGGCAGGAACGAGGGGTTTCTATTTGCAGCCTCCCATTGAAGCTTTACGGTTCTCAGAGCACTTCAGTAAATGCACTGGGTTCGATTCCCAGAGCACAAAACACCCTTCAAAGGGCTGCAGGAAGCCAGCAGAAGTGCCAGGAACAAGGAGAGGGAAAGAGATGTAAAAGATGGTTCCAAGAGGGACTGGGAAGGGACCGGGTCCAGCTGAACTGCGCTATCCTGAGCCCCCAGTTACTGAAGGTGCACTTGCCCCTCGCTGGGGCAGTTCAGCTGCACCCACCAGGCTGCAGGGCCACAGGTAAGAGACCTCCCCTCGCCTCCCCTTCCCTCTGGGGCTGCCAGTTAATCACTGAGCACATGCTGAGGAAAAAGTCCATCAGACTGCAGTGGTGCCAGCCTGAGAGAGAGGGGAGGTGTCTCCTGCTCATCACACCACTGCACAGACCCAGCGGCCGGAGGATGTCGCTGCTCCAGACATTGCCCCTCTCAACAACTTCCCTCACAAGCTCTTGCTCCCTCTTCTACCCAAAATGAACAGATTTCGCAGAAAAGGAATGTAATTTAAAAAGTCCTGAGTTAATCAAATGCTTTAAAAACACAGTGCCTGTGATACAATGGATCAGCTTTGTCCTGGGTGTCAGCCCATTCACTCCACCAAGCTTACACCAGGGATGAATTTGCTCTGGTGCCTTTGTCAATAAAATTCTAGATTAAAAGAGACCCTATATAGAGCTGGTCCCAGAGGTAATTGCTAGTTAATCAGCCAATTACCTGACCCAATGAGTAGGAAAAGGGAAAGGGGGAGCAAGGGGGAAAACAAACCAGTCAAGGTACGGTGGAACGTTAATTCTTTAGCAGTTAATGTTAGAAACCTTTTTAAAGGGATTGCAGCCTACCTTGACTCATTCCCCTTCTTCTTTCCTTTCTCTCTGCTTCCCAATTTGTAATTGTTGGTTCCCCTAATTGGCTGATTAACTAGTTACTACAGACAGACCTGGAGGTATGTGGGATCCCGTTAGGCACGGACCGTGATTGCGGCCAGCCAAGCAAGGCTGAATGCAGCAGAGCAGCTGGATGGGCTTTCTTACCCAGTCTGACGGCTCAGAGTCAAGCAGCATTCCATTTGAGAAGATCCTTTTTTTTTTAACTAGCTTCTGTTTTATTTATGCAATACTACAAAGAAAGGGAAGGAGTTTTTTTAAGGCTCTGTTATGCAAAAGGAATGATTTTTAGCAGCGGAGTCTGTACCCCTCAAACTAACCCATTTACTATTCACTGATACACTACCAACACCATCAGGATATTTCAATGAATGAGCTGGTACAGCTGCTTGATGTTACAATAATAAGTAATGACAATAGAATTAACCTCTGTTTTCCTTTGACAGTGTTACCAGGCTGCTTTCTACCAGCAGCAGTGCTGGGAGATGAGTCCTGAAATGGTGAAAAGGGCAAGCTGAGAAAGTTACCCTCATTTCCACTCCTCGGATTTCTGTGGGGGAAAAGAGCAGAGCTCACCCTTGCATTTGTTGGCTTCACATAAGATTTATAGCAGGTCAAAAGGGAGGTACCAGTCACTTCTGGTACATCCTGAAACCTCACAATCAAGGAGGAATCCCAAGCTGCTCTCTGAAGCTTCAGAGGGGAGTTTTGCTGCTTGTTCAACATGAAGCAAATCTTACAGCAACACTTTCACACACCTTTTCCAGCATCTCTGTAGACAGAGACGGAGCTGCTGCACATAAAACAGTGACAGTCACAGCTACACAGGGCCCCAGGTTTGACCTCCCTGAAACAATACCTGTCAGTGCACATGGCTGCACACACACAGGTTATTCTCTAAAGCTGCTGGAGTGTTTTGCTCACTCATCCTCCTGTGTAGATAGTAAATAATACCTTTTTTTCTCTCTTCATTTTGTGGGCAGCAGGACCCCTGTGCAAAGCAGCAAATGCTCCAGCTGCAGTTGTCCAGGGAGATGGGCACAGAACAGGCTTCTCCTGGCATAGCCTCTGTTGCATAAACCTCTTCTTCAAGTTCCACATTCCTCCTTTGCCTTCAGAAGAGAGCTTGGGATTTTAATTCTATTTAATGTTTGTGATGATTTCGTCCTCCTGCCCCTCTTTTCTCCCTCAGCAAAAGGGCAGGCTGAGCCTGGGCAGCCCATCCTCAACTGCATGTAAATCACAGTCTGATTAGGCAGTGATATATTCATCTCTAACTCCTGTATAAAAGTTATTCAAGTATTTTGACAAAATAAGTGCTGTTTACTTTATACATTTTCTGCTAATTCTAAAGATTTCTGCAAACCTAAAGGATCTCATGGAATTTACAGGCTTGTGGCTTTGCTATTGAAAGTATAAAAGCATGCTAAATTAAGTTGATTTGCCTGTGAAAGAAATACGTCCATTATTCATGTCAGGGCCCTGTCACATCAAATTGAGGGAGTGAAGAAAACCCTTTTTTATCAACGTTTAGAAGCAAGGAAAAAACCAACCATTGAGGGACTGAATTTCAATTGGAAGAAAGTCAGTCTGAAAGCAAGGTTAAAAAAAAAATAAAATAAAATAAAGAAGCTGGGGACATGTCTAATGTTGGAAATCAGCAAAGGGTGGGTTGATTTAACTTTGGCTGGAATCTTTCAAACAGAAAACCAGGATGAAACTCAAAGTAGCAAGTAGTACACCCAGTCTCGATGTCTCTCATGTGTAAACTTGTCAGAAGTAGTTAAGCTAATTCAGATCTAAAACTTTTCAGACCCCGTTCTCCTTGGGTGCTTCAAAACAATGATAAAAATTGTTAAACCAAGCATTGCATTTGTGGTCAACTAATATATTTATCCACTGGTTGTTACATGATTTAATTCTTACTAGCAGACATCATGTAAGGGGTTTAAAGTTTGATTAGCTGACAGATAATCGAAAAAAGATTGGTCTAGATGTAGCTTTCTTTGGCTGTGCATATCTGCAACAGGGGGCTGACAGGATCAAAAATAGTCAGGATTGTTTCCTGTCCACTATAAAACACACACACACGTGTATATATATATATATACACACGCTGGTTCATGTAGCCAGAAAATCTTCACTAATTTTTTATGTTAGGCACAGACAAAATAAATGGCACAAGCCATCTTTTAAATAAAAAATTGATTTGCAGTCTGCTAAACTATTCAAATACATGCAGAGTGAAATGAGAAACTGTAAGGGGAACTTTATCCACTGAAATTCTTCTCACTGTCTGACGATAATTTCTCGTGTGTCTTGCTTACTTAGCAGACAAAAAGCTTACAGTTCCTTCTCCCTACAGTTGGTTTTTATAAGCTTAAAACCAGCATGTTAAGTGGCATTTCACAGTCTTCTACTTAAAGCCTAATTGGTTTAGACTGGACACCTCAGAGATATTCTTTAAAAGAAGCCCAGTTTTTATGTTGCTGACATTATTGGACTGTACAAAGGGTAATTCAGCAGCTTGTTTTCCTTACATCATGTTTCTGGGTACCAGGCCTAGGCATCATTTCTGCATGAAATTTGTTTTCTTGCCTTTTGTTTCTCCCCAGCCTCGGAGCCCTTGGGTTAACATGTTTTCTGCTTTAAAGCTGTTATGTGAAAGACACTTTACCACCTCATCCAGGAGCTCTCTCAGGCTTCCCAACTTCAAAGCCTCAAGCTGGGAAAGCAAATCTGAGTCCCAAATGCCGGACTCTGTGCCCTCTACAGGACCCTCCACTAAAGTTAAGTTCTTGTCTTTAATTGAAAATTGCAGCCAGTGTAAATAGGAGATAGTTTGCAGCAAGCTGGCCACAAAGGGAATTACCTCGTGGAGTGGCTGCATTGGGGTAAACAGAGGGGATGGAAAAAGAGAAAGAAAAAGAGGAAGGAAAAAAAAGCCAGGAGTAAAAGAGAGAGGCATTGTGCTGTGGAGGTAGCACCAAGACAAGGATTAATGGCTGGAGGAATTGTATTTGCTGTGCTTTCAGCAACCTTACAATCTCCCAAAAGTAAGTGTTACTAATAAGCGGGGCAGTAAAGAAAGGTCAGCGCATCAAGGGAAATGGAAAAATCAGGCTCTGAAAATAACAGAAACCTTTTATTCGGTACAAACCAAGCAGAGTGTTGCTGATCTGCTTATTTTCAGCACTTACATTTGGGTCAGCTAGTGAAGTTTGCTATTTTAAAGGGTTGGCCAGCGAAAGGAGGTGTTGCACACCATGAATGCCATTTTCTGCCAACTTCAGTTACTTCCACTCACCCACAACTTATTTATTTCACTGTACCTGGCTGGTGAGGAGAAATTCGGTTCACTGCATTTCCACTGTCGATATTTTATACAGATTTAGTGATGAAAGCCAAGCAGCTGTGCTGGAAGCGTGCCAGGCCCTGACAGACCAGGACAAGGAGAGTGGTGGTGGTGGGAAGCAGGGCAGGATCCCTTCCCATCCTCTGCTGTCCTGGGGTTGTGGTGATGGTACAGGCTCACACAACGCTATCAGAGCTTTGCAATAGCTCACAGCAAGAGAAAGTGAGGACAAACCTGTGGTCTTCTCCTTTCCCCCACTCCTGGGAGTTGGGGTGAGTTGGGTTTTTGGCTCACTGGACCCCCTGAATGGCTCAGTGAATGGTCAACAAGCGCCAGTGTTGGCAGAGGGGAGTGACTGAGGGGAAAGGAGATCTTGTTCAGCAGCACCTACAGCTTTAGTAGCTCTGAAGCATTTTGGAGCTGCACCCTGAGACTTACTAATTTAGGCTGGGTTCCTGGTTCCTTCAGCAACTCCCTGAATAAACCTGGATGTGTCACTTGATACTTCCTGGCCTTTTTCCTATAACCCTAAGCACAGTTTGAACACTGTCTTCGTGGGAATCCGTTCAGCAGCTGAGAGACACGTTCATGTTAAAATTATTACTATTAAAATTATTGCTTAAGCAGACATGCTGACATCTTTTCTGCCTTGAAGAGCTCACTTTTGCCATGCCACATCACTCCATAACAATGCAAACGGTCCAGCTATGGAAACTGGGTATTTTGAAAAGTAACAGGATGGATATTAGCAGGCAATAAAACTGTTCCATTGCTATCAGTGCACCTACTGCTGGGGGTTTTCTTTTTGTTTGTTTTGGTTGTTGGATTGTTTCGTTTTTTTTTAATTCATAGCTCATCATCTTCAAAATGCAGTTGTGAATGGAAACCAACAGAGGCAGAGCCTAAAAATCTAGTGGAAGTATAACTGAGTCTGTTCATACATAATGCAGGAGTACAGGAAACTGTGATGGGATTCAGAAAAACGTTCTCCACCGTGGTTTTTCATGTTACATAACCCATTTTTAATAAAATATAGAATCTGTGAATTTAAGAGCACTGCTGACACAAAACAGAATCACACCATTATAAAGCTGGAAATGGCATATTTGTTTCTGTTCACTTTTCACTGGCTTACAAGTTGCATTCATTCAAAACTCCCTTAGAAGTTTCTACAGCATGAATCCATTGGATTCATCTGCGAGAAACAGAACTGATTAAAAATCCAAAATATATCCTAATTTTCCAAATAAACTCACTTAAAAATGTCGTTATTTTTGAGAGTTCTAAAAATTGCTCACTTAGCCAAGAATTCTTGACGTCCTCTTTCAGCTTTTCCACTTCAACTGAATATTTGCATGCTTTTTAACTTCTTGGTTTTAATAGTATTTTCAGGGGAAATAATTTAATTGTGCATGGTACGAGACTCTCCCCATGTGCACACAAAAACAAACGCCGTGCCTTTTAAACTCGGTCAGAATGAAGTCAGAGAAAGAAAGCCCTTAGCTTAAAGACACTGCCCATTATTATTCTGCTTACAGTACACACTCGGGAAGTTTTCCTGCCCATAACTCACTGTCTCCAGTGCTCTGCACCTCTGAAAGATGTGCGAGTTCACCTCAGCATTTATCTGCTCTGTCCTCCTCCGGAGTTCAACTGTTCTTCCGCCTGATGGTTAGAATGAATTGAAGATTTTGAACTCATCCATCAGATTTGGAAATGATCCCTGAATTGATGAGAGCGTTTAACAGCTAATTGAACATTTCTGGTGTGAACTTTCGTTGTTTCAAAAAGTGCAAAAATACCTGACCCAGGAACGTGGACGAGGCAAAGAGGACCCAGGACATGTTCTTGCCCCACAAATATTTTCCTCCCAGCAGCCTCAAACACTGCTCTGCCTGGGTGAGACACATAGTGTGGTTTTCTGTTGTGTGGATAAAATTATAGGCAAGTACAGGCACAGCATACTCATTCTGCAGCCAGCGAGGCTTTCCGAAGGGACCTGATGATGCCACCGAGTATTTAGTTGGGTTTTAATCTTAATGGAATCTTTGTACCCTGGTGTCTTAGTTGACATTGAAAATTCAAGCCTGCAAACAAGGAAACAATAATCTGGTTTTCTTTCTCGTGTCTTGATAGCCACGAAAAAAAAATCTTCCAGACTTCCCTCTCCATTACAGCGCCTCAACTAAAGAGAAATTATTTTTCTCCGTTCTAAAACTCCAACAAATTCCTTTATTGTGCTTCACTTTTCTCCTTTTCACTGACTTTTGTACAATTCTTTAAGAACATGACTTGAATTTTTTCATTGTAGCCTAGTGCAAGGTGTTTCTGCCCATGGCAGGGGGTTGGAATGAGCTGATCTTTAAGTCCCTTCCAACCCAAACTGCTCCGTGATGCACCTGTGGCAAACCCTTAACTCGTGTCACTGCTCCCTGTCACCTCTGGCACCCAGCAGAGCATTAGTGCAGTGTCCCCCCTGCTGGAACACCTTCATCAAACTCCAAACCTCTTCACAAGGACCTCAAGAAAACTTTCCTCCTTGCACTTCAGTGCTTTTCAACTGCAGACCTGCCTGCTCTGCTCCACCACTAAGCCTGATTCCCTAATTCCTCTTGACCAGCTCCCTTGATTTAGTAGGTTTTTTCCCCCAGCACCAAGATCATTCCTCTGTGCTAGATGGTTAATTAACCCTCCTCCCAGGTTTTCCAGCCTCCTGTGGTGAGAGGCCTGGCCTCAGCCCTGCAGCTCTGGCTAAGTAGTCACGTCCCCCAGCCCTGTGAGATGCAGCTTTGGGCTCAACTTCCTCTGGAAGATTCCAAAACAAAAATAGTTCTTTCTACACTGTATTTCTTCCCCTCTGTGGAAAACTGCTGAACATGGACTTTTATATTTCTAGAGATGATAGAATTTATGCTAAGAAAAAATGGTTAATTCAGAATGAGTTTTGCTCAGCACCAGCTTGCCAAAAGGCACTCGGGCCCAGGGCTCAATGTGAATTTAAACCAGAGCAAACAGCCATGTCCCCCTCTCCGTCCTGGTTTTCCTGTTCCTCCTATGCTACCACAGCACTGGCACCTGTGCAGCTCTGTGATGAACCAAGCTGGGAACTGCTCCAGCTGAAAGAGGGTCATTTCCTTATCTTTGCTGGACTATTTCTCAGCCAGTCCCAGCTGATGGTGTGTTTTACAAGTGCCACAGCCAGAGAGGAGGTGGAAACCAGCAGCGGGGACAAGGGGTTGCTCCTCTGTGAGAGTCACCCCGTGAAGGATCTGGGGACAGGCACACCCTCAGAGAGCCACGCTTATCACAGCCCTCGTCTGCTTCCAGAGCTTGCAAACACCAATTACAACAGATACATCACAGGAATGCCACTGGCAATTTGACATTCATACGCATGCAAATCCAGCCGTTCCCATCCTCCCGAGTCCCTGCCGTTACACACAGAGATCCAGCGACGTTAATTGATATCCTGGTGCAACGGACACAGAGAAGTGCACAGCAGCTCCCCAGAAAAAAAAAACAACACAGCCCCGGGGAAATGAAAATCCATTCAGCGTGGCATATTCCTGCTTGTGCTCAGAACACCCCTCGGACAGTGTCGGGATAATTTCCGATACATTCCCGGTGACAACGGACCCGTGGAAACGCGCGGGGATGGTTTGGAGGGGACGGCATTTTTCAGTGAGTTAGAAACACAGCCAGTGTGTTTACTGCACTGCAGCCAGCTCCACCTGGTTGACTGTGTTTCTCTCTAGGTGTCAGGTGTTGTGTAAAGTACATAAAAGCCGTTATTCCCTGGTTTTTTCCCCAGTTTTCCATCCCCTTGCTGCGCCCTCTGCTGCCCGAGCGCGCCCTGGCAGGAGCTGCTTCGTGCCCTCCCAAACTTATCCCTGAGTCTGGAAACTCCTCCGAGCTGGCAATTCCCACCAGCCCTCAACACATCAGGCCTTTAAACTGGAGTTGTGGCTTTTGTGGCACCAACAGCAAGTACCTCAGCAGGTAAAACTGTGCTTGGCTCTCTAAGACAGTGAGATCCCAACTAAATCCAGTGCAATGAAATAAAACAATGATAGTAATAAAAATAATAAAGAGCTTTTTGCGAAGGGATTAAAAGACCTCCCTGCAGATTGCAACTGATCTGGGGTACAAATTGCTCTTTGAAGAGACACCCATGGGTAAAATAAGGGAGAGCACAGCTAAAAGCTTCAGCTAAAAGACAGTCTGACACAAACCAAATGAACTGCCTGAGAAGAGTCACGGGGCACAGGGACCTCACACTCTGTCCCTACAGAAGCACCTTCATTACTGTGATAATTCCTTCTTTCTCTTTTTCTGACTCTGGGAGTTTTGTCCCCTCTCTGCCCCGTGGCACAGCTGAATAAAGAGCCACCTTACCCAGAGCAACCTCTGGGCACAAGTATGTTTGAAATCTGTCAGGGTGAGGAGCAGTTAAACCCAGGCATTGTGGCTGTGGTAAAGGTTGAGGCCATAAGCCTTTGCCTGTGGTCATATGCAACGACAACAGTGTTTTCCAGCAGGTTTAAAGCTACAGAGTGCACCAGAGATCCTAAAAGCAGGGCATGGTGCCACCCAGCACTGGTAATCACTGGGGAGCTAGGAGGGCAAAACGTCATGGGGGCAAAGCTTCTGACACAGCATTGCTGGGTAGGAACACAGGTATCATCAGCTTCAAGTTTCATCTCAACTTGTAATGAAAAAGAGCAAAAAAAGCAGCAATTCCTCTCCATTTCACAAATAGTAACAAACAAGATGATGCTTCACTTAAGGCATTGACGTTCAAATAAAAGGAATCCCAGCATGAGGCTGGCTTAAAATTACCTTTTTCGAGGATTGCTTACAGAAATTATCAAGTTTGTATTCTTTTTTGCATCCTACTATGCTTTAAAATACCAATATGTATTTTGGTCACAGGATCCAGCTTCTTTTCACAGCTGTGACTTATTTTTTTTACAGTCTCCATATTATAGAAACACAAGGTTCTTGGGGAACACCCTGATTTCATAAACCAGCTGACTACTTCAAATTAACAGGAATCCTTCCCCAAATTAAAACTCAGTGCTTTATACTGTACTGGAACTGGATACAATTTGCGAGCTAGAAAAACACCCAGTAAGAAAAATCAATGCAATAATTAAAATTGTATTTTCATATCCAGACAGAGCGAGGTTGGATGCTTTTAACTCCAGCAGGTCTGGAGCAGCACGCAGGGAGAGGGCAGGAGGTGTTTGTAAGGCTGCCTGGTAAATACCCCCCTGACACTGCTCTTTCCACCACCTAAAGCAAGATACTGATGGATGGTCATGACGCAGGGGATGTGGGAATAAAGGGCTCAGATGCAGCAGCTCCTGTAATGACGTGGCTGCAAATATTGGCCCAACCCCCCGGTGCTTTAACAGGCTGTTAAAGGTACCGATTACACCACGGAAAACTTCAGACACCCCTGAGATTCATCTCATGCAGCAAGAGATGGGGTGCTGAGGGGAAGAGGGGCAGGTTTAGGGGGTGATGCTCTGCTCTGTAGGGGCTTTGGGGAGATCTGAGTGGCTGTACGGTCAGAGGGAGCCTCAACAGGTATTCTGTCTCTTGATGCATATACAAATATTTACAGATCTTTCAAAGGTCGGGGCTGTTGTTATCAGTTTATGTGCTGGATATTGGCATTATCCAGCGTGACCTCGGCAAAGGCAGCCTGATGCAATGGTATGTTCAGCTCTGCTGGATCTCCATAGAGGGGGCCTGGAATGCACGGGGGAACAATGCCCAGGACTGCACAGAGCACAGAGTGAAGGGCAGCAGAGTTTGATAACCACATTAAAGCACTACCAACATCTGTTCAAGCCAAAGACAACACTATCTCCAGGAATTAACCTTCTGAACCACTTAATCATTAACCTCAGCGGAGAGAAAGTTAGACAACAAGAGCCTATTTGTCAGCAGCCCCTCAGAGAGATGCAGTGAGCAATATTTTACTGAGAACAGCGTGAGAAGGGCTTGCCCAGCTTTATAAATTTTAAACACAGAATATATTTGTGTGGGAAACAAGGAGACAATGGATGTAAATAAACAGCTGATCCTACCTTGAAGTCTTCATTCATTTATGCTGTTTAAAGTGGCTTGACTGGTTCGTCCTGCATTGTGTAACAGCATTTCCTCCCAAAAAGTAGAGATGCTTCGGTTCTTATTCAGAAATATTCCTGGCTGTGAAAAGATTTAAGAATGGATAGGATATTACAATTTTAAACTTGCACCCATATCCACAAGTTTTCTACAGATTAATAAATCAGGGACTATCGCTTTGCTTTGTTTAATAACTATTTGTCTATACATCCTGTTTCCCATGTGAGGTCACCCAGTAATTTATCCTGGTGTAATCTGGCCAAGTGTCTTCCCTCCACATGGGGACAGTTGTTGGAGATTTTGTTTCTTTCGGGTTTGATTTTGTTTTCCAGGGGAGAGAGGCTTTGGTTTCTTCAACCTGCAGTGCCCCGGGTTTGCAGCACAACTGCGCTGTGGTGGATTGAGGCTGACGGTTTGTTTCTCTGAACCTCACAGCGATCATTTACCCAGGGGGTGTAAAACGCTGCCACTTTAGAATGATGCTGTTTAACACCCTCTTTGCACCAGCCACAGTGGCCACACGAGGTGTAGGACAATGCATAATCAGGGCCCATATGTCTGCTTAGATATTGCCACGGTTGGAGGGAGCAAAAAGAAAACAACAACAACAACAAAAAGGTTGTGAAGATGACTGACCAAAGGGCTGAACAGCGATCTGCTCTAATCCAAGAGTTGTGTAAAAACAAAACCAAAGTTGGGCTATGCCAGGAAAGGCTCAAGTTCTCAACCCATCGGAAAGGAAAAAAGTTTGATTGAAGTACATTGTTCAGGTGACACTGTCCCCAGCTGTCCACATCAGGGGCTCCTGTCTGCTGCTACTAAAACTGCCTTACTTAAAAGAGAATCATGATGTCTCTGTTGGGGATAAAAGGGATGATCCAACACCAAGGGAGATCTCAACCATCTGCTACTATGCTGGTTTAGTTTTCTGTTGGCCAGCAAGTGGAACTGGCTCAGTACAGAGCCTCATGTGTGTCACAGCCAGGACAAGGGCAGCATCACACACCCAGGAGCAGAGACGCACTCTTTCACACAGCAGCAAGACCTAAAATCAGCTCAGACCACAGTGTGTAACTTCAACTTCATGCATTTGCTTACAGAGCACACTTGTAACTTAAGAAAAAATGGAATAGCAATGCTTATTTTTTCAATAAATGGTGCAATATTTGCACCCTTGGTAGAAAAGTCATAGTTGAATTGGCATAGAAACTGAATTATTCACTCAGATTCATAAAGTGTGAAGTCCACCTAGTCCAGAGGCACCATCCCTGTCTGTCTTCCCTTACCTGTGCCTGTCCAGACACAAGGCAGCGACACTACAGTCCAACAGGAACCTACAAGTTGCATTAAACATGAATTATGCCCCCCAGCTCACATGACCTTAACGCCTTCAGTGTGATTAGTGGCGTGCTGACAAAAAAAATAATCATTACCTCTGTTTAAATCAGTAAAAGGTAAACAGTGTTGTCTCCCCAGAGATGGTCACATTCACCAACACACTGGAGAGATGCTCCTCTGGTCAAGACATCTCAAAGAAATGTTCCCCAGACAATTAATTTCTCCAGCAGGATGATTCATCATAGTCTCTACTGCCACAGATTGATTTCTCAGGGTTTATCATGGTAATTTGATCCTCACTGCTGTCTCTTGGTGCTCTTCAGAGGCTGAGCTGCATAACTGGTTTTTAAACTACTGTTTGCTGAGAAGACTAAATTGGAGCAGCAGACAAGGCACCCTCCTTTCACTTGGGTCGCTGAGCTCATTAAGGTGGATAATTAATTGGAGCTTTGTAGCCCTCCCTTTGTACATCGACAACAAGCACGTCAGAGTAGCTGCAGTGCCCCCCTCACCTGGGCACTCTTGCACAGACACCTGCTGCTCATAATTAAGATCCATTGCCCAGATTCACATACCCTGATTTCTATCACTCAGCTCCCAGAGACAAAGGGAAGCATTTACTACAGGGAAGTGGCAGCTCAGAGGATGCTTCTCGAGTGTGGCTTGCCCGGGCAGCTGCTTGTGCTGAAGGGCCCTGCCACCAACCACCAGAGTGTTCCTATTTAAAAAGTATATGTTTGGGTTGGATTTAAAGAAAAGCACGTGGTGATTCCCCCCTTAGGGGGATAATAGTCTTTTCATTAGATAACAAGTGCCAAAAGATGCCCTAAACTTCAGGGCAGGCTTTGTTAAGGCACAGGGCTCAGCAGTGAACCAGGGGAGTCCCCCCTTTCCCTCCCCTCCCTCAACAGGCTGCTCAGGCGTGTTGGTCTGGTTTGGGAAGAGCAGACCCTCCCACAGCAAGCAGGGAAAGCTCTGGAAGACTCTTGGCTCACCTGTGGAGAGGAGGCTGACCCTTGCAGTGAGGCACAGGACAGAGAGCTGCTGTGACCCAGCTGACAGCCTTTGAAAACAGAGTCAAACCCAGCAGATATTCCTCTGCAGAGCAAAGGGCTCCTGCAGCTCCCTCGGATACTTCAGGGAGAGGCACCTTTCCACCTTTGTTGCATCAGCTGTCACCTGTTCCTCAGCTTTCTGAACGATGTAAACTGCTGGAATGAACCTGCTGGTCATAGCTCAAGTGGCTCCTCACTACATTTTCCCTCCAGGTTTATCAGGTTGCTGTGATGCCCCAGGGCAAGATACAGCCTTCATTAGGTTTAAATCAGTCATCCAGATGATTCAAATTATTCTAAATCTAATTTAGCCACATACCAAGGGGGGGCTAACCCAGAACAGCTACTGGGGTAGAACTTGAGTGGTGGTGGGATGTGGATTTACAACTTTCTTCAGCTCATTTCCAAACCTGGAATTCACACCCCAGCGTGTTTTCACCTCATATGCAAGGAAAGGAATAAAAATAAAACTGAATGAGAAACACAGCAGAGTGAACACAGAGGCTCATGGGCTGGCCCCAGTGCAAACATCAATGTCTAATATTAACCCAGAGTGATGTGCAGCAAGTCTAAGGCAGAGGAGCCTCGAGAAGCTCAGAGGGTGTCTCAGATTCTTCCCTTTTGGAAATATTTTTCCTTTCACTTTTTCCTTGATTAAAAAACCAATCAGCTGGATGTAAGAGGCGTTTTTCTGCTTCTTGAACTTCAAAAGAGAGAGTGCTTCTATTACTGGAGCTGGGGTGATAAGGTAGATGCACCCGAGGTCTGATCTGGCTTGGTAGTTCCTCTTTTTAAGGGCAAAAGCAACTGTCCAGGTCATGGCATCTGGAGAGCAAAGTTACACAGCAAGTGAAAAGTATCTAAAATTAAAGTTGCCCAAAATCATGACTGCACCTGAAAGTAATAAGGTGATGGATAACTGATTGCTTACACGTGAGGGAAAACAGAAAAGAAACTGATTTCTGATGGAATTAGCAGCTACTTAACTTCATTAAAAAAATTAAGACACTTCAGAACTAGACATGGAAATGGTCCATTATTCCTTATCTGTGACATAACTTCAGAATACATCCCTGGGAGTACCTGTTCAGCAGCCTGTGGCAAATGGAAAAGACAAAGAAAAACATTGCACTGGGAGTCATTAATTGAATTAATTAACCTAGTGACATTGTCATAAGAAGAATTTATCTGGCAACCAGCAGGAGCAGATCTCCAATCATTTCACTGTGGCTCCTTCCCCAGATTAACACTCACAGGAGCCCCTGGCAGCTGGCTGTTAACACCGCAAATTATCAGAAATTAATTAGCCAAATGCTGTGCACCCATGTGGATAGTTTTGTTTTTAAGTAAAGATTATGAAGCCAATAGCTCATCTGATGATTTATTGAGAGAAAACACCATTGTTTCAACAAATAGGTTGCAGTATGGCTTTCTAATGGGAGAAAGAAAAAAAAAAAAGGGGGGGAGAACTTAGAGCAAAACCACAGTAACAAAAGCCAAACATTTGTAAACAGGAATTAAACGACCCTATCTGAAAAAAGGGATATATACAAATTAATTCAGAAAGGTCTATTATACTTTCAGAATAAATATAATTCCATTTGCATACTTCACAGAATAATTAAGGCTGCTGCTTCAATCTGTTAAGCTGGGATTCAAACACTCAGAAGCACTTCTGCAAGACAGCTTTGTTCACCCAGATAGGAATGACTGTATCACCCAGGAAAAACCAAATTTTAAGGAAACTGAAAGAACAACATGAAGCTTAAGCTTATTTTTTATTGCAACCTCTTGTCAGAGTAGCAGCCAAAATAACCATAGCACTTTGGAAAGATTCCTTTCAATACTACAGTGCTTCTTCGGAGTAGTCAAGGACTGTTCTAAAACAAGTCTTGATCTCCACGTGATTTAAAGGAAAGTAAACCAGATTCATTCTCACTGGTGGATCTCAACTGTCTTCTTCAAAAACTCTTTTACTTCCACCTGCCAGTGTTTTATTTGTATGTTTTCTATTTAAATGGACTTGGAAAACTCCAGGAAGAAGTTTTTAAAGCTGCAAAACTGACCCTTAGCAATCAACCGGGAAGTGTGATGCACCCACACTTAACGCCCTCAATAATCCATGTTTCTGGAAGAGTGGGGTGTGTGGAACACAGAGAATAACAAACTCAGCCCAAGAATGCAGAGATTCACCTGAACACGGAGCAGCTGTGAGGGAAAAGGAGGGGCAGGGGGAAAAGAAAGGTTAGGGTGGTGACAGACCTTCCTTGAGGACGTGGGGAAACCCCGAGGGTCGGGGGGGATGTTGCTGACACTCCACACTGAGAGGGTGAACACGGGTTTGAAATAACACCTTGTGAGAGACCCCCAGGGAGACTGGCCAGGTTATCATTCCAGGCTAATGTGATGTTCTTCCCAGCAGTTGGGAGCTGCAGGCTCAGGTTTCCAGCCCCTGGGGGAGGATGAGGCTGAGAGGGTCTCTCTGAGGACAAGGCAGAGCCTCCCACAGCAGCTGTGGCTGCAGAGCCATCCAAACACACCCAGGGATGAGCCAGGGCACGGGAAAGAAGGGGTGACGCTCTCCCCTCTCTCAGTGAAAGCAAAATTGTCCTAAGACTAAGGAGCACTGGCCTTCCCCGGGCCAGGATCCCCCTCCAGCCTCCTGATCACAGCCAGGGAGTCACGGAATCGTTCAGGTCGGAAAAGACCTCTCAGATCACCAAGTCCAACCATCAGTCCAGCACTACCTCCGTGTTCACACTGAATCATGTCCTCAAGTGCCACAGTCACATGTTTTTTGAACATTTCCAAGGATGGCAACTCCACCACTTCCCTGGACAACCTGTTCCAGTGCTTGACAACCCTTTCCATGTAGAAATTTTTCCTAATATCCAACCTAAACCTCCCCTGGCACAACTTGAGGCCATTTCCTCTCACCCTGCCAGCTGTTACGTGGAAGAAGAGACTGACACCCACGGGTGAGGCATGTCACCAGCCCAACACACTCATTTATGCTTGGTTGTAAATAGAAAATTCTATATATGGGAAACTGGAGGTTTCCACTGTTACATTCTGCGTGGGAACAAAGCTCCCATCACAGAACCTGCTCTAAAGCAGAATGGTCTGTGCCAGTGCTTACCAGAAATAGGGATGTTCAGGGCCAAGGCAGGCAGCTGTCAATTTTCCTTGCTCCTTGTTTGCTCAGAGAGCTGGCAGGGGACTCCCATGCCAGGTATGGAGCAGGCAGCTGAGAAGCCTTGCCTGGAAAACACGGAACACCCAGCCAACTGGAGTTCTCAGACATCAACCACTTTCAGGGCTACTAAAGCAGTGCTAAAAGACTGTTATTTTCTGGTGTATTCCCACGGCCCTGCTAGGGGCTGTACAGTCGCTTGTTAACATCTGTACTGCTCTAATTTTAACCAGCTGCTTCTCTTTCTGTGCTTGACAGGGGTCTTGGGGGATAAATGCTGCAGAAGCAGAATAAAAGCCAGCTCCTTGAAAGCTGACACCTCAGCTAGGCTCAATTTCTTGCTTCTTGAGAAGCCACTTTATCACAGCATGAATCTTGCTGTTGCATGGCACGAAACGTCAGCTCAGGGACTTACAATTAAACTCCTAAATCCACATTTGTGCGACAGCAAAAGGAAATATCTTGATTTTTTTAAGTCTTGACTTGTCATTGCCTTGCTGTAGAAACCTGAATTTTATACTGTTGTATCTATACATCATACCTTTTGTTTTCCTACATATTAGCTGTTGCCTTCTTAACTGGGAAAGAATGAGTTGTTGAGAAAAGGCTGCAAGGAATAAGATGGCTGAATAGTAAAACAGATGCTAGAACATGAGAGCTTAATTAGGAGATAATTTTTTTAGGACCTGAAAATCCTTCAGACAGTTTTTTTTCTATTATGTCTTACGGTGTTTGAATTCTCACAGACCTCTTCCAAGCATTTATCCCACAGGGCTGTCAGAATGTCCAAACTACATCACTCTCACAAGTCAAATTTGAAATAATAGTAACAATTATCATTAATTAAAAAAAAAAAAAAAAAGAAAAGAAAAGAAAGAGAACACTATTGCAAAAACAAGCTGCAGCTGAACTCTTGTTGGACATCTCCAGATATAAGGCACTTGAAGAGAAATGAAAAATGCTCACTGAAAGATTTGTATCAGGATTTACAGTGGGTTTTTTCCCTTGTGCAGAGATGCTCAGGCAAAGAAGGAGAGGGAGAGGCTGTGCTTCATCCTGACAATAACTCTAGCAGCCCTGTGAAAGTTTGGTGTATCGTGGCCTGAGCATGACACTGAGCCAGAAGAGAACAGTGTAGTGTAAGGGCAGCCCTTTTCCTGAGGTCCATGAAACTCAGGGGGTTATATTTTTCAGTATTCTTGTGGCAGAACTGTACTTTCAAAGAGAAGGAATCTTCAGCATATATGATGTGCTGCCGTACAGTGACACAGGGGTCTGATTTCTCTTGAGGATCTTGTCCAAAGCCTGTGTGTGCTTGGATGTTTGTTCCTAAACCACGAATGTGCTCATGCTTTGTGCAAAGAGGGTTGTGTCCCTTCAGCTTCTCATCTCCAAAGAGAAATAACGTTCCTAATGCTGCTGTGCAAAAACTGCAAAACCCACTTCCCCTGTAAGTTTTATTATTGTGCCCACATGACAATAGCTTGTGTTTTTTCTACGCCAGAAAACCTTTTCATGTCTTTTCCCTCCCCCTGCCCATCACAAAACACATGTTCTTCAGCCCCATGTAAAACAAAACCTGGGGAAACGCAGCAGCTTTAACCAGAATTTTCAGAAAAATACGGTTTTTGTTTTCTTGCACTTTCCTGGGTGACTTGTCAAGTCAAATAGTGTCAGTCACGTCTGATTAGGTGACTTTATGACTCCCAGACATAAAGCTACATGACTGATGCACCTCGTGCAGTGCACTGAGAGATGACTCACCCGCTGGGAAACTTAAAACAGTGCACTCCCCAAAAAGCTTAACCCTTAGTGCTCAGAGCCCAGACCCCCTCCATCACTGTGGCAGGAGTGGGGAACCACTCATTTCGAGGTGTAAAGAAGCAGCAGGGCTTTACAGCAAGGGGTCTTCTTTAGAGAAAGGCCTGAAGGGTCTGATGCTGAGGCTTTGGCTCGGTGTTAATGCACCAACCTCTACAAATACCACACCACCCCTCGCAAAAACTGTTTTCAGGGAAATACTTACTTTTTAAAATGCGTCTGGAATATTTCTCTCAGAATTCACAGGGAACAGATTGTGCCTTTGTATCATTTACCCAGCCTCCCAGTCTGCAGAGCGATGTACAAGTTGCATTTTCTGTTGAAGGGCTGTTAGCAGTGGTCCCATCCATCTGCAACCACTGAGGCTCTGTGGCTGAAACATTACACAGTTCAGAGAGCAACAACTGACAAACCCTCATGGTTTTACCAAAGCATTCTTTATGCCTAAATGAGATGTTTCAGTAAAATATTAATTGGATGATGAAATATTTGGGGACAGGTCACATCCATGGCCACCTGTGGTTATCTCCCCCTTTTATTTATAACTCAGCAATGAGGCAGAGATGCTCTGAGATGTTTTTTCAGGACAAACATCTCTCATGAGATTTTGAAAGTAATTTACTATTTATTTTATTCAGGAAAAGAGAGACACAAGGCAAGATGCACATGGTACTATTCCTCACAAATTTCTGTTTTCTTTAATAAAGGCTACTCCTTATGTCTACTTAAATATAATCTAACAGCACAGAAATTATTGTGCTGCATTATACTAATCTAAGTGTTTCACCTGGAGACAGTAACACATTTCAGCATTAGGTATTACCATATCATAAAGTAATATTATTTTCTTGCTTTGCATGATTACTAGATCTAAAAAAAAAAAAAAAAAGACCACACAAAAACAAACAAACAAACCCCACACTATTTATCTGTACAATCTTCATTTTAGCTATTGCAGCTATTTAAAAATAATCCACTGTTTTGAGTGCAATCCCTAAGTGTCTGTTCTCTGTTGATTCTCATTTCTATCAATGACTTAGGGAAAAAAACAAGCATAAAAACATTACTGATAAAGAACACAGACTGGGGGAATGTTGACTAAAAGGCAGGAAAGGCAGGAAAATATGGTTTGTGGTGAAAGACTTCAAGAGCTCAACCTATTTAGCTCGTTTCAAAAAAGGCCACCTGACTTGGTCACAGCCCCCAGACAGTGCAAAACCAAGAGAAATCTGGCAGCTGATGTCTCTGTATCTCACACAGAAGATGTAGTGGCTGGGTTTTGAACCTTGGTAAATTCACACTCACTGCAAAGTTCAGATTTCACTTCAAAGGTGGGCTTATAGAAGAGTAAGTGCAGAGAATCTGTGATTTTTCTTCTTTATTGTGCATGGATAGTTCTTTGAAGATGATCTTCTAGCTGATTCACAAATACTGACCAAGAATTCAGAGGGGAGCCCACTGCCTGGGTTATTCAGGAGTTATTAGATGACCACAATCACTTCCATTGACCTTCCAATCCATGGCATCAGCTGAAGAATAAGGCCCTAAGTCTGGAAGATAATGCTCACATTCAAGATATGTGGACACCAGAAACCACTCTTAGAACCATAATTAGTGCACGTGATCAAGAACTCCAGTTTGTCCCTCACAGCCATGAGCTGGCAAAAGATCACAGAATCAACGGTGCTGGAAAAGACCTCTGGGATTACTGAGTCCAACCTGTGACCAATCACCACGTTGTCAACTAGACCAGAGCACTGATTGCCACATCCAGTCATTTCCTGAGCACCTCCAGGGATGGGGACTCCACCACCTCCCTGGGCAGCCCCTTGCTACGTGTAATCACCCTTTCTGTGAAGAAATTCATCCTGATGCCCGAGAAATCCTAAGAAAACCCTGAGAAAAAGACTGACAGAAGGTTTTCACCTCCACGAGAGCTGCACAAAGGGCTCAAGAGCAATTGTCCCCAGTGGGAAGGGGAAAACTGGAACAAGGGAATCTTCGGAGCCTTGTGGTGCCGATTAGCTGCACTCAGCAGGGAGCAAGGACGGAGGGACCACTGCCTATCACTGCCAGTCAGGGCTGCCACGGGCCCTGGTGCAGAAGAGACCAGGAGCATGTGACACCCCACTGAAGACAGGGGAAGGTTTATAAATCTATTTCCTGAAATGAAGTTGCATCTGGTTGTTAAAATCCAATCCAGTGTTTTACAACTGCTGAATTTATTTGGCTCTGCTGGGAGGCCAGGATTGAAACCCAGCCACTAGTAGCTTTTACTGGTATTTATTCTGCTATTCTAATGTGAAAGGACACTGAGAGTTGCCCCAGCATCATGTCATCTGCATTAGGGAAAGCTGTTACAGTCTCATGAGATTTAAAAGGAATCCCTGGCTCATCAACTGCTCATTACCCCACTGTATCATTCTCTTATTTGCTTGTCTTCTTAAACCAGGAATAGGAAGGCTGAGATGCTCTGAGCAGACAGATCCTCTGCAGCTGCAACCTGAGAGCAAAAAGACACTCCATGATAAATTCCCACCTGCATCAAACACTCTTATCTTCTTCCCATTTCTGGTGCCCTCTCCCACTCACCTGGAACTGAACACTTCCCCTTTGTTTTATCTTATCTTGGAAACAAGGAAATGCCACGAGTTACATGTCAATATGACCTCTGTGAACTAGGAAAAAGCTGTCTAATGTAATGCCTTGTGGCTCCATTAAAGCAATTAAAGATGCAGCTTGAATTCTAGCATTGCTGGGAAAAGAAAATATGCTTTAGGCTGTGAGTTTAAAAAATGTTAGGAGTCTAGGGGTAAAGATTTGCTCTTCTGCTCAGAGATCCTTTGTAAGCTGAGCTTACATAGGAGTTTCCCACAATTAGCTTTAAACTCTTCTTTTCCATTTATTGAATATTCTCACTTTGTAAATATTTCATGGATTAAATTGAAAATGTCACCATTTTGGGCAAGCTGAAGGTTAACTGGGTAAAGAGGAAGTGACCTCTAAGAAAGCAATCAGGAATTTTCTTTCCATTGTTTTGGAATCAATGAAACAATAAGCAAGATGAAACATTTGTATTTAGATTTCCTTTGTTTTATCAGTGTACGAATTCCTTGCTCCATGAAAGACTGGGGACTAAATTTTACCTACAAGTTTTGTCTTATACTGTAATATCAGACTATACTTTTCGTCCAGAAAAGGTTAGGATACATTAAATAAATACCCTTCGAGGGCAGAGCAGATGGTTCCATTCTGGACCGGGCTTCCCACACTGACTGTACTGCAGTGCACAGCAGAGCAGGTCTGAGGTGGAGGAGCAAAGCAGGGTGCTGGTTCTCTTCAAGGACATCTGAAGTAGCTGTGCAGTCCCTGGACTGTGCAGAAGAAGTTATGAGAGAGCTATCTTGAAAGTTCTGCTCTCCTGCAGTTGGTTCTTAGCTGTGAGTGGCATCAACACCAGAGCCAGGGGTGGCCAAGTCTAAGAAGCATTAAGCATCCAGATGAGCCTCCTAATTTAGGTTCCTATTTACCAGAAGGGACCCAAGTTTCCTAATGCTGTGGAGGTAGAAAAAGTCACTTGTCAATAGAACATTAAACTAAGCAAAGTCAAACAGACCTCAGAAACGTCCCACGGCCTTTGGAGAATGGAGGAAGGTGATGTTCCTGCATGAGTCCTGCCCTGCTGATGTCCAGACTTGATCTGAAAACAGATGACATTAGATATGTTCCAACTACAATAATACATTTTCACTGGACAAATTAATAAAATCCTTTCCATACACAACCCTTGCAGCAGTGTGCACTTCTTTGGTGGGGGATGTCATCTAGTTAAAAAGGTAAGTCAGTATGAACTTCAGTGTGGGCACCTTTATAAAGATCTCTTACACATCAGACCAGTTTTTTGCCCTTCCTGTAAAGGAAAAGTTGTAGTGAATGCTCACAGTGCCCTGGCTGGTCCCTGACCATGCCAGTAAAACAGCACTGGGGTCTAGGAAAGCAGTGTCATTTCGGGGTGCAGGCAGTGCAGCAGTGGCAGCAAAGCTGAACAGAAAGTTGCTTTTCATTGCCCTCAACTTTAGTTGTCTTTGATTTCAGCCTGTCTCATTTAGGGAAATCATTAGCAAAAAATTGCATAACCTAACAGAGGTTTTCACAGTTTACCTGAAACTGGTTTGTGTTTTTTTCATTTCCACACCACTGGGGAGGTCAAGAAGCCACTTCCCTGTGGGCCTGTCTGACTGCAGAGAGGATCTGCAGTCACTGCTCAGCCACTTCTGGAGATACTTGATCTTGCAAGAAAAGGATTGGTGAATTTGATGAATGCTTTGCTGAGATGAAGTCTGAAGACCTGCCCTCAGGTGTGGCAACAAGAGGCATCTGCAGATGTCCCACAGATACTGCTCCATTAGATGGCATTAAAGCAGAATTACATTTCAGCAGCTTCATTCTCAGTCCAGGGGAAAAGTAACACGTTTACTACCCTGAATGCAGAGGGACAGCACCAGCAAACTCCCTGCCAGGGTAATGCAACTCTCTTCCAAGAGTGAAAGGTAGTTTTGATTCTACAGCCAGGAAGGAAATCATTTCTCCATGAAAGACAGCTGAGGTGGAGAACATCTGTTAGTAAATTAACTCAGATCAACCCATTATGAGCTATAATCACTGCTCCTGGTCCTGGACACTGCTCCCAGATGAATCACACAATCACAGAATCCCCTGAGTTGGAAGGGACCCACAAGGATCACTGAAGTCCAGCTGGCACCAAATGGTGCCACGTTAAAATGGAAGGGCTGGAGTTTGACACACAAGCAGTTTGAAGCATCTGCCATCCCAGCTCTGTGTGTGTGAGCAGGGGCTGTCACAGTGCACCTCTGCCTGGTTTGCATCCCATCTTAATGCTGTTTACACACAGTCTTGCTGTGAATCTTATCAGCCCTGCTGGGCTGGTGGGCAGCCACTGGGTATTGCTCTGATCAGCTCCTCAGGGTGACAAGGATGGATATAAAAGAAGTGCAACAGTAAGAAAATGCTGTGTACTAACAACAACAAACCCAACAGACACTCCAGCAGCAAACGACTCCTTTTTGGCATTGCACCTGGCTGGGGCATTTTCTCCAAACAACAACGAGCCAATAAATCACAATCACGGCTGGAAGAGAAGTGTTTAACTTCTACCTAAACCACTGAGCCTTATCTATCAGTAGATAAGCAGGACCCAGATTAAGGAGATCACTAACTTTAGAGACAGGTAGCATGGAGAGGAGGAGCAAAAGATGTCATGTTTCCTCTCCCCCTGGCTCAACACAGCAGCAAGGGCACAGAAGCAACAAATTTGAGACAAACTTTTCTGCTAAATGAAAAGGATCCTCAGCTCAGATTCTCAATCAAGTGCTTCACTCCTTACAGTTTCACCAGCTGTATACAAGAAAAACTCACGTGAAAGACAAAAACACTCTGGGCAAGAAGGAATGAGCACTTTAAAATCCTTTCTGTATTCCCTCATTGTTTGAAGTCAAAATTAAACTGAATTTTTTTAGGGTATGGAGAAGCACAAGAAGTAGCTCTGAGTAATTGCTATTTCCACCCTCTTAAACAAAACACATGGATTACCTTTTCTAAAACTGTATTCTATGAAGCATCATTGGTCTGAGAAAATAGCTAAATGTTTCTGTAACACCAGTGGAAACAAAGCAAGACTGTAATTAGTCTGTATTAAAACTTTTCATGTATTCAAAAAAATCTTTTGAAATGGGAGAATACATATCAGCCTCTATTTTAATAGGAAATTTTAGGGGAATATTAAATGCATTTAGCTGGTCTGCAGAATGAGTAATTTAAAAAACAATTACTCTGAAAGAGAACACGGGTATTCCTTCCTGCCAAAAAATATTTGCCAGATACAGGAGCCAGTGGCAAAATGCTGGAAATGCCTCGTCCAACCCACGTGAGCCTGCAGAGCAGTCCTGCCCTTCGGGGTGCTGCAAGCTCACAGACTCACTTAAAATGCATGTAACAACATCCTTAAACTCCTGTTTCTCCTGAAGATCAGAGCTTTACACTGTGAACTCCTGTCCTGGCCACCTGTTGTCTCAAAATGCCCTTAGTGCACTTGAAGATGGGAGGAAAGGACAGTTGCCCCACCAGAGGTGAACAACAGAGAGGAAGTTCCCCAGCTCAGCAGGGCTTTGTGTGGATCTGCTCAGTGATTCAGCACAACCCACAGCGCCCAGACATGCTGGGGAACACTGAGAACTGTCTCTCATGGTGGGAAAACTGTTTATCCTCGAGACACGCTCCTGTGTTCTTCAGATTTCATCTTAAAGTAACCAGATACACAGGTCAGTAACTGCTGCATGAACTACTCCCACAGGACTGTAAAAACCAAACATCATATTCAAGGGACTGCTTTAAACCACAGCCTCCAGTGGTCTCTGCTGCTCCCTTTATCCCCTTCTGCTTCTGAACCATGGTACTCATCACGTGCTGGGTGTGATGTTCAAGATCACACCCACTGAAGTCTTTGTTTCTGGGAATAATTAACATATGCTTTTAGCTCTTACTGCTCTGTGATAGGCCATGTAAAAGACATAGAGGCTAATCTGAAAAGTATGAAGTTATTCAAAAGACATTATTTGCAATTATGAAAAAAAAAAAGATAGAAAAAACCCCCACAGTTTATGTCAAACTCAATTAATAATGAATTTCCATAATCCTGTATGTATAGAATAAAGCTTACAACAGGCTACTGTTGGCTTTGTATCTGGAAAGGTTTGGGGATTTTTACTTGATGACACTTTCCTTCTGAAGCAGTATTTTGATGTCTGCTGCTGAGGGCAATTTTTATCATCATGGCCCCATAAATACACACATATAAAATATTTAAACCATCAGAAACATTCTGTTCAGAAATACTGCAGTTGCATGAATCAACTTCTCCTCCAGGAATAACCTCGTTATAGGCAGTGCTTTGTAATGTAATTATTTCTTTCAGTGTTTTCTACAGAGAGGGACAACCTTGCCTGTACTGCAAGTCCCAAACATCCTCTAACTAATGGTACCAGGCTCCTGAGATATTCCTGTTTCTCAGGACTTGTAACACCTTGGCTGCTCAAAGACAGTCCAATAATTTATACAGATAGTTCAGTTAGTAGATCTACAAATCCTTCACCTGCAGATGGAGCACACTTGCCTATATTTGGGTATATTCCCTCATTATATTCTCTCCTGGGGTTCTTTGAGTTTGAGGAAAAGGGAGAAACACGTAACCTGGGACATGTTGCTTAGAAGATTATCCCATGGACAAGCAGCAGGATGGTCTGTGCCTGCAGAATGGAAGCTGAGCTGAGCCGACAGCCACCCCATTCTGCAGCTCATGAATTTTAATGAGCCTAGAGTTTGTGGTTAGTTGTGCAAAAGTGCTGGTAAAACTGCACCAAAGCTTCCTCTGCATGCCTTATAAATTCCTGAGATTTATTTCCCCAGAGAAAGGAGATACTTAAGTGGTAATTTTTTGGTCAAGCCTTCATCTTACTTGCTGCCTGTGCAAATAATTCAACTTAATCTTTTAGGATTATATTAATGAAGAGCTATGAGCAGAAACAAACACCCTTCCTGTGTTTCATGGGGCAGTTTAGGAGGATCCTTTCTGGCTCACCCCACGCAAAACTCCACTGAAATCAGGGAAAGGAATGAAAGACAGGGCACTTTGAGGTTTTTTGTTGTTCAAAAAAGCTCTGTGAAGCAAATGTAATATGAAGTTCCAGTAAGTGACAAACTTTGGCTGATGTCACTCACCCTTTTTCCTCTCTTCACTTAGTCAGGATTCTGTAACCCCACACTGTGAGTGTCTCACCCAACATTTTCACAGATGTGGTTATTCCTGAGGGCAGTATTTGTAAGGACCAGTTCAAACCAGAGTACAGAGATGTCAGGAAATCACACAGCACAATTACTGTGTTTTGAGAAGCCTCTGATTTCCTGTGGGAGATCTGCAAATTCCTAGGAGGGTCCTTACCCAGTGAGGTTGACCTTTATCACATTCTGAGAGCAGAGTCTGCCTTGATCCACTACTCTAAAATAACTGATTAAGACAATAGTTGCCTATACCCACAGTCCTGGGCCCAAATATGAATGAATGAAACCACTTTCAAAATCACTGAATTCTCATTACAGTCAGCAGGAGGATCTGGCTTCTTTGAACATTAGAAAACCTGAGTATTTATTCATTTATCATACCCAGACTTAGGGACCTGATTTGAAGTGATTATATTTTGTCATACCTTGCAATACAGCTGATTGAGGAATCCAACTACACGTAAGATTCCTTGATTTTAAAAAGATGTAGCAAAATCTTTTTATCCTCTTCCAGGTCTTCTATTGCTCTCATCACAATATAGACTGGAAACCAATGAGGAGTCTGATTTCCTGTATCTACCCAGACGAAAAACACTGTAATAATCTGAAAATACCCCAGGCAAACTAATGCTTTCATTTTGCCCTGCTTTAGGAGTGCCTTTTGGCTCTTGATGGTGATATTCAATATCAGATTATTAAGTCTTATTTTACAAAGTGTAGCCCTTTCTAGACAAACATACTGGATGCTGAAATGCATCACACCAGTTCAGGAGTGCTGAAGCACCTGCTTTTTGACAGAAAAAATCATGAAAGCAGCTCGTGAGGCCAAGTATCTTCGTGTTTGCAGTGCCATCCAACCTGCAGAAACACGGACAACAAACCAACACTTTGGGGAACCTGGACTCACAACGAGACCTACACTGATAAAAATATGTCCTCTCTGACAAGCCACTTTTTTTTCAGGTGAAACTTCTCGACACGCTGTTATTCACATTGTGAACATGTTGTTGTATGGTCCCAGCAGAGAAGATTCTGAGCCATAAATAGGATTTCTGACAGCTAAAATAACAAATATGTGGCAATAAGGCCATATAACAGCAGCCTACTAACCTGGCCTAGAGGAAGACATCAGCATCTTACTGAATAAAAATCGCTAGGAAATGTGTGTTCATCTCTGCTTTAAACCTTTCATCATTTAAAATAATTAATCACCCCACTTTGCTCATGTTCAAACATTGCTTCACCTTCTTAGTTTTGCCACTTCCCAAAGCTACGAAGAAACCCCCCTGCCCGAGGATGTGTCAGAAACCACAACTGGCATTTAGGAGTGAATCCTACTTCCATTGGGAAGGGATATCAAACCAGTATATCTTCAAGGACGATTTGGCCCACTGAAAGGGAACAGGTAACTTAAAATAAAATAAAATAAAATAAAATAGAATAAAATAAAATAAAATAAAATAAAATAAAATAAAATAGAATAAAATAGAATAGAATAGAATAAAATAAAATAAAATAACCAAATAAATAAATAAAACCTTTTTAAAATAATCTACTAATCTAAAACACCCAAATCTACTCATCTGGGGAAAATATTTTTGTTAACATTCACCAAGCTTGCTGGCATTTACATTTAACTTGTCCCGAATCAGTAGAAGGATTAGGAGGGCGGTCAATCACCGGGGAGGAACAGCAGAGTTTGTGCAGACTGTTTCTGGGTTTGCAAGCCCCACCAGGAGGAAGCTGCGGGCCAGAAATCGCCGTGGCCCGGCACACAAGCCTCGCTGCCGATGTATCTGCAGCAGGGCTGTTTCCGTCCCCGGCTTGGCGGGGGAAAATCAATATCTTGTTTTCAGATGTGTAAATGTGGTCGCCTCTCCAAAGTGCCCCGGTCAGTTTACCACACGTTCAGCAGCTGCTTCTTTCCAGGCTATCCCACGATTCCCAGCCTATGGGGATTGACAAGGCAATGATAAACTAATGTGCCCCCTCAGCTCTGTGCGCAGCCCATTGTTCCGGCAGCTGAGACCCTCTGCTTCTATTTGCTTTCTCCCACATACATTATTCAACAGCCCAGGAAAAGGCCAAGAACCTCTTTCATTCAGGAATTCTGTATTAAAATAATCAATTTGGAGCTGAAGCGGGGAGAGGAGGCTTGCTACAGGCGAGGCCTGGTAAATAAGCCACCAGCCCCTGCCATTTGCATTGGAGTCATGCTATCACGAGGCAATATATTATTATATTTCTTATCCATAAAGGCAAGAAGAAACCTCAGGATACTTTTCCTTCTTTCTCTGCAAGAACACTAATTATAGCAACACCTTCCTCGTGCCCTATTTTGGCACTATTTCCAATATAAGCACCTCATTTATAGTCTATATAATAGTCTGCATAGGCTATGACTTGATTTAGAAAGGAAAGGAGATTTATAGTTCCACAACAGACAGAAGCTTGATGTTAAAATTAACTTATAACACTCTTTTAAAAATGTTTCAACAGACAATCCAAACCCTGTTATTCTGTGCAAATGTTTTCCTGGCATTAGAACATATTTGATTATTCCAGAAAATGCCCAACACTGTTTTGAGTAATAAACAACATGACTTTCAAGTGCAGTATTCCTCCTTACAGCACTACCAGAAAGGGAACATAGGAATAAAAAGGGGACAAGTCATCACTGTTGCACCTCATGGGTTTTTTTCTATGGTACATTTAGGGAAAATAAGACCACCACCTTCAGAAAAAGTCAAATAGGTCACTTCTACAGCCAAACACCAGCAACCTCCTGCAAAAAAATCCTGCAAAGAGGCATTGCTTTTTATGGTACTAATTTGGTCTGTTCATGGGGGCCAGTTCTGCTCACTCACCAGTTAAACTGTCCTACTGCACTGCTGAGTTCCCAGTTTAACTTTTCCTCTCACGCTTCTGGGGGCATATACATTACTGGCAGTAGCATCTTTGAGTTGTTCACATTTGGCACCTTGAGGTCAATAATCCAAAAGAAACACTGATGTCAACGGGTAAGAAAGGATGAGACACCCAGGCCCAGCCAGGGCTGTGGGAGTTAATGGCTATGAATGGTGCTGACCACTGGCCCCTCCTGTGTTCATGTTTTCCCTTCTGCTCCACCTGAGATACCACGATGGCTCCTGGTTGTGAATGTTCCACCCACTGCTAACCAGAAGAATTGTTTAAATTGAAGTCAGTATTGTTTAAATTTGAGTCAGTATTGTTTAAATATTAATAATGGCAGATTTAGTGAGTAAACATTATATCTACTTGACCAGTGGCACCATCAGCCTGGTAAGCACAGGGGTGGTGAGTGACTGTCTAAAGCTGGTTGTGAACAAGTTCTGCTCAACTTCACTGAAGGGGAAAAGCTGCACTAACAGCCCCACTGCTTGTGCCCAGTATCTTGGCTGTAAAGCCAAACAAAGTATGAAAATTTCAGAAGTCCAAACTTGCATCTCCGTGGGGAATAGAAAATAAAGGCATTTGCCTCATTCTGATTTCAGACAGAGGATTCTTTTCTACCAGTCTGTTCTGATGCTGGCACTGAATCTACACATTTAGAGATTGCTATTCTGACAGGAAAAATCCAACCAATGTTTGATGTCAGAAACACACAACCTAAAGTGAAAAAGGCTGGCTAAATGTGCTGGGATTTGTGCTCATGAGTCACTTCCAGAGCTCAAAATGCTCAGTGAGTGAATAAAACATTCCAGAAAGTGCCGTGTACAGCATGAGGCATCCAGCTTCAATAAGCAGATGAATTTTTGCCAGCTGATGAGCAGGGCCACACAACTATTCAAACTTTTGTTTGGCACTCGGGAGAGTTTAGTTTCATAACTCTGCAAGAGATGTGCATGAGGCTCACCTAGAGATGTGCCAGTAAAGCACTTCGTTGTGCCCAGATTTTCCATGGTCTGAGCTTACCAAACCCTCCTGCCTTCACAGTGCAAAACAGGCCAACCCCTCCTGTTGGCATGAGTGGTGCTGAGGACAGGAATCACTGGTGGGACAGTGGTCAGGTGCTGTCTGCTCAGTGGGGAGTGGGAGAGGAGCACTTCAGATCTCCCACCTTTGCACAAACCGTTCACCTGGTGGACCTGAGAGCAGCTGGTAAGGAGAGAGAAGAACCAAGGCAGAGCAAGATAAAGGATGTCAGTCCTTTCCACTACAGAGCCATGGTTTTGATGGGAAGGAAACTCGGGAGCAGAAGCAGGAAGACTTTCGGCAGACTGACCAAACCTTTGCAGGCGAAGCCTCGACCTGCTCCAGGGAGATGCCAGGTCTAGGCTAGGACTCAGTTCAGGCAACCTGTACAGTGTGCATTTACCTCTCAAGACATGCTCATTTTCACGAAGTCTGCCCCTAAAGGAAGGTTAATATTCAACTTTACCTTGACTTTTCTGTCCACGTGTTTTTTTATATTTACAAATATTTCATTTTATTACTACAAGAGCCTCGATCCTGGAAATGTCAAACTTAGTTACAAAGCTCCACTTCTGAACCTTATCACCCACCACCACTAAATCTCTAAAACTGATGCAGATTATCTAAAACATAGAAGCAATCCCAAAACGTTTCTAACATAAACATCAAAGTTGGTCCACTGACCTGTATGTGGTTTTTAATAAGAGCTGGCATGCAATTATTCCATACTGAATTTGCACTCTAGAAAGCCTCCAAATTAAACCAAGCGGGGTAATAACATAACTGGGGGTAGAAAAAAATGCGAGGAAGTGAGATTGTCTTTCTTGCACAACCAACTCAGCGTTTAAGAGAGTGAGATATCTCATAACATGCCAAAATCTTGTAGCCACTGTAGAACAAACCCTATTTTTCATTCTCTTCTAATGAACTGATTCCAAATGCACATTGCTACAAAAAAAAAAGAACAGAGTTCAAAAATCCATACAGGCAAACTGCACAGTTCTTTTTTGTAGCTATGTTTACCTTTTATAAGAGTCTCACTAAGCTAAATGCTTTAGCAACTGTGGGCAGCTTCAGTTCCTCATTTAGATCTTTGATGTAATTCTTCTCCAGTATTCAGCACGTGAATTTATTCTGCAATTTGCCCTCAATGCCTGCAGTAAGCCCAACTTGTACAAAGACAAAATGCTGTCAACATTTATCTGCTGCTTTACACATGCCTGGAGCAGAGCAAAGGGAAAGTGGCAAGCATTTCTATTCCTGAACTCAAAACAAGCTGCATTCACTTGACACAGTGCAGGATAAAAGGCAGAGGACAGAGATGAAAAAGCAAAGAGGAAAGGAAAGAGTAAGGAAGGGATAAGAATAAGAAGTGGGAAAAAAAGGGGGGGAGGAGACACCTACTCTCAAGGGAAAGAAGGATAAAATCAAATACATGATGACAGAGAGAAAGAAATCAAAATCTTAAAAATAAACTTAGACCTGTGACACACTGCGTTCTCCCAGGAACAAGCAGAGCTCCCCATCGCTGCTCAGAGGAGCCCAGGGGTATCAAGAAGGCAGGTCTGACCACTGCCAACCTGGGTGACAGCAAACACCCCCAGCAACACCACCAGCACCAGCAGGAATTCACACCGAGCCCAGCGAGGGTCTCAGCTCCATTCTGAACATCTAAGCAACTGTCTGCAAATGGGCAGGCACAAACCTACACAGAGAGATTTCATTCTCAAACCTCTGAAAACTCACCAAATTGCAGAGAAAATGTCCAGGTGTCTCTGCAGTATAACGAAAAAATATTATTCTGGTACAGTTAGGATGGAGAACATCACAGAATGAGTAATTTGAAGGATAAGCCATATGGGTCCTGTGTAAGTATGGCTAGTTCAAAGCACACTTTTTCCTTGGAAATCAATACATCTACACTTAAAATCTTAATGGGGATGTCCTTTTGTTTCTCTGGAAAAAAAGTTGAAACCTCTGATTTCTAAAACCTCATCATTCCAAATTCCAAGATTTTTACTTTTTGCTCCATACAGAGATAAAGATTTTCAATTGGGAAATAGTTCAATATTTTATTCCTACTCTACTCCCTCCTCCCTTCCTTCCTTCCTTAACGAAGAGATTTTTAAGTAAGAAAGAAAGAACAGCATAAACCCTGCGCACTGTGCCTGCAGATGAGCTGAATGGCTAATTAAACCCTGCAGACCAATCCCGGGAGGTGCCAAATCCCACTCGAGCCATCCAGCAGCGCCGGGACTGGCCGGTGCCCAGCACTTTGTTAGGAAGATCCTTGCCAGTGTTGACATGAGCTGCATTGTAATATCCCAATCCCAGCCCTGCTCCTGGAGCTGCTCCAGAGGAGGGCTGAGCGTCCTCAGCTCCGAGTGCCTCTCGCTGGGAACGGAGGGCACCGGGCGAGGTCCAGCCTCGGAGCTGGGCGGCACATCGCCCGCCTCGCAGGGGGATTTATTTCCAGTGGAAGCACGGGATGGCAGGGCTGAGTGGTGCAGCAGTGCCCGGGCACCCACCAGGCAGAAGGCAGAGGTGCACCCGCTGCCGTCGGGGGGATCCGGAGTGAGCTCCCGTTCTCCTTAGTGGGAGGGGGACGGGGGAACGTCCCCGTCTCGACGTGTCCTCTGTGCTAATCTGAGAGCTGGACCAAATCCCAGCGCTTGGCTCGCTTGGACACAGGGTTCTCATTGTGAAGAGGGGGGGAAATGGCAGCCTCTCTGCTGGGCTTTGAAACTATGCATTTTTTAAAACTTGTGTATGCATAAGCCTCTTATTTAATGAATGACTCCCTTTGTATTTACATGTTCCACCATCCACAGGACAAATAGGGTTTAGCGGTTGGAGAATGAAAACTTCTCGTCCTCAAGGGAGTGGGGAAAAATAGTTGCAGCTATTTTATGGAAGTGGTAAAAAAATCGATTAGGCTCTTAGTTTCAGGCCTTAACTGATCTTCAAGGCGTTCTGTGGACGTAAATATATTCTTTCTTAAGTTACATATTCCACAGCCTCGATAGAAAAATAAAAAAAAATCTGATATAAATATAACTGAAACATATTGGTTTCAATGCAGTTGAATTCAGGGCAAAAAATGGTCAAAAAAGAAGTTATTTTAGGCTGCTCCAGCTCATTATCCTAAATTACAAGGGTCTAACCAGACCTGAAGGCTTCTTAATCTTACACCTTTTTTTAGCCCTCCCTTTAAATTCAGCTGACAGATTGAATATGCAAAATAAAAAATAAATATAAAATATATAGCAGGAATAATTTCAAACGATTTAGCAGCCAAGATAGGAATGCATAGAAAGCAGCATTTTAAGTTGTCTTGATTTCCAAAAGGAAATAGTTATAAATTAGTTCTAGGGCACTCTGACTCATTTATAAGAGTGGTTCAAGAAACTCTTCAATATTAATTAGTAGCCTGTGAATTCAGCCTATGCAATTATGATGAGACAGTTCTTTGGGCATGAAAGAGCCAACTTATCATATTTTTGAATTCACCATCTATAAGCTTGAATATTTTTGTATTTCCATATTTCTCAAGTAGCACTTAATTTAATCTTATCCCCATTTCTTTCAATAAACCATTGTCGTGTCTCTTAAGCAGCACAGCTTCCTCCTCTAACTCATCTCCCCGTGAAATTGGTTTAATGAAGCAGAAAGGTATGAAGCATTAACAACACTGGAATTCATGTGGTAGCACTTCATTTTTCAGAGGCACTCACATTTCCTACCTAATTTATAAAATCAGCACACAAATGATTTTTATCACAGCCATTACATCAGTATAAATTACTGCCTTTTCTATAACACGGCAGTTAGTCAAACTGTTGAAATTATATCTATTAGTCACAGAGAGGAGGAGGGAGAAAGAAAAACCTGTAGGGAAGATTTAGTGTAAAATAAGGACTGATAGCAGCCTTATTGAAACACTAATATTAATTTACCAAATGAGCCCAAAGTGCGGCTATTTTGCAAAGGGAAATTAAAAATACACAAAGTAAAGCAAATGGGTCAATTTGTAAGGAGCCAAAATGGAAACTCGGCAAACAAACCAGGCTGCATCAGAGGCAGCCAGAAATGCAATCAGGAAGAAGTTCCTCACATCCAAGAAGGTAACACATGTCTCACTTCCAGTCACAGCCCCACATTCCTCCCAAGCTTTCCCACTCCCCTCATTGCTCTGGAGTTCACTGGTGTTCTGTTTCTGTGCATGGTGGCTCCTCCAAAATCATCATTATCCTCCTGACTTCCTCCCCGTGCACTGTTACCTACGGGTATCCCGGCTGTTCCTCTCCAGGGCAGTGGGAATCACCCCCTACCACCCATGCTGCCACACAGAAAAAATACAATTCTTTTTATTGGCAAAATCTTTCTATTCTCTGCTTTCCCAGTGAGTACAATCTGCTTTTCCAGGACCTACATCCCAATTTGCAAAGTTCAGCCTGTAAATAAAAAAAACAACTGTTCACTCTGCACATGCAACACACATTTGGGAAGCTTTCAGTCCTGTGCTGCTCTGTAAACAGCACCTGTCTCCACAAGACCTCCTGCTCTTTACAAGGGGGTCCTGGGCCTCCTTTCCTGTTTGCTGCTCTCCAAGCAGGACTCCTTCCAGAGCTGTTCTGTAAATTCACCGTTCCCTGCCTTGTCAGATCTCTCCTCCAGACCTGCCAGCGTGCAACGGCCCCTGATAGGGGCACACGAAAGGCCACCAGGAAATACTCTTTCAGATTCACAGAGATGCTCCAGAAAAATCTACTCTTCCTCTAACTTTTATTCTCCGCTCTCCCTTTCCCAATTATTTCCCCTTGAGGTGCTTCCTGCCTTGGATCCGACGGGAAGCGCTGGGAGGCAGGGACCACGCCTTCTGATTTGTCCTCTCACAGCAGCAAACACAAAAGGACACAAGGCTTCGGGACACTGCTTGATGCCATTGTCGTCAGGGGCAGTAAGTGTTAGAATCAGCTTAAGGAAAAAATCAGAATCTGAACCGATTAGATCGTCATCGCGACAGCCAAAACCCTGCGAGGAGCACACGGGTCCAGCTGCCTTCCCTCGGTGTGTTTTGCTTTGTATTTTGATCTCCTTCTGCTTGCAGTTTTTATTAATTAGCCTTTCCCTCTACACAACATCGGGGACTTTTTGCCCGGCTTTCTGTGTTTCCAGCTCCCGGGATAGCGGTGTAGAAGTGTCTGCTGATGGCACCTTGTGGCTAATCCAGAGAAGTGCTTGGAAACAGGAACGAGCACAAAATAAGCCAGGAAAATACCAAGAAAAGGCTCTGACAGAGGAGGATATCCCTCCTCCCACAGTGACTGCTGAAAAATAGTGGTGCAACACGGTGCAGCTCTGCAAACACCTCCTGGGCAGGGCAGGGCACAACCCCTGCTGCTCCCCCCGTGCCCCCCAGCCCCTCGCAGAGTCCGGGGGTGCAAGCAGGAGACTTGGCCTAAAACCTCACCCCAGCAGCAGGCAGGGGAAGGGGGCAGGGCCTGAGGTTTGCCCAAGGTGAAGTGAACCGGCAAATGCAGCTAATCCAGTGTGTGAGGGGGGAGAGGACCCAGGGTTGATCTGCTACCAAAAGCCCCTGAGGATAAGACAAGATTTGTTGGGTGCCCTCCTTCTCTGCAGAAGAGAAAGTCAGCCTGAACCCAGGGACGGGTTTCTGGTCTGTGCTGGTCAGCAACAACACTGACCCCCACGAGAGCCCTTTCTGCACTTTTTCCCATCCCTCGAAGTGCTGGATGGGGCTCTGAGCAACCTGGTCTAGTGCAAGGTACCCCTGCCCACGGCAGGAGGGTGGAACTACATGAACTTTAAGGTGCCTTCCAAGCCAAATCATCCTGTGATTCTGTGATTTCCAGAGGCACTGCAGCACTCGCTGCTAAGGGCTGGGATGTAACTGCTCTGGGAAGTTGATGATATTGGAGAGACCCCAAATACCCGCTGATCCCTGTTTCATAATGGAGACATTTAGCCCCTGTCTCTCTGAATTCTCCCCTAAAAGCCCAAGAGTGTGTGGCAGGTCCTAAATGGCCCCAGACCCGCAAGTCACCTGCTAGTTTGCAGTCATGGGTCCCTGGTGACTAGTTCAGGCATAAACCCCGATCAGGACAACCATCCAGCCAAAGCTGAGCATGTCCCAGCACTGGTATTAATGAAATCATGTTCCCACACGCAGAAGTAGCTGACAGGATTCCCACAATGTGATGAGTAACAATGGTGGGATTAAGAGCCAACAAAGGGCACAGACGTAACCTACAGATAAAGGATGTTTGGCATCAAGCAGCATCATGTGAGATACGTCCTAGGGAGAGAGCAACAAACCAGCAGCCTGTGCTGAGGTACAGACTGATGGGATACAGGCAGCCAAAGGTCTCCTCAGAAATGCTGTGACCACACGAAGAAAGCATGATGCTGTCCCAAGCCTTAAGCAATAACAAAGCTTGGTTTAAAACAGGGCTGCCTGTCATTTCGTGTGATTTCTCAGCTGGGGTTCAGGTCATCCATTTCTCTCCAGCCTATCCAAGCATCCATCCTGCATGTATTTTTAGGTCCCATTCTGTTTTATCTTATCTTAAGTATGTCATTAGCCTAATTCCCAGATGTTTTGCAGTTCTTTCAGAAGCTGGCTCCAGTTCAGTATACATAAGAAGCACACATATCACTTGGAAAGAAAAACAGGAGTCGAGGATCACCCAACAGATCAGATCCAGAGACAGGAACACATAATTATGAGATTTAAACACAAGTTCTCACTCGAGAGGAACATGCCTCTGATGGAAGAAGGGATGTTCATTTGAAGTATGAAGGCCTCTATGAGGCTACAGCTGCATGTATGAAATCCCAAAAGGGTAAGAAAAAAAGTGCAATTCATCTTTGCCAGGCAGACTTACAGATTCTGAGCAGACCAGCATCTGCAGAGCTATCCAAGTGACAGGCAAGATGTCAAATAAACAGCTCTACATGCCTTGTATAAACATCCAAGGCAGAAATTACCCTCACTGTCCATCCAGGGGTAGGTGCATCCCTATTAACAGACAAATGAGCCTCTCAACAACCAGTAGCATTTCTAAGCAGTAATACAAACATGCTGTGACATGAAAAACAAAATGACAGACTAAGAGAGGAGATTCAGCAGTCTGGTGTAAATTTACTTGGTTTTCTTAGAAAACCTTTCTTCCCTTTCCTGTAAAGCCACCTTCTGCCACAAAATTACTCTTGCAACTCCAGTGTTCTTTTTGTACTATCTCTACTTAATCCCAAAAGGAAATTAGCACTAACAACTAAAGAATAAAAGCCTCACATCAAGGATAACTTTTACCTGGAAGGGAAAGAAGAGTGAGAGATTCAATGAAGACCACAAAAGACTTCACTCTTCCATATTACCTGGAAGATGATCAGATACCACTGTGATAAGCAGCCTCACAAAAACTTGGGAAAGGCTGATGGCTGAAATTGGAATAATTTTTTTTTCCCCCAAAGCAGATGTTTTACTGCTTTTTTTGAAATAGTAAAGCCAAAGGCCCGTCTTTACCTTTTTGAGTAAATAACTTCCTTTCCCTGGGGTGTTCATCATCAGTTTGACCTTAAAATGCATGGCAGTGTTCTTAGCAATATTCAATCAATGGTAGGATTAAAGGTGAAATCAGTTACACAGAGGAAGCCTACTGCTGTTTCGCCAGTGTGGTGGCTCTAATCTCCCTCTGAGAGACTAAAGATCATAACTGATTTACTTCTCTTCCCTGGGGAACAATTTTCTGTAGCCTGAAGCAATCAGGAAACAGACTGAATTGGCTTTAATACCCATCTGCCCTGGGGGTGGGGGGAGACTGTGAAAAGCTACGAGGTTGTTTCTTCTTCGGACTTGTAATTAAATAAACTATGACAAATTTGACAGGCAGAATTTCTAGCACTGCCAGTTGTCTTAAGGCTTCCTACTCTGTGTGTAACTGATATCTAGCAGCCCTTCTCAAGTAGCACTGGAGACTATTTAAACATTAAAATCAGTGATATTCACCCCATTCCGTGATTTAACCTATTGGCAATGTGCCTCTAATTTTCACACCTCTCAAGACTGTGAGACGTGTTTAGGCACAAGCAAATGGACTTTATTTTGATTTTTTTTTTCTTTACCTTGACTGGGATCTTTCTCTTAGTTCCAGAATCCTAGACATGTAAATGAGATGGTGTTGATATAAGGGAGAAACAAATCTTAGAAGAGGTACATAAAAAGATTTTTTATATCAGAGAACCAAAATCTGGGCCCAGGAAAGCATTTTCATCTAGACTGATATAAAAGTACGTATCACTAACACCTTAGTCAGTAAACCTTTGTTACTAACTCTTTTCAAAACAGTGCCAGAGGCAAAGATGACAAACTTCTCTGAAAAACCTCCTGCAATTCAAAACATTTTCTGGAGTTGTCATAACATAATAATAATGATGTATTATAAATAAACCCAAGGCTTTTATTTTAAAGAACTACAGAAAGCATAGAAGAGATAAGAGGATTGCTGTGAGTACAGCAATTTCAAATATGCTGATCTCTACCTTTCTCATCCCTATACCCCAGCGAGAGACATGTTTAAATACCCCACAGGGAAAGGAAGTGAACAAATGATTTTTCAGTTTACAGTGCTAGAAAGAGAGACTTTTTTTTTTTTCACATGAGCTCAGCTGAGACAATTCACAGTCACAGACAATTCTGGTTTTTGCATAAGCATTTAACTAATTTTAGGCTTATTCAGATACTACAGGATGACTTGGGTTAGAAGGAAACTTAAAATCGTCTCCTTCCACCCCCTGCCACGGGCAGGGACACCTTGCAGTACCCCAGGTTGCTCCAAGCCCCGTCCAGCCTGGCCTTGGACACTTCCAGGGATGGGGATCCCCAACCTCTCCGGGCAGCCTGAGCACCCAGGGGTGACAGAAATGCTGCTGCACCTGCAGTGTTCCCAGAGCACCAACCCCCAGCAGTGCAGAGGGTGGCTTTGCTCCCCCCTGTCCCACACGTGGAAACACAGACATGGAAACGCAGTGGAGGTTTGTCCAAAACACGCCCTGCTCTGTTTGCCCAGCTTGAGGTAGCTCAGGGACAACCTCCCAGCTGTTGGTCTACAAACCTGGTTATGACACACTGGAAGAATAACCCACACCAGCTGAACCACACTTGCAAAAACCAGCATTCCTGAAGAGTTTGCGTGTGGAAACATTTTAATCCTTTGTAGGTCTGGTGATGAGGAGCTGAATTGTACTTCTCAATATCAGAGGTAAATAAAGAAGAATTAACACCACCCCTTTGGTCCACGCTGCCTGCTGCATCCAGGCACTAAATCAGGAAATACAGAGGAGATGGCTGTGGTGATCATCAGCCTAAAGCAGATTTACAGGCTTTAAACAGTCACCTATTACACCAAACCCACCCAAGTCTACTCAAAGGTCTGAAGTCAGAATTGCTCTCTGTGAAGATGCAGGGACTGCTATTCCTACACACCTCTTCCAAAAAAAGAAAAAAATCAGTCAAAATGCAATTACAGACTCTTAACAGCAACTTACACAACTATCTGAAATTTTGTGCTGCAACACGGGGCAGATTCTGCAAAAGAATCTTTTGTGCTTCTCTGGTGCCTGGAAAGCTGTGGAGGCATCAGAGGGGCACCACTTCTGAGCCTGTAATTAGCTCCCAGTGCTATTATGCTGAATTCTTCCCATCAAAGAAAAACAGGAGCTTAAATAAAACAAACAGCAAACAGGAACTGAATGAGAAGCTAAACACATAAAGCCAACCATCTGAAGGATTTTCACCTGGCCAAATTGATAGCAGGGAGAATTGGTGAATATATTTCCATGTTCAACTCTGTACTTAGTTTTCACACTGTTCTTCAAGAACAAATTACGACTCGGAACGTGGCAAGTGTTTAAATTTGGTGTCAGACGTTGTTCTTTGGTTAAAAGAACATACATATTTAGCTACGAGCACCTAAGACAGGTGAGTCATTTTCCTAAGAGCTAAACATTTACCTGTGTGTGATTAAGATGGATACAAAGACCCAACAGCGGCTGCTAAAAAATCTGCTTCATGCTGAGATTGCTGATTGAGAAAATTATGGTGCAGACAAAATCTAGTCAGTCAGTTTTATACTGAGATTTGAAGAACTCAATTATATTCCAAGACTCACAGTTATTTTTTAAAAAATGAGTGTTGGTATTTTTTTTTTAAAAGAGTTATTTTTAAAAAACTTCCCATTCCCCCTGTTTCTGTTCTGCACCTGCTTTTTATTGCAATAGCCACGGGCTGTAATAAGACAGCAGTGTGACTTCAAGCACTGATACAAAGGAAGCTCTGTCTGAACCAGTTACTCATCCACATGACATGATAGCTCCCATTTCCTCCTCAGTCTTGCTTTCCCAGACCAGTGACAGAAACCACATTGCAGAACTGTCAAGATCCTAAATCCTGATTGCTAAATGCCAATTACATTGATTAGGTTTCAAAAAAAAAAAACAACAAAAAAAACCCAAAAAATAGAAGAGTGAGAGATGTGAACAAAGGATTTTCCATAGATCTGCTCTAAAAACATTGTTAATTCTCTTCAGGTAGGAAATCCGTCACTGACAATAAACTTCCCTGTTACTTTTAAACGGTGGTTTGAAATTCATATTTCTCTTCAAAGAATTATCTATAAATATGGATATAAAGATATCAAGATTTATTCAAAATTTCTGAGGAAAAAAGAGCAATACCATCTGAATGAGAAATTTCAGATCAGTCTGAAACTCACACAGAACAGGAGGCAGCCAGTAAGAAGGTTGTTGGGCATCTTTAGTTCACAGGAGCAGGAGATGTTCAGCACTTAGAAAGACCAAAACCAAGCTTTTATCATGGAATCATATCCAGAGCTGGAAGGGACCCACAAGGATCATCAAAACCCCAACTCCTGGCCCTGCACAGAAGAGACCCAACACCATCACTGCAGCCAAATCCCTGCTGTGACCTCTCTCTGTGGGATTTTTGGGTCACAGGCACACCCCACGAGCAGTGCTGAGCACTTCTCGGTATCTCCCACAGTCCAGTGCAAGTGGTTTGTAAATTCTTCAGGGAAGTCATGGCCTGTCTGCACTCACTGACCCTGTGTCTTCTGCAGACACAAAGTACATGTTCATTTGGGAGTTTTCAGGCGTTTCCATGAAGTGTCACAGCTTCGCTCTGTGGTGTCTGAGCACAACATTACTAAACGTTCCAGCCTAAGTCAAAATGTGTCCTGGGCTGTAACCCTGCACAGCGAAAGCAGCAGGAGCCAGTTATAGTTCAAAAGCCCTTTTCCTTCTGCAAAACAAGATGGGAAAAATATTGCCACAATAACTTTTAAATAGGTGTTCAGCTTTGTCCTGAAGTTGTGGAGAACAAGCTTCTAAAATGCAGCTGTGGAAAAAATGTTCAATTTTTCTATCTTTGAAATCCTGAAGCCACCATGCAGTCCCTGCATGCATATCTCTGTATTTAAATGGTTAAGGCTGCAAAAACTCTGCTCTTTTTTCCAGTTCCCCCCACCTCTGGCAGATAAAACAGGGAGATAAGAAAGTTGTGGTGTTCTTTTGACCTTCTGCCAAAGGTAAGGACCACCTGTAGATCCGAATTTCCCTTGCAAATCTGCTGGAGCTGCACTACTGAAACTGCACTGCTGGTGCCTGCTTTATCTCTGATTAGCCATCATTTGGGACAAGTGTTCAACTGATGGAGCAAATGACTGCACTGAGCTGGCATTTCCTACCTCCCCAGCTCGCTACTGTTTAGAATAATATCTCAGTGCAGCTGAAATGCAGTTTTGTTTCTCCTCCCTCATCCAATCTCAGAAGAATAGGAAAAAAACTTTATATAAAGATTTATTTTATCTCACTGGAGAAGGATATAGTACACTCTGATGAACAGTGCTAGGATTAAGGTTGTCTCAAAGAGGTGTTTGTGCCTCAGGATACACCAACAATGCTCAGAAAGGATGTTTCTCTCCAAAAGGCACAATGCTGCCCAAGGATATAGTTTTGGCCTGGTGGCAGGATTTCTCAGGGGTTTCCTGAATAGCTGCCAAATGCAGCCCTAACGTGCTGTTGTCTGTATGAAATATCAGCTGGCATTCCCCAGTTTTCCCTAGGGATGGCTGGCTGCGTTTTCTGTGGGAGACACAGCAGTCCATGAGTCCTGTCTGCCACTCTTTGCTCCCTGAGATCACCTCACTGGAGTCGTGTTACTGCAGTGATTATAGGTATTACTTGTCATCTCCTCCTCTCTGTCTCCTTCTTTCACTAGAATATAGCAATTTAAAATGGATCTGATCTTTTGTTTGCTGTGGTGCCCAACCCTCACTGTGTGAGAGTGCCTGGACAGCTCTGGCTATTCTGATGCTCTCAGCTTTACCTTTCTGCCACAAACTTCATTCCTGTCCATCCTCTTTGCATGTGGCCCCAGATAACAAGCACTGGGAAAGCACATTGAAAGTCTGGGGTGCTTCAGATTAATTATCTGGTCCTATTTGGTTGGTACAGGCAAGTTGGCCAGTGTGGGAAGGTGGAGAGAAGCTGTCATGAACTGCCCTTTAGTTCTGCTCCAAAATGGACAGTTTAGCCCTGCCTTGAACTCAGTGAAGGTGATTCACAGCAGAACTTCCAAGACTTCTATAAAACTAAAATACAATCTTAAATAAAAAGACATCAGCAAGCAAAGTGGGATCTGGGAAAAAAAAACCCTGTATTTGTCTGCCTACACTCATTTAAGCAGTAAAACAGCAACCAGCAGCAATGCATCCCCTCTATTTTTTTTTTCCAGGGGATAAAATAAGACTTGAAATGCACAGGACTTTGTTCTGCATTTTAGCTTTGCTGAGTGAACTCAGACCAGGATGATGCTTTGATCTGTCTGTCCCTGTTCTCTCTTCCTTGTGTGCACAGCACCCACCAGCCCAGACAGGTGAACAGGTCCCTGATGGGCTCCTCGATGAAGAAAAGCAGAAACTAAAGCAATGTTTCATTTCTCCTTGATTGAAAAGTCATCTTCAAACTGTAACAACTAATTGCATGTGCTAAAAATAGACCAAAACACTCAAAGCAGCTATTCCTTCTCCCACACAGGCTGTTTCCCAGGTTCAAGGCACTTGGATCAGCATTTTGTGCTGAGAACTTTGGGAACAGCTGGCAAGGACTGATCCAAGGGGTCAGAAGCCCAGATACCACGTTACTCCCATTTCCACCCTGTGCAGATGGGATATTCACCCACCATCGTGCAGATCTATGGGCCAGAGTGCTAAAAACTGGTCACATATTATTCAATAAAATTGGCTTCAGCCTGTGCTGGTGTTTAATAGACACATTAATTTAGCAAAGGTTTCTTCCACTGATTCTCCTCAATTATTAGAAATTATCTCATCCTAACAGAAATATGCAGATTATTTTGTTTGCCATAGTTGTGGTATTCAAATCTTTTCCTCTAGACTTTCATTCATTTGGATTAAAAGAAAATATTTTCTTTTTAAAACATGATATATCACACAAATAAACTATGGGCAAAGCTTTGAGGAGAGAAAAATGCATTTCTGATGCTTTGAAATCACATGAACTGCATTTTGGTTTGTATGGCCTTTTCTTCCACCTGTTCTATCAACAAAGTAAATCTGTTCAAAACCACAAGTCCATCGAGCTCAAACCACAAATCTGTCAGACCTAAGTCCCAATGGTTGCAAATACACATTTGAGTGAGAACCCAATGAAGAACACCCTCTTTCAAAAAATGTCCTTGTACACTTAAAAAAGAAAGAGGTATAGTTTACAGATTTCTGGTTTATGAATTAAATAGGAGCTAGGAGCAATTTAAATAGAATCTCCATGGAAACTTGTGTTTCCCAAGATAAACCTTTGAAAGAAAAGAGCAATGATGGTTTAAGAAGAGAAAATGATCCTAACTGATACAACCTCCTGGAAAAACTCTGCAAGACAAAATGAATGGAACACTCCACTCAGAAAGCTGAAGCAAGCAAGTTATTCTCTGCTAATATTTTGCCAGAAGTGAAATATTCTTAAAATAGGCTGCACCAGCAGTTTGTACACACGGTGGGGAAGAAAACCCCAAAACAACCTGCAACAACCCTGTGAAAGCTGGTTTTCTGAGGTGCTAGGAGGTCTTCAGTAGGCCACTCTGATTTTAGAAAGTCTCCTCTCGGAGCTGCAGTAGCTCTGCATGAACACATCCAGTGTACCCCAGGATAAAAGCTGGACTGTGGGCACTGAACTGCAGGAGCTGCACTGCAGCCCTGACCAGCAGGTGCACGCGCTCAGCTCACAGGAGGGAGTAAATGCACTAAACCTTGCAGATACTGCTCTAACTATCCACACACCCTGTCCTGCTGCAAAAGGGAATTTCACCTGCACAAAGCCTGGCTCTGGCAAGGTACAGTCCAGTCTTCCCTTTGATGGATACCCAGCACACTGCCCCTTCCACGCAGAAAACCCCCTGCACCCTTGTTCTGGTGGCACCACCCAAACATCAGAACATTATCGGCCTACTAATGTTGCAAAAATGGTGTATTCTATGCATTCTAAGCTGATCATCACAGATTCACCTTTTTTAGTGTTTTCAGCAACAACAATAATGATGATAATGGTGGCTGCTGCCTCCTCCTCCTTTGGGAAAATTCACTCTGTCCCCAAAATTCTACTCCTTCTTCAGCACCACACCAAGATGATAACATGGCTTTCAAACATTTTATTGGAAATAAATATTTACTTATTTAGAAGGGCAGTTCTTTGATCTATGTCTGCATAACCCTGTTTCATTTCTAGATTTTATTGTAACATAAGGTGGTCATTCTGAAACGTAATATTAAGGAAGAAATTAAAAGTGTGAACAAGTGCCAGAGAATTTCCCAAACCTTTAGTGACTGTTCCACATCAGACACTGTCCATATTGTGAAATATTCTGGAATTATGAAAAGTAAGTTGATTCCCCCTGAGGCTGCAGAGATAGACCGTATTTTCCATCTGTTGAAGCACAGCCAGACAGACTCATCTTAGTAACTGGCCATGAGTCTGAAGTGACTCATAAAATAGAAGGAGCAACTTCTGACTTTTTAAAGAAAGAGAGAAGAATTTTAACCTGTAGCACATTTTTCCTTGATTTCAGTAGTTAAAACTTACTTGGCTCTGTTCTCACAGCTGATCCCAGATGATGGTGGATTCCTCTCATCTTTTTCTTCACTAAAGATTCAAAAGCCATTGACCTCAGGGCTACATTTCACAATTGCCACTGGGATGAGGATTTCCAACATAGTATCTGTGAATGAAATGTGATATCTTAATTATTACAGCCCTTTACTATAAACCAGAAATAACCCGTGCAATTCTCATTTAGTTACCTGATACTCCAGTAATTTTAAACCATTTGGAAATATCCTCTTCCATTCCATCCAACAAGGTTGAAACAAGTAACCCTGGGCATCAAGTCTTGCCAAATTATACCAGAATAAAAGCAAGAGTCTTTTCTTACCTGGTTATTTCTAAGAGTATTAGAGACTTGCTAGCAAGACAGGAGGTACAACAGGGATTCTAAAAGCAAATTCTTGGGGATTGAGTGTATTGCTTTGCCACAGTCTACAGGTTTGAATGTTGCTTTAGAGGATGGTTTCCTTCCAAAGGAAGCATTTTGATTTATGGATGTAGCATCATTCATGGATTCAGAGGCTACTGGATTCAGTACTTTAAACTTGGGCTTCTCTAGAGAGCTCCTTAAGTACTTTTATTGCTGTATTCCAGTTGTCTTCAAATGCTTTAGAAACACCTATAAACTGAATTAATGCCACCAGTTACCATTTTTTCTTTGATACGAGGAATATCTGGGGCAAATTTTAATTTTTTTTCGTTGTGCCCATATGTATATCAGCAAAAGGGAGAACCCAGGAAGAAAAGCTCAGGAAAAGCCATTTACACATGACAGAAGCCCCACCTGTCTTGCTTCCCCAGCCCTGAAATCCCCCACAGAGGTTTTCCTATCACCTCGCATTTTACCACCGCATCTTTGCAAGAGAGCTGTCCTGGGGGGATGATCCAGCCACTGCTGCAAAGGACTGAGAGCTAAGGCAGAGACCTTGAACTGCACTTTGCACTGCCGAGCCGGTGCTCAGAGCAGAACCTCGGGCTGATGTGCTCGCGGTGATGATCGTTGCTAAGCGAAGGGAGCTGATAGCCGCCTTTTGTGCCGGAGTTTTCAGGATGTGTGGCCTCGCTGAATGGTCGGGAGGTCAGGAATGCATAGGTCATCCTGGGCAGGCCCAGGCCCGATTCAATGGGCACCTCTTCTGGCAGATGGAAAGGGGAAATTTGCCGTCATGGTTGTAGGCATCTGTAGCAGCAAGGGGTTCAAAGGGAGCACAAGGCTGCATACGGTCCTATCCCAGCCCCACGCTTCCCCACCTTAACCTCTAAACATTTACCTCTCTAAAGTCTGCAGCAGAGGGATGTCTTGACTAAATACAACCTCAGCCCTGCCAAATTAGGTTTAACGTAAGGTCAGCCAAGAAATCTTGTTGCGAGTGGGTGACATAGAGGAAGGCAGCAAATGCATCTAGTTAGTGAGTTGCTGGCTCTTTGTCTTTACTTGTTTCACCAGATCTCCCACTCCTTTCACACTCCAGAGAAGTGTGACTGTGCAGAAGACAGCCACAGAAGATGGCTGAGCCAATCTACAGACCTGCTGGTGCTGTATCCCAACATCTCTGTTCCTGTTCTCTGTCACAGGCAGTCCCCATCATCTGTGCTTGTTACATTGCTCATGTTTAGAGAACAGTTCAGTTCAGTAAACTGCTACCTTTTGGTGCATTACTTTTGTGCCAAAGGCAGCCCCCTCAGGGTCAGTAAATGACAGCACTGCAGAGCCACAGGCACAGAAGGGTGTAAGGACCAAGACCTCCTCTTACGTCGGGGATGAGAGTTTAAACTGTACTTGCACCCTCTTGAAATGCTTAGGGCAGGAACTCTGGGCACCAGGGAGCTGTCTGAGCTCAGAAGGGCTTCCCTTGCTCAGCCTAAGAAATGAGGACTGACCCACTTCAGGATGTTTCCTTTCCGCTCGTACAGCTCTGGGAAATAGGACAGCCGAACACAGGGATCAATAACAGTCAAGTGCTACAGTGAGTCCATTAGGATCAGCCCATCCATCAGGGTTTCAAGAGCTCTTTCCACGCCTGGCTGTAGCCTGAGGCTTGGCTGAGACGGAGTGTGGCATCCACCCCAGCTTCTGACTGGCGTGTTCGAGAGGCGGCTCTTGGCAAAACTTCCCAAGGCCATTTCTTCCCAGCACTAGTTTTCACTCCTCGAGACTGGGATGTTGCAGTACTTCAGGATCAGTGTCCTACAGCAAAGCATAGTCCAAAAATACCGAAAAAGCAGCTCAGAACTGTAGTCCTTCTGCCCTTTGTAGCAAACAAAGTACTTGGGGGTTCCTGGAGCACCCGAGGTAACCTTTTTTTGTGGGGGAGAACTGCTGAGTTCAGCACATGAGGACTCCAGCTATGATCCGCTCAATCTCATTAAGATTTTGAAGGCTCACCTACGGGAAACCTCTGAATACATCAGAAAGGAGCCCTGTAGGAAATCACCATCTGCACGAATGCAAAGTCTCACAAGGTGATGGATTATTCCACCATTTCGTCCAATGTGACTTTTGTGAGCAGCTCTGGTGGCTTTGGGTGTGATATTCCAAGATAGAATTAGGAAGTTTCTTTCCTTTAGGG
>JAYRBT010000156.1:16645960-16660709 GCA_036023395.1 Myiotriccus ornatus
GTGACTTTTGTGAGCAGCTCTGGTGGCTTTGGGTGTGATATTCCAAGATAGAATTAGGAAGTTTCTTTCCTTTAGGGCTACATTTCCTTGGCAGTTTGGGGGAGTCACTCAATTCACTCATTAATTAGCTTGTGCACACACTTATTTGGGGACAGGGTGTGAACTACATTGCCTGTACTGCTGTTCCCAGTTGAACGTGAATAACCACAGGTTTATTCTCTCACAGACTGGGACCTTTTGCATGGGCAGTGGTTGTAAAGAATACAAGGTAATGAAGAATCTGTTCTACTACTGGGTAATATGAGAATATGAGAAATAACTGAGTTATTTCATTGATCTTCACTATTAAAGGTGTGCAATATTGCATGAGCATTTCTCACTTCAAGACTTAGGTCTGATCTACTCCAAAGCAATGGGGAGACAGGGAAATATTACAGAGAATGGGGGTTTTTGGTTTGTTTTAGAGGGAAATGATACCAGAAATATAATCTATGATGTTCTAGTTATAATAAGCTTTACAGCTGAAAAAAAAACCCTAAATCTAGGCACACACATTTTTAATGCTAACTATCAGGGCAAGCAAAATAATTGCACCACTGTTACCAAAACTTCTACAAATTGCATGTGACCAGTCTTCTTCTTGCTCAGTATGCTGAAACACAGCAGGACAACAGCAGGAAAGAAAGGCAGGCACACATGTGCTGTCTTCTAGAAGGCTGTTCCCAGGGAAATCCACGGAGTTAGTGATTCTTGCAAAGTCAGAGTTCAGAATAAAGTAGGAAGACTGTGCTCATCACAACAATCTGTATTTGTGCAAATCATAAGATGGGGGTGTTGGGGGGTGGAAGATGAATAGGTTAATCTGTTGTAAACTGATTTTGACCCTGAAGGTGATCACAGGTACACAGCATTACGGCACTTTAAACTGTTTTATGCGGAGCTTAAAAAAGACCCAGCGACAAACAAAGCTTTTTTTGTGTTTGCTAAACAAAGCATGAAAGAATAGTGACAAAAGTAGGAGGAGCCGAGTTTGTCCGGACAAAGCCGGGAGGAGGAGCCCTCATGCAATGGAAATGCAGTTCAGTGGTCCTGGATTGATATGCTCATCCTTAAAACCCCCAGGGCTGGGAGATCACAGGGCCTGAAAGTCCATCAAAGAGCACTTCTCCGCATTGATCCAGTCTGGAGCGGAAGGCTGGTGGGGGTCTGCTGTTCTGTATAAGACTGCCCCCGAAGATAATCAGCTTTTCTTCTTGGAAACGGGGGAATCCCAAACGTCAATAAAGTGCTGTTTCAAGCAAAACATCAGCCTAAAGCTACAGAAGCCTGTAGTAGTAGTGTGCGTCTGTTTTGTGGCGTTGTGTTTTTTAAAGAAAAGAGGAAAAAAGAAAAGAAAAGAAAACAAAAAAAAAAGGGAAACCCCGAATACGTAGGAGGGTAAACATTTTACCTTGAAAGTATACTCTTAATGCACCAGCTGTTCTTTCCAACTTGTCAACAGCAGAATCTCCAGCAGGGGTCTTTAAAGCAGCCTGACAAACTTGCCCAGATCTGTGGATGCTCGAGCAGCACAGCAGCACGCGACCTAAAGAGAAAATTTAAAAAGAAAATGTAAAAATCACGCCCCCTTTTACTCCCCCAGCCACTCGTTAGGTTCCCATCACTGCAGGCAGTTACAGGTCAGTTCAGCTGCTCGGTCTGAAACACCTTCGGTCTGACAAAAGGGAAACTGGAAGCCTGGGGAATGTTCAGCACTGACAGCGCTGTGACAGACTCATGGCCGCAGCATCTGCAGCTTCCGGGTGATCGGGCTGGGGAGCCCCTGGTCGACCTCTCACAGCTCTGGGTGTGCTTGGCTCGAATGAGAGCCAGAACACCCATATGTGAAAGCAGAGGTGGGAGGGAAATCAGGCAATCCAGCACTCTGTGGTGGAACTAGAGTTCGTTTGACACTGGAAACTGTTGGGATATTTTATTTGTTCAAGGGGAGCAGTGTTGAGCAAACAGAGGATGATACAAGCTTTTCCATCACAGCATGTGCAATGTGGCTTGATAAAATTTAGGAATATTTTAATGTCATCAAACAGCTGCATTTGACTACAGAGAAATCAAAAGGCTGAACAAATCCCTGTACCCTGAAGATCCTGATAATTACAAAACAATCTATAATATCCTGTTGTTTGAGACTATTTCAGGTGATCACAACTGTTGCAGAGAAATAGGATTAGAATTCCCTCTGAGCATTACCTTCCTGTGAGTACAACGGAGAGGAGAAAGAGCAGCAACCCAATTGCTGGTGAACAGACTATTTCATGATTTTTGAAATGAGAAAGGGTGGCAAAGGATGTGATTTCTTCCAAAACACTCAGCCCTGCTGTAGGGGTGGTGTTACTGGGATTAGCAGGCCACCAATCTCAGGGCTTTGGAAATCAGACACACACAAAGTACATTGCTGAGCACATTTCAACCAGACTCTGTGTGAGATGACAAATCCCTGGTGTGTTAGAGTTCAAAAAAATAAATAGTAGTGATCAGAGCTCCCTTTTGCCCTCAAAATACAGTTGTTGACCATTTCCCCTTCACTTTCCTCCCCTCCTGTCCCCCCAAAAAATTGCACTACTGAGAATTACAGAAGTGTTTCTCTTTCTCTCATATACACGCAGCCTAGTTCTTAAATGCTTTTAAAGAATATTTTTTTTGTTGAAGATCGTCTTATTCTACACAGGTAGAGAGTGGATTAGCCAACATTATCAATTATTCTTATTACCTCAGTATCTACAGCCTTCAGAAAGTTTACAGATCTAATGAGTATAAAGAGGAGAAAATAGTATAAAGAAGCTGGCAATCTGTGGTTTTTGTTACAAAGGGAATTTTAAAAGTAGAATTTGACCATTCAAGCTGTGCTGATTTCTGTAGTGCAGACACATCCCTTATGTAACAGCGGCAAACTAAACTGGAAAATTAAAAATAAATAAATTAATTAATTAATTTTAAAAAGCATTCCTGCGCTGGTATAATCACAGCCACATAGCTGGCAGTGTGGTACAAAATCCCTGTGCAGACATGGAAAAGGTTCCTCCTCCTCTGCCTGCCCCCAAGCATCTCTGCAGCACCATCTGCCAAAGGTCGTCACCCCCTCGGCCCTCGCAGCGCCACTCGCGTGTGCTCCCGAACCTGCTCCAGTCCCAGCGAGCCACGTTCACTTGGACAGTTTACTCAGGTCCAGGTTTGCTCAACCCACAGCCCTGCTGGTGAATCAGAGGAGTGGTAACCTCTGGGAAGTTATAAACACCCGGTAGCAGCTCGTACTGAGCGGGGAGACAGACTCACTGACCCCCGGGGAAACCGGAGAGGTGGGTGGGTAGGTGTCCCTAAAGCACAGGCACATACCTACAGAGCCAGTGAGGCTGGGTGGATTGAAGACATAACTGAGGAAGGCAAACATCAGCGATTCCTGGAGTTTCCCTCTCATTTTCTTCCAGCAATTTTAGGGCCATGGGCTTAGGACAGGTAACCCCGGGATGGTTGTCCACCTTGGCATGGGGAGGGCATTGCATACCTAAGCACCTGTCTGAAAGACAATAGCAGACCACTGGGATAAGCTGAGCTTGCAGAGGGTGAGAAAAGGTAGGGGGTCAACTGCTTACAGGGGAGGACCTGGAAAGGAGCGATGAAAGTCATTAGAACACTGAGAATTCTGACTTCCTCATAATCAGTGCAGAAAATCAAAGCAAGACGTTGCAGGGTGAAGACACTGACAGAAACTGCCCCCCCAAAAGCTTAAAATGAAAAGAAACGCTGAAGAAAATGCAGAAAAAAACCCCTAATGACTAATGCAAAGGATGTGCCATGTCCAACACAGCGAGCTCAGTTTTGAAATGAGCTCGGTGTGAATTGGTGTCCAAATAGGCAGAAGTACTTCAAGGTTTCAGGAGGCAGCAATAAATGCAGAGATATTTGATAGTCCCACACAGAAAGAAATTTTCTTGATGGGGAAAAAACAAATCAAGACACTTGCAGCCATAATAGGAACGTGAAGAATGGCCACAACTGACGTAGTGGCTTCAGCTATTGTTAGACAGTTATCACGGCTGAGGATTTATCTGGAGCAGCAGACAGCACGGCAGGCAGCAGGCTATCCTTTTGTTTAGCACAGCACTGGAGGTGGGATTGCTGCAGCATGAGAGCAGATCTCCCTCCTTGTCTCGGGCTGCGAAGGGAACCCACTCTACCTGTAATCGGAGAAGACCCCTCAGTACAGGTGGTGCCTCCCCGAGTGTTTTTGGCTCCTTGGGTTGGTGCCCCGTTCTCACTGTTTGCAGAACAAAACAAGTGCTCGCTTGTGTTTATCGCTCCTGACAAACAGTTCTGCCAAAGTCTCGCTGCTCCTTGCAGCAACGCTCTGGAAAGAGGAGCAGGAACCGAATCGTTTGCAGCCTTGGGAGGTTTCTTTCAGCGATTTTCCCATTTGCTGCTTCAGTGTGGTGGTAAGTGGGGGCTGGAGCCTTTGGTTCCCCTTTGTAAAGCTCGTAGCTTTGCAGAGCAGGCCCAGCAGGCTAAGACTTCAGCAGTATTGACTGCACTGGGCTTTTGATCTGGCTGCTGTCATCAATCTCCACATTTCTGTGAGGGACCAGTGCCCAGCTGTGGGCAGCACCACGAGGAAGATACGAGGATATCAAGAATTATAAGACAGTGGCTACAGGGAAGAGAAAACAGAAGGGATACAAACACTGTCCCATTTAAGTGGGAGTAAAAGTGAAAGTACCAAATATTTTACTGAAGAAATTTTAAGTAGCCAAATCAGAACTGCCATGCCCACAGCCAAATGGGTCTACTACTAATCTCTTAATGACACTAGAATATTAACTTGTAACTGAGAGCAGCCCCAAATTTGCAAGCTTACCCCTTGGCTAAACTCGCATCCAGCATCCCATCTGCTCTGCAGCAGCTCAGGTATTCATGAAGCCTGCGGCGTGAAGTACTTTTCATTTTTGCTGTGCTTGGTAAATTAGCCAGCCAAGGCAGCGAGGAGACAATAAGAGTCCAGGGGATGACTGGATTTGATTTGCTGCATCTTCCAGTGTTTTGATCATTTGGGCTGAGGGTGGGTCGCGCACAATCCGGTCGCTGGCAAGGTGGGGTTTAATAAATCTGCTGTAAAACGCAGCGTGTGTGCAAACAGCCCCCAGGATTAGGCTCGGCTTGCTTAGCCCGGGACTTGGGGCAGCCAACCTGAATAACGAAAGGGAGGAACAAAAGTTGTGAAGCCCCTCAGTGCACTGCTTCATTAGGATCTCCTGACAAAAAAAGAAAATGGGGCTCATCTGATCAGCCAGATTTTATGGCATCTGATTAGACCACCATTTTCTCAGCAGGTCCCCTTTCTTTAAACTGTTGACTATGGATGGCCTGCTGAATAGGATGAACTTTGGACCGCTAAATTGCAGCATTATGGTTATTTAGTGTAATTTATGAAAAAGAGAGAAGTCATGATCACCTACTTCATATTGCTAATGATATCTCCATTTATCAGAACAGCTATGAGTTTGGATCATCATTTTTGCCTCACAGCCACAGAACACTGTCCAATTAGATACCAAAAAATTATTTCTGCGAGTGGGGCTGCGTGAATACTAAATTAGGATTTAATAGTCCTTACATAATCATTTATTACTGTTGACTGTTTGCTGCCTTTCATTAAGTCCCACATCACCTCAACGTGTTTACTTCAAAGTTTCCTATTCATTCTCTATTTTCTATTTGCATTTTACTGTGACTAATCTAAGAAGAAAGATAAAGGGGAAAAAAAATCCAAACTTGCTTTTTCTGTTCTGCAATGTTTCATCTAAACAGCAATTAAACCCATAACAAATTAGAAAGATGCTATGGGAATTAAATTACAGTGATTTCAGCGTGAAAGTGCCCTTACCCTGGATGAAAAGAGATAGATTTCCAATTACAGAAATTATCACTTTGTCTTTTTTTCCCCCCAACAAATAAGACTGCCAAACACTTTCCATAGAGGCAAATTTCTAAATTGCTGATTATTACAGGTAATGATCTATTCACTGTGTCAGCTTCCCAGCCTTCCTTAGAAGCTGGAGTTATGCAAGTTAACAATGAGCTATCAGGGAGGGGAGGAACAAGCAGTAGGTGATGCTACCAGGCATCAATCCCCCCGGATCATTAGGCTGCGAGAGGCTTGGGCAGACTAAGCACAGTGCCCTGGGCAGACCAGAGGGGATCGGGGGCTCCAGAAGAGCATCCTGAGCAGGAAGTGTGTGATTCCCTGTCCCAGCTCAGCCTGGAGCAGGGCTGCCCCGAGCCGAATTCTGGACCCAGCCTCAGGAAAGGCATTTTTCTTGCCACTGGTTAATAAATGGCCACGGGGATGCTGTTCTGGAAAGCACAGGAACTAAATGCCCAGTAACTATTTCAGCACTACTTCTGGGATGACAGTGGGAACACTCCTGGCTTGGAGCCACTTTGGAGCAGTGAATCTCCTTTGGCACAGCTTCCTTTTTGCAATTGAACCTCCACATGGTTTATGTGGTGCCTTCTCTCCAGATTTTTCCGCTATCAAAACCTCACTAAGTAAAGTTTTCACACAGATACTCTCCAAGAGTCAGCAGCTTCCTCTACAGCCCTCAGCAGGAGCTATTTGCTCTCCAGAATATTTTGGCAGCATGCTGACTATCTCTGCCAGAGAACAGGGGGATTTTCCTGCGAGTCAGAGTCCATACTGGCTGCCCCAGAGACCTTGGAATCACTGTAGGCTGAAAAATGCTCTGAGTCTTTGGAATTTGATTATTAGAATCAAACAGTCGCAGATGCTGTGCAACACCTCTGGAGCACACTCAGGTTGGATGCAGAGGAAAGCAGCACCAAGAGGCCATCTCTGTCAACCCTGCACCACAGCACAGCCCCTCAGGGGCACTTCATTACACTGGACTAAGACCTGGAACAACCGAGAACTTCCATTTCCCATCCCCAATTTCTATTTTTCAGTCTTCAAAGGAAAGCAGCAATAGTCCCAGGAAGAGACCTTTTCTTGTTACACTTTGGACCCCTGAAGCCATTAGCTGTTAACCAGCTTTTCAAGTTATCAGCACAGCTCCAGCTACACAAAGTAGTCTTGTTCTTTGTACCCAGGAGAGGTCCTAATTCGCCCTCCTTCTTCCTCTGCACATGTTCTTCAAGCAGATTCTCAAGATAAATGCTGGGAAGCTCTGCACGGGGTAACATTACAAGGTGAACCATCTCCAGTGTCATTCCCCGTAAGAGATGCACCATTTATCCACGGCCAGCCTTGTCAACAAATGCCTGTCTTGTACAAAAAGGCTGTTGGTTGTGAGAGTCAACAAGGGGGTTTCTAAAGCACCAAATGCAGCTTTCTAACCGGCTCTGATGCCTCCCATCTGCAGTGTGCTCAGCAACAACAAGTAGAAGAGGAAGGTGGAAAAAAGCCATCAGTTCAGCCGTCAGTCTATGTAAGAGTCCACAGGTGTCATCAAGGGTGAAGACACAGTGGCAGCCATTTGACTTCTCTGCCTCCGTGGAAAAACCATCTACAGCAGAGCAGAATTTGCTAAATTGTGCCAGTGCCCCTCCTGAACTCATCAGCTCCTGGGATGTGGTGTCTGGGGATAAAAGATCCCCCAGTAGGTAAGTAGACAGAAATCAAGAACAACTCCTGGGCAAGGTGAGGAGGCAGCACACAGACCTTCACATCTCCTGCACATGACAGGAGACAGGGCTCTGCCAAGCCTCTCCAAGCCTCCTGTCATGACAACATTTGTGTGTTAGTTGTTGAAGACCAGCTTTGCTCTGGCTGCAGAGTAGAGGAAATTTTTTTTCCTCCTCACAGACGATGGAGCTCTGCCCTCCTGGGGCACCTGCCTGCCCGTGGGGAGCAGAGGATGAACTGGTTTTGCTTTGCTTGCACACACAGCTCTTGCTTTACTTACTAAACTGTCTTTATCTCAAGCCATGAGCTGTTTCACTGTCACTCTCCTGATTCTCCCACCCAGGGACAGCTGCCAGGGCCTGAGTTGTCAGCCAGTGTTAAAACCACAACACTGGGAATGAGTTTTTCAGGAGCCAGGCTAAATGAAAGCGTGATTGTTCCTGAATAACTTCTATTGCTGCAGGAATCGCAGCAGTATCACCAAACAAACCGTGGAGACAGAAACATAAACAGCAACTTCCCTGCAGTTCTCCCCTCTGCACATACACTGACTATTTCCCACACCACACACAGAACGAAGGGGTTCCAGCACTCAAAAATGATCCTTGGCCCCGAAATAGATTTTGAGTTGTATCATTTCTAAGGTATTAGTAATACAGGATGTCATTTAAAAAGCAGGTTTTCAGAATGGCTCAGATATAAGACTTCTTTTCTCCCCTGTGGAAAAATGCAATGTGCATTCTAACAATTATTACACCTTTATTCTGTGCATCAACTCTGTTTCTAAATGTCTGAACTGACAGCGTGTCTGGTCATATGAGTCCAGTTGACAAATCTGGCTAACGGTAATGCTTTAGGACAAAATTATGAAAAAAATGACAAATTAGCAATGGCAACTAATCAATAAATGACACAATATGGAATCCGTGAAGCTGATAATGCAACCTCACAATTCTCTCATTTCATAAAATAAATTACTAGAGCTTAACATGTGCCCGATGATGTCTCATTTCCAGTTGGTTTTCCCCCAACTTATAATAAATTTATCTGTAATTACATAGATTATAGTTCTGAAATGATCAGCAACACACAAATTTCAGAACCTGGCAACCATTAACCCTAAACTAGCCATGAATAACTGGCCTACTCAGTGCTGCTGCCTTAAGACACCCTCTGATGCAACACAGTGTGCTTCAGAAAGAGTTCCTGGGTAGAATATTATCACTACAGTGAGAACACCCAGGAAACAGAGAGATAAATCAGCCTGTCTTCGCTAAAGGAACTTCACAACTTCCCCACTTCATCCAGAAAGCACTGTCACTTCGGGAAGAACTCTTCAAGATTCAGCTGTCTTTCAAATAAATTATTTGTCATTGCAGCCAAATGTTATGTTAAAGTACCTCGGTAATAATACCATGAGGTCTGAAATGACTTACCTTTATTCTTACAACTAGCTTTTGGTGACTTATCTAACCTCTGCAGGCTGACATTTCCCATGATGTGATTTGCACAAAATAAAAAAAAGAAAAAAAGTCCTCAAAGAATCCTGAAGAAAATCTGATTTATGGTTTTGAAATTATCAGGAAGCAAGCTGAGTTAATCACAGCAGAAAAATTACATCTAGGCACCCCCTTTCTGCTATTTTCTGACCACTCAGAGCAAATCTAGATCTGAGGAGCTCATGTTGGCCGTGTCCCTCACACGCTGAGGGAAATGTTCTTTGTCAAAGTGCTTGTCTGGGTGGTGCTGAAGCAGCTCTGGTGGGTTCAGCAACTGAAGGGCTCTACAATAAATTCCTTAGACTTTTATTTTTTTAAAGAGCAGTTTACAAAAAATCAAACAGCGCAATGAAAACATCCAGCAACCAGCAGGAATTGGCTGCACTGTGCAGATCGGTTCAAAGTCAGGTATTGAATAAATCTCATCTGCACCCACCCTTTTTGCACTGCACGTGCTGGCTCAGAGGGACGGACGAGCCAGACATTTTTAAGCTACAAAAGGCCAGGCTGGATGAGGGGCTGAGTAACCTGATCTAGTGGAAGGTGTCCCTGCTCCTGGTTGGAACTAGACGGTATTTAATGTCCCTTCTAACCCAAACCATTCCCTGATTCTGTGAAGATGGAACTGTTAAGAACTCATGCAACATATATCATTCATTATTCCCAAGAAACGAGAGGAAGTTGTCTCTGACACATCAGGTCCCAAGCCATCCAGAAAGCAGACAGCCTCCTTTGGATCTTTGGAAGAAGAATGAAGGAACAAAGTTTTCAACTCACCCAGTAATTCAGAGCTGCCCATCACCGTATTTTCTTGTGACTGGGGGGGAATCAGCACATACTTTTGCATGAAAGTGCAGCCAGTTGAATGAAAACAACAGGAGCGGGGTCCTATATTGGCAACATATATTAATGTTGGGTTTGGTGAGCAATTTAAAACTTTGCTGTTTTGAATACAGCAGCAATGGGTAGAAGTCTTTATTTTCCAATGTATTTGACATTGGAGAAAGGAAACCTTTTATCTGAGGGAAAGAGAAAGCATATTTCACCATGGGAAAAGGCAAATCTTAAGAAAATAAATAAATAGAAGTTATTTCTTGAAAAGATATTTAAACCCTACGAGATTTTGAAAACAGAGCAGTCTGCTAAAAAGTAACACCTTAACATCCTGATAAACTAAAATAATGATGTTAACTCACATGGCCAAGACTGCTTACAGCAAGGACTACGCTTAACCCCAATACTGAAAAGCCTTCTGCTCATACCTTCCTTTGCTGTTAAGTGTATCCACATTCCAAAGCAACAGGAAAAGGCACGGACAATAAACTGGTGAATAAAAGATTCTCCTCTGCTTCTCTTGAAAAACTGGCCAAACACACACACTGATATATTTTTAACCACATCCCCTAAACACACAGTTGTGATTCTTAACGTGCCCTCGAAGCAGAAAGGATCTCAGCCTCCCCAGCCACACCTACAGGCAGGCTCTCATTGCTTTAAACCCCTGCTACACCAAACAGTTCCTGCCACATTCCTTGCTCACAACCACTCTCTCGTAACTTGCAAAACTTAATCCAGCCGAAAAAAAAAGATCATTCTGGAAGAAAAATATGACTTTACAGAAGCATCAGCTCCTTGTTCAGGTGTCCATGAGAACTTTAGCCCTGGTGCATAACAGGAGGCAGCACCTCTGGCTGCAGCTCTGACTGAGCATGGAACCGTACCCCAAGGTCTCCAAGCACTGAGCACTGCCGTGGCGTGAACATTAAGCCTATAAAATAGCATATATAATTAACAAAATGCCAGCTTGAGGGTGTTTGGCAGGAAGATATCATTCCTTCACGCTTGGGCTCGTACCGCCCAAAGTGTGCAACGATCTCCAAGGTAAGTAGCCATGGTATATTTTGGGTCAATTTACACACATCTCTGCACAAGACCTAAAAAAAAAAAAAAAAATCAAACTTCTTTCAGTTTTACTGTCACCTGTGGGGGAAAAAAATAAAAGGAACAATTAAGTGCCTTTCATTTGCAAAAACGCCAGTTCGGTATGTGCGTCCAAACTCCAAGGAAAATCTTTATCCTTGGCAGAGTTATGTAAAACTTGTGCCCAAAGTCACCATGGAAAATGAGGTGTTAAAAATACCACAATGGTAGCACTGCTAATACTCTGCAGGGTGTTTCCATCTTTCCCAAATGCTCCTCTTCCAAGCAATCCCAATAGTTACTCTGCAAAGTGACATGTTTGTGTAGGTATGACTGGGAGAAGAGAGATTTTAAGTATGATTACAGGCCCTCGGAAAATCTGACCTCTCGAAGAAGTTGTTTTCCAGCCCTCTGGAGAAGGCTATCTCCAGCCCAGCGTGCAGAACAATGGGAGTGCAGAACATGCCCCTAATCTATATTCACCACAGTGAAATGTGTCTCTATCACCTCCTGTCGCCTTAATGAAGGGTTGATTTTAAAACCTAATTGGGAGTGAAAAGTCCTGATGAGACTAAGCGGTGTGACTGGAAGTCGACCTGCACAAAGACAAAATAGCTGCTAAAAGTGATGGGCTAAATCCTCACCTCCTGATTGTGCTCGAAGACTTACAGCTCTGCTCAAGTAATGCAGAGCGTCACCTGCACAGTGTTTTCAACGCAGGAACACTTGATAAAGGCCACAGAACGCCCAAGATCAGGAAATCAAGGCACAAACTGGGGGAGCAGGGGAGGGAAGCCAAATGTTACCTGCATCGGATGTAATGACCGGTTCTCTAGAAACAGATAAAAGAACTTGTAATTATCCCCCCAGGAAACAACCTAAACATGCTGCTGGATCTCAGTCAGGACAACCACACTGAGCAAAAAATTGACCCCACGTTTTTCCAGGTTAAGATTTTCAGTTAATCTTAAAAGAAAGATGCTCTTTTTTTCCACTTCTAGTATTATTTGCAGACACTGAATCCTTTGCTCACCTATCTGGCAAAGTGCTGTGCCATAACCAGAGTCAGGAGCCTTTGCTTCTAGACAATCCTATAATCCTTTTCCACATCAGTTTTAGAAATATTGCACCTTCGTTTTTTTTTACTGTTTGTATTAATCTAATGACCTGACCACTTTTGGCAATCAGATCATGTTTGAGATGTTTGGTTTTGTCTTCCTTGTGTCTCTGTGCAATTTCATTTTTAAATTACAGTGCAATAGAGAGCATCACTATGTTAAGACACTGTCCCCGGAAAGAGGAAAAGGGCCAAGGGAAAGTTGTTTCAGGGTTACCTGGATATTGTCTGCTCGTCGTCGGGCCAGATGAAAGCAAACAGCCGGTGCTCCACCCCTGGGTGGAAGGGAGCAGAGGAATGCAGTCCCCTCCCAGCAGCCACACCGGGATGGGCCTCCACCTCCTCCCTGGCCACCACCTTTCGATGGGACTTCACAGCTCGGGGTCCCAGCACCACCTCCCTTCTGCCGATCATCTCTGATAACAATGACAACACCAAGCACGCAGGAAGATTGCTTTAGGGCTCAGTAATGGGTTTGTCACACTTGGAGGTCACAGGTTTGACACCTCGCCCGGGGTTGATGGTGTCCCATGTGCCTCCTCAGCAGGAAAGCACAGGCGATGGTCTCCAGCCTGTGGGCTTTTGGGGGAAGCCTTGGGCTCCTGCTGGAATTGTTCAACCAGGGCAGCTTATGAATGTGGAATCATTCTCAGTACCTCTGAGCTTTCCCAAACAAGCTTCTGCATGGCAGAGAAAAAAAAAACAGAAGCAATTATCTGCTTGCTTATTAGTAGTCCCTGGAACTCGGCTACTTGCCAGGGCAACCCTCAGGACACCGGGTGGGAAAGGGGCAACCCCGGCACGGAGAGCACAGCCACAAGCAAGGCAGACACTGAGCCCAAGCGTCATAATTTTTAAGGCAGGCTGAGATCACTCCCTTTGCCTCTGAAATGCCACTCTACTGAGCGCAGCAGCTCAGCCTGAGCTGCCTGGGCAGTGTGGGTGGGTGGAGAGCTGGGAGGGGTGAACTGCTCCGCTGCCTGCAGCTATGGGTCCCCTTGTCAATCCCTTCACTTAAACAGCCATCAACAGCGGCTGGCCTCCACTCATTCAGATCCTGCCTGTAAATCCTCCCGAGCCGGAACATTCAGGTCCGGATCATGACTAAGCCCGATTTGCACTTCTGCATATCAGGGTGAGACTTTAGCACCTTCCTGCGCGGCCCTGACAAAGCACCGAGCACGGGCGGCACGATCGAGCAGAGCTCTCTGCTGGGGCTGCCCGGAGGCTGCCACGGTGACACGGATGGGGCAGATAAGGCTCCGATCCCTCGGGTCTTCACCGTCCTCGGGAATCTTCAGAAGTGCCTTGGGCTCCTGCAGCCCAGGTCTCCTAGTCCTTAAAACGGGAATTACGGAACTAGCTGCCTGCACAGTGCTCCTTGAAAAGCACTCCACCAGACCTACAGTTTAAGAGCACCAAGGTTCGTGTCCGGGAATTTTGTGCTCTCGTGTCTTTGCAGAAACCAGCAGGAATTGGTTGCACTGTGCAGATCAGTTCAAAGTCAGGTATTGAATAGATCCCACCTGCACACAACCCTTTTTTCAGCACGAGGCACGAATGTTCACATGCTCTGCTCCGAGAGTTCTGAAGAGTTACATTCTGTGCTGCTCATTCGGGGACTGGAAAAGGTGCTTTAAATCCCCGAGGGCCCTGGTGCACAATTCCCCCTGGAAGCCACAGGGACGCTCCACTCGAATGCTGTGTAAATATTCCGGGCTGGGAGCAATAACAGGACTAATGGTGCGTTATGCTAATAAGTCAACCTGCGAATTGCCGCAGTTCAGAGCACATCTCGGCTGCAGTTCAGCTTTAGGCACCAGGTAATCTCAGGCAGAGGGGCAGGAAAGGCAGCTGAATAGTTCAGCATGTGGCCAAGCTGTGAAGAGGGTGTTCACTTGCTGCACTGAGGCTGAGCTGATTAGCTACCAGTGAGGGTTAGAAGTTTGATCTATAGCTTGGCATCACAAAGAATCACTGCCTGTACCAAATATTTGTCAAATTAATTGCAATTATTCATCACTTAAACTGTCACAGCATAATAACGCCTACATTTTTTCATTAAAATACTTAAAATTTGCTTTCCGCAGAAGTGCCACTGCTTAGAGGAAAAAAAAAATACAAACCCACCTTTAATGATTTTTCTAAGCCAGATGGGGTTAATTTATTGTACAGCATCCTTCCTAACCTCTTTTCTAACACCTTGCACTTCGATGGGTATCAGTGCTGGTGTCTAATAAGTAAGCCACTTCTTGTAGTGGGTAGTCTGGGTGCCGAGTCTGGAAGCTAACAAATAACTGTTCCAATTCAGCCCTGAGGTTCACTTTTAAATCACATAAATCAGCTCAGGGATGCCTCAATCAGTTGTTCAGCTCTCAAGGGGGAAAAAAAGGATACATAATAACGGTAGAAAGAGAAAACAAGTTAAATTGCTGAGTTTTGTGGCAAAAAACCACCAGATTTTCTAATCCATTAAATATGATTAATAAAATGCAGTTTATCAGAAGCTGTTCAGCTAAAGGG
>JAYRBT010000156.1:16664529-16704608 GCA_036023395.1 Myiotriccus ornatus
AGCACCAGCTCAGAGCTGTCTTCCCTCTCCCTCCTACCCCAGGAGCCTCCAAATGTTGAAGGTACTTGAAGCCGCTGAAATAGAAATGTTGTCAAACGTTTAACAGCTGATCCCACCAACAAATATTCCAACCTGAAGAGGACTTCACTGCACCAAGTGAATGAGAATTCCCTCAGACACATGTCTCAGGTGAAAATGTTGCTATTTTCAGTCTAAGACTAGTCACATTTTACCAGAGAACTATTATGAAATCCCCTCTTCACATTAAGTTTAGCAATAAATATGACTAATGCTATGAAATAGAGTGGGAATATGGCAGCACCATCTGTGGAATAACATGCAGACCTGTAGTATATGTTTGCTTTCTGTATTACTTGACTCAACAACCATTAAATTAGTTTTTATGTCCTATACTTTAGGAAAAGTTATTGCAGGGATGCAAGGGAATGTAGGGGGAATTCACTGAGTGTTCACTGGCCAGGATACAATCCTGGTATATACTTGGATACTGTTATATTCTTCTATATTTTAAGGTCAGAAAGGACCATTCTGATCCTTTACCCAAACCCCTGAGGCACAGCCAAGGCTATTAAATTTTAGCCAGCAGTTCCTGGAGAGAATTATTCTGTCCTACGGCATAAGTGAACTCTGCTGAGCCCAACAGCTTGTTATTCATACTCTGAGGCAAGCAGCACCTACCACAATTTGAGTGATGAAATAAATAGTAATGCAGCCAACCAGAATAGGAGATAAAGTAGAAAAATCCTCATCGAAATTCAGCAGATCTGGGCTAGCTCCCTCCCAGAGCTCCCCCGTCCTCCCCTCCACACAGATTTTAGGGACAAATGCCAGCAGATCTCTATTGTTCCTGTTCATTCATTAGCCACAACTGCTTTTTCTGTTGTGCTCACACTTTAAGGTAAGGATAAGCGAGATTCTGGCCACATTAAGCATGGTAAAAAAAGCAACGATGAGACACAAAAAATACAAATGTGTTTTAAATACAAAATAACTTTGCATCGTTTCCTTCACAGTTTTAAATAATCCTCAGAAGTGAAACATATATGTTTCAAGGTGATAAACTCCTTTCATCCCGTTATCTTTGGGCATTCCCCTTCTTCCTCCATTAGTTGCATCATTCTCTTTTTTTTTTTTTAACATCCAACCTCCCTGCCCAGCCTTCACTAAATGGACTCAGAGAAAAACCCTCCCGGTACTATTTGTCACAATGCCGTTTCCCATATGCCTGCTTCTCGTGCCTGCAGCAAGAGAATATTTGTGATTAAATCATAAAAGCCTACTTTTAAATTGGCACCCTGTCCCTAGTGCTCCCTTGCACGTGCACCACTGCAGATCGTGAAGCCTTCTAAGGCTTCAAAGGAAAGGAGAGGGTTTCAGTTTAGCTGGAACAATGCGTTTCACAGAGCCACAGCTTTCACTTACCTCCCATGCTGGGGGTTGCTATTTGCTTTCCCACACTTCCCTTTGGGCTGCCAGTCTTTGGAGCTGGAATTAAGACAGGCACAAACGGCGGTTAAACCTGCTTAGATATCTGAATGAGTGCGATCATCAGAATCACACCTACTGCTTTAGAAGCCGGGCAGAGCAAGCCCTGTTGCTCTGAAAAGCTCACAGCCTAAGGCGTGCCAAAATAAAAAGTGCTCAGGGGTTGTTTTTTGCACCGAAATCGGTGGTGCAGTTTATTAAAGTCACCTGCTCCCCCTTTGCAGGTGTTTCTGTTCTGCTTGGCCCTCTGCTTATAACCCTGGCTTCTTTTATGACCTTCTTGTCTCGCTGATGGTGAAGGTCTGTTCCACTTGCCTTTTCCCTCCCCATATGGGCAAGTCAAGGTAGAAACCTTAATGCCCACAGCTGGAGGTTGTGCTTATTAGGAAATTCTCTCATGGACTGATAACAGTCTCAGCCATCACAGTTTGGGAACTTCCCAAGGAGGTGACACTATGGACTGCTCCTCATTCAAGGACCACAATCAAAGCAGACAACCTAGTGCTATAACCACAAAGCACTTTTGAGACAGTTAATGTGTATTTACTTCACCATCAAGTTGTCCTCCTCCTTCTGGCTTCCCTCTGGATACAGAAACTCTGCCTTTGCTTAGCAGTGCCTTGCCCATCAGCAGATACAGACAAAAGCACACCTGCTACTCATCTACCTTCTTTGCACCGAAGATGAAGCAGGTCAAGCACCAAATACCTGCCAGTGCCTTCCCAACACCACTCCTGGACAGTATTTTCCATTACTCCCCTTCCTCCCCTCGCAGTCCGAGCCGAGCCAGGTACAGATGTGCTCAGCACCCAACTCCAGCAATGCCATGGTGTCAGCAACATCTTCATATCTTGCCAGCAAATCCCTAGGGGTACCAACAAGCTTTTGGTACGAAGCTGTTAGGAGCTGTAATTTGATAGAAGCGTCTCAGTGCCCAGAGAAATGAACTTTTTGTGTGTATCAGATCATACACTGGGCTCTTGCATTGGGCTCTTGCATTGGGATGGCATCCTGACAGCCCAGTGGAAATGTCTGAATACCAAAGTAAGAGTAGGACTGGATGGTGAGTGCTCCCCTAGATGTGGAGGCTACATCCACAGCCAGCTTCTGAATCTTGGCAGGGCCGAGGAGGGAGATGGAGCCAAGCAGAAACAGCACACAGGCATCAGGCACAGGACTGCAAAATCTCATCTAATGCTTGCTCGGTGCCACTGAAATCTGCTTAGGCTGGCCTAAATTCTAGTCCTCTCTTGAATAATTGAAAAGGAAGTGGTTGTGGGGGAAGTTTCATGCAACAGGAAGTCCAAAGGATGGGCAAGATTTTGGCAGCTCGATGCTCCTCCCGGTAGCTCACAAGCCTCATCCTGTCCTTAACTGGCCTGTCAGTCATTGAAAAACAAAATAACTGCAGGGCACAGATGGACAGCCCTCTGCTAGAGGCCAAAACAATCGTGTTTCCTGCTCCAGGACCTCCAGGAGATCTCAAAGCCACCACAGTCTAAACTCTTCCATAATCTCTTTGTTACACTGCTGTCTCAACAAAAAACACCAAAAGAATCCTTACTTCTTTTAACAATTAATCCAAAGTTATTGGTCCCTGCTTACACAGGACTTTCAAATCAAAACATTTGTTCTTGGCTAGTATCATTCCCCTTTGACACAAGTACAGTCCAAAACCTAGAGAGAAAAGCAGAAGAGTTACTGGAAAAGGAAAATGGAAAATGGTGGTCTCCTTGTTTTGGGTATAGCTTAGAAAAAAGAAAGATTTGCTATGACATGGCATGCTCTGCACAAAACCAATCAAGTCAGGACAATTGTTCTTAGGACAGAGAACAGCCAGGGCTAATCCTCTCTGCAGCCACTCACACAGACCTGCTGAATGCCTGGAAAACTACCTTGATTCAGACGTTTGCCAGTTTGTATATTCAGCTCCTTTACTTCCTTTTTCTTTAAGGCCATGACATTAATTCAGTTACTATCCCAGCTCTGGTATGCTCATAAAAAATTCACACCTGTTTCATAGATGTTCACCTGTTTAACACACTAAGTTTCAAAGGAAAGGAACTTTTTGCCTATTAACGAATGTATAACTTGCTTTTTCACAGGAATTCCTGCTATGACATTTGCTGTTTACAGGCTGTCAAACGAAAACACTGCCCAGTGAATCTAAAGGGGGAAAAGAAGGGCAGGGAGGGGAAAAAAAAAAAAAAAAAGAATTATTTGGATTAAAAAATCTTTTCTTAACCTTGTGGAAGAGGAGCTTTTCTGACTTGGCAGCACAGCACAATGAAAATGAAATCAATGCCAAGTGTCTTATCCTGAACTCTGAATGGACAGAGTTCCCACTGACTTTCAAGATTCTTTCCCCTGCAAATGGCATTCAAGAACAGTTACATGCACCTAAGGCACGTCCACCACTATGTTCTGTCTCTCCCCTTTGTGTCAAGTAGATGTATAGAATTTTCGAAATCAGCACAGCAAGCTGTGAATGATGCATGAAATGAATAAGCTGAGTCTAGTACAAAGGGGAAATCCTGAAGGCTTGGTGCAATCACTGCTATGCTATTTCCTATGGCCTGCATAGAAAAGATGCATAATATTCTTCCCAGAGACAAAGAAAAAAAGCTCCCCGAGGCCAGAAGTCTCAATCAGAAGCCCCAGAAGGGATAAATGACAGAGGCTCACAAGTTTTTAAAATTGCTTAATTTCCCTCTTATCCCTGAGCCGTTCCCCGCCGGTGCCCGGCTGTGCCCGTGGGGCACACACAGAGCAGCTCGGGCTCCGAGCCTGGCACCCCTGGGATTCAGCCCGGCTCAGGAGGGGGGTGTTTCACTCCTCACCCCATCAGCAGAGGTGAGTTTGTGCCAGTCCACCAGCACGGGAACCGGGACTGCCAGAGCACGGGAAGAAGGGCAGTGATTCCCAGACCGGCCGAGCAAAGCGCTCTGGGATGGACACGTGTTAGACCCCACATCTGCTTCCTCCTGGGGACGGGAATCAGAGACTTTTCAAGCGCTTTCAAACTGGGCCAAGCCACGCTCAGATTGATCTGTCTTGGTTTTGATGTGTTACTGAGTAAAATTAACCTGGCATGTGTTATAATTGAACTCAGCGACAACAGTAAAGATGAGCAACCTGAGCGAAACATTGTGGTACACACTTCTTTTTTTTTAAGGTATAAATACATCTCTTTATGGATCTGCTACGAACCCCCCCCCCAAAATCTCTTGCTATCTCCCCTGCTGCACTAAGTTGGTATAGATATTTTAGATATGGGGAAACAGGTATAAAGTGGATAAAGGCCTTCTGAGGATGTCTTTGAAAGAAGCAAATCTAAAATCCTATTTACTTGACTAACAACACAAAGCAAATGGCTGTGAATGGTATTCACAGCAAAGAATAATTAATTCCTCATCCCGAGGATGTTTTTGGTGAAATAAAGCCACTGTGTTGCAACTATTACTGCATCCAGTGGCATCAGTAAAAAGTTGTGATAAAGAAGCACGTGGAAACTATCCTGGAAAACTTAATCTGCATTTACCACTAAATTCCCCCATGCAATGACAGCTCTCTACACCATCCCTGGGAAATCTTAAAAGAAATTGATTCAAAGTTCATATCTTTATTATTTCAATGTTTTGTCGGAATTTACTGACAAAATTTACCGACAAAATTTACCGCAGAAATCACCTGAAACAGCAGCACGTGAATTAACTGGACATGACTACAACAAACCCAGGATCAGGGTCTGTGTAAGTAGAAAAGAAGTCATAACCAAGCTTCTCACTTTTGCGGGCACAGAGAATAGCAGCAACATTCCAGTCCTGAACATCACCTGACTTCAGCTCCTCACTGTATTCATTCCGAAGAAATCACTCTTTCTATTAACATTGGAAGATAAGTTCGATAAGTTCCTACTTTCCAGTGTTCCTGAAAAGTATCTTTCTTAGTCTCATGTTTGACGTAGGAAAGCACTAATTTATAAACAAAGTGTTTATGCTAATGCTTTTCCTGAATTTAGTCTTCCAACTCTTCTTATAGCAAAAAAATGTTAGAAATTCAGAAACATGTGGTTTAAAAAATATTCTTAAATTACACACAAAATTATTCCTCTGCAACTTATTAGACTTTACTCCCCAACCAGACTGCCTCAAAAATTTAAAATATTTTCACTTACCAATTTTTGTTTCAATAAATTAACTCTGCGGTTCTTTGGCATAGGAAGGAACAATGAAAATATAACCCCATAGGCTGTCTTTTTGACTAACTAACAGTAGCACCAAGTGTGATCTTCAACTCTTCCATTCAAAAACGTGTTAACACAGAAGCCTAACTATTGTCATTACACTTAAATGCTGACATTATTAACCTCTTCACAGCCAATGCTCTGTCGTTGGAAGGATAATGGATGCACTTGTGCCCGTTCTAGATGTTATGGAATAAGGCTGCAGGTTTTTTAACTGTGCAAACCGTTGCTAACGATTTTCCACCCGCAACAAACCAGCACTTCACTTACAGCCCGATTTTACCAAGTGCTGGGGATTTCCGGAGCAAAAGAATCCTGTGCAGACCCATCTTCCACACAGCCAACCTGTCTCCTACACAACTGTTGGCGACTTCACCTGGTCTCCCCGTGAATGTTAATGGCTCCATTCTGATCCCTCCCACACAAGCAGGACTAGGAAATCCCACATGGGCATTGCTCGAAAGGCATTTGGATTTAATGCAGGCAGGAGGGGTGTCCAGGGCCAGATAACCTGAAAATTTAACAGCTGAGCTCAGTACGAATAAAACATCCCTTCATTAATTCCAAAGGGAACCTATTGCTGCGTTTGGTCGTGAGAGAAATTTCCTGAGTCCAAGCAAAGGATGTAACAGTGCTCTTTGAAAAGAAAAAAAAAAAAAAAAAAGTTGTCTTTCAGGCAGTGTCTCCCTCTATGCTGCTGGCTCTCTGATGAAAATACACTCATGTTCAGGAAGAAGAGGCTGTATCTGTACTTGTACCTAAAGTACAAGGCTGGATTCTGTTCTTTTTGCCCTCCAATGGGTCTGTCCCCCCACCAGCGTGTGTGTCTGTTTACAACCCTTTCCAGAAGTTCTGATCACGACTTGTGAACTTCAGGATAAAGTTTAGCCCCAGAAAGCTGAAAACTGCACTAAAGATTTTACCTGGATGTCTCAAAACCAATAGCTCAGGAAATGCAGCCACAAGCCAAACCATTGACAGGAGCCTCCAGAGAGAACAAGGTAGTTTATACAGAGGAAAAGTCCCTCAGGGACTGGCTCACACAGTCCCCTTAGGCCCTGACTTAGGGCAAACAAGGATAATTGAACTTATAAATACTGCAGACTTTCGAAGAACAGTGTTTCTCCCCTTTCATGGTGGAGAATGCACTTGCAGAAAGCTCACACGTAAAGAACAGTTACTTATAATGATGCAGCTGCAGTTCAGCTCTGAAGGTTATCAATCACAGTTCCAGTGCTGGCACCTTCTCACCTGCTCAGGAGCCCTCACTTTTGTCAGACCTGCCCTGCACATCTGTCTGGGAAGGCTGAGGGAAACTCACTTCAGGGAACAGGATCTTCACACCTCCCTGCTCAGAGCTCCCCTGGCACTGCCAGTTCAGGAGAGCACCAGGGAACAGTTCGACTCCCAGATGAGATGAAACAGGACCTGCTGCTGCCCTGCCTGCCTTTCTCCATTGCCATACCAACACCACTCTGAGACCTCCAGGTTATGGGGCTGCTTCTCCTCACAGAGCTGTTCAGTCACGTTACTAACTACTAACAGAGCTCTAGTAACGATCCTGCTCCTCCATGAAGGGCAGCAGCGCAAGGAGGAGAAAGCAGCGCCTCAGGTTTGCCGGATTTCACCCGAAATGTTGTGGAAGGAGTTGAGCTGGGGGTGTGAAACACGCTGGGTTCTCCTTTGCAAAGTGATTCCCCCCAGCCCGTGCCGGGGGGAGCGCGTGGGGCCAGGGCCTTACCCCACGGCTGCTCTGTGCGGGGGCAGCGTGACCGGCCCGGGCTCTCCCCCCGGTTTGGGACCTGCAGCAGCTGCTCCCGGCACTCCCCCTTTCCCGGGGGGCCAGGAGCCAGGTACCCCACCAGGGAAGGAGGCTCTCAGCGTGGTTTGCAAAACGCTCTCGCCTCTTGTAAGAGCCCGAAGAAAGCCCCGGCCGAGCCTGGGGCGTCCCGGAGGAGAAGGCAGGAGCCGGTGCCGGAGCATCCCCCCAGCAGGACCGGGAGGGAACCAGCGAGGAAAGGAACGCGGCTCCCACGGCCCCCGGCACATCTCGGGCAGCGGAAGGGCTCAAAGTCCCCCCGAAACCGCTGTTCATACGGGACGACAGAGCAGGCCCCTGTAACCAAACCCATCGCCACCAGCGCCCTCCCGTTCCTTTTCCTCTTGTACCAAGGCAAAGAGCGGAGGGTCAGCGGGAGCAGGGGGGGATGCGCTGCCGAATCCCGGTCCCTCTGGATTCTGAGAGGTCGCCGGGGGTGGCGAGCTCAGACCCGGTCCGGGACCCTCTCGAGGAGCTGAGGACACGCGTGGGGCCCGTCTGGAACGCGGCTTGGCCCGCAGAGCAGAGGGAGTGCGAAGGGATGCTCAGCTCCGCCGGCCGCCCCGGGGCCCCGCGGGGGCCGCTCCGCAGCTCCCACGGAAACACAGCAAGGAAAACCGGATCCCTTAAAAAAAAAAAAAAAAAAAAAAAAGGAGGGGCGGGGGAAGAAAGGTTGTCCAGACTAAAGGCACTCCTCAAACATATTGAAAAGATTCAATTATTTATTTCCTGTGGGGATTCCTGTAACCATTCATTTTTAATAGAGTCTAATTAAGAGTTCCCCAACGGGTTTTTCTTTTGTAAATATTTCAGATGAGCTCGGATTTCCAGGCAAATCCTCCACACACACACACAAAAAAAACAACACACACAAGAAAACTCACCAAACAAACAAAGAAAAAACCCAAAACAATTAAAAAAAAAAAAAAAAAAAGCGGAGACGTAATCCCCTTTCCCTCTCAGTCGGCCTAGAGAAACCAGCCGGGCGGAGAGGCAACAAGTGGCCGCTCCTCGCAGAGCGGCATCTTGGGCAGTCCCGTTTTCCTTCAGAAGAACACAAACTCGAAGGATCGCACTCTGCCCTCTCCCACCCTCCAAAATATAAAGCACGGCTCGGCAGCCGCAGGAACTCAGCCGAAAAGCGACGGCAGCTCCTGGAGCGGGCGCTGGGAGCGCTGCTGGTGCGGGGAGCCCCGGGGGGAGCCCGGGGACGGAGCCCCGCACCGCCCCGCGCTCCCGCAGCCACGGGGGGACCGGCCGCGAGCCCGCACAAACCGCGCGGAGACCGCCGACGTGCCTGATATAAAATTTATTGATCTCTCTTCGTTTGGAAGAAGGAAGCAAAACGAGGACTAGGAACAGGGAAGGGGGATTTCCATGACTTATTTTCTTGGAAGGAATCCGGTAACAAAACTAAAACGTTTCTTCATCCGATATGTCAAAACATGGTTCACAGTAAAATTCACAAACCGATTTACATAAGTTTACAGTTTAAGAAAAACCAAGACACGCAACTTACTATAAATAAAAGAAATGCTTTTGCGACCTGCACAGCTCTGCTCTCTCCCACCTCCCCTCCTTTTTTTTTTTTTTTAGGAATAAAACCCTAAATTTAAAAAGTCGTGAAAGCTACAGATCGTGGATAGAAACCAAGCGAGGGTCGGTGACAAAACACTTAATAAACCACAACGATTATGTGAACAACCGAGTTAAAAAACAAAAGCCCGCGGTTTTTGTTTTATATGTCATTGCAACGCTAGAAATCAAACTGGAAGATGCAAAACTTTTTAAAACTTTCAAGCGAATAAAACAGTGCCCAACCTAGCCGAAACCAGGAATGAAGTTGCCGTGGTTTGAAAACTTCACAGCGGCTTTTAGGAGGCGGGAGTTGTGCTCTATCAAAATAACAGCTTCTCAAATATGTACCAAAAAAAAAAAAAAAAAAAGACACAACTAACGGATTTCCTTTTAAAATTTCTCCAAAGTTAGTATTAAGTCTGCTAAGCCGAGCAACACTGCCATACGTCCCGGTGTAGTCAGGGAGCCGTGGTGGGGTTAGGAATTAAGACGGGGAGCCGTCCGGAGCAGTGAAGTTTATATGTGAGTTAGTGGTACGGTACCATTCACGCCAGTCCCGGCACTCTGGTAGTGTTGGTGGACGCTGTGTAACCTGCTGCCCTGCAGGGCGGAAGGGTCTGTGGCATCCCCCCCGGGGGGCAGGTACATGCTGATCATATCCCGCAGGTCTCCCAGGCAGGCCCTCTGCGAGTGGGAAGTGATGGCCGGAGGCGGCGAGCTGGGCTCGGATTTCACCACGGAGCCCATGGAGCCCAGGCTCATGGCCGTGGAGGGCTGCTGGCCGTAGGCGGCGGGGGACATGCTGTAGGTGGAGGCGGCGTTCATGTAGGTCTGGGCCGTGGACATCATGGGGCTGTACTGCAGGCCCGTCATGTCGTAGCGGTGCATCTGCTGCAGCTGCGGGCTGTTCATGCCCGGGTGCTGGCTGTAGCCCAGCTGGTCTTGCATCAGTGAGTAAGCTCCGTTGGTCCAGCCGTTCATGTGGGCATAAGTGTCAATCCTCTGCCCCACCCCGACGGGGCTGCTCACCGCATTGCCCCCCCCCGGGGCCAGCAGGTTGCCGGGCAGCGAGTACTTGTCCTTCTTCAGCAAGGTCTTGGTCTTCCTCCGGGGCCGGTATTTGTAATCCGGATACTCCTTCATGTGCACGGCCCGCAGCCGCTTGGCCTCGTCGATGAAGGGCCGCTTCTCGGCGTCGCTCAGCAGCTTCCAGTCGGCCCCGAGCCGCTTGCTGATCTCCGAGTTGTGCATCTTGGGGTTCTCCTGGGCCATCTTCCGCCGCTGCCCGCGGGACCACACCATGAAGGCGTTCATGGGACGCTTCACCCGGTCCTGGTCCGAGCCCGCTCCCGCTCCGGTGCCACCCCCGCCGCCTCCGCCGCCTTTGCCGTTGCTCCCCGGAGCGGGGTTGCCCCCGGTGCTGCCCGGCGTGGGCTGCGGCGCCTTGATCTCCGTCTCCAGCATGCTGTACATGGCCGGGGCCGGCAGAAGGTGCGCCAGGGCGGCGGGCAGGCGGGCACCGAGCGGGGAAAGGAAGTTAGGGGAAAAAAAACCCAACAAAACAAAACCAAACAAACAAAACAGAAAGAAAAAACCTGCCTGGGCGGCTGCTGCGGGAGGAGCAGGAAGTTTTTCTGCCTGGCAGAAGTGCCGCTCCCCAAGGTGCCGGTGGCGTTGCGGCGGTAGCGCGGAGCGGCTCCCGCGGGCAGCGCCGGGCGATGCGCTCGCAGATCCCGGGGGTCCGTGATTGACGGGCTATAAATGAGGGGGCGGCGGCCAATCAGCGAGCGGTTCCCGACAGCCCCACGCCGGTAACTGACCGCTCGGGAGGGGGGTGGGGGGATCCCGGGCTCGGGGATGCCGGGGATGCGGGCGCCGGGCCCCTCCCGCAGCCCCCGGGCCCTGCGCCTGCCCCCGGCTCTGAGCGACGGGACGGGGCCGGTGGGGCTCCCGCAGCTGCGGGCAGTGCCGCGGGGGACGGAGCGGGACCGGGGCTGCCCCGCGGGAGGAGGAGCGGGGCGGAGCGCTGCGCCGCAAGCGGGAGCCGCGCGTTTGCAGGGCACAAAGAGGTTTGGGGCTCCCGGCGGATGCACAGCCCCGTGCCAAGCCCGGGGAAGCTGCCTGGAGACGGAGCGAGCCCGCGCTGCACGGATGTCTCCCCCGGAGCGGGTGAAGGGGCGGGGGGACGAGCGAGCTAAACTCTTCCACTTCTGAGCCCTCGCCTGAGCGAGAAGCCACGCTGCCCTGCCGGGACCGAGCGCGGCCGCCGGGCACTCCGTCCCGGTGGGAGAGGGGCAGCCCCGCGGCTGCACGCGGGAGAGGCGGCGATGCGGGAACAGCGGGGCCGGGCTCTCCCGGCCATGCCCACCTACACCCACCCCTTTGCCACTGGAGCCTTTCCACTCGGCTGCCCTAAAGAAGGGGGGGGAGGGGGGAAGTGGGTGGAGAGGACGGCTCTTGCAAATCCCCCAAGTTTCATGGCAACAGAAAGTTCCCTCCGTGTGAAAGAAAACTTTGGCGGCGGATATGCGAGTGGAGCGGCGCCCACTGGAGCTGTCAATCACGGGCTTCCCTGTCCGTCCCTCCTCTCCCTTTACCCCTCCCTCCCTTCCTTGCCCAGAGGCACGGACAGCCGCACCTGCACGGACGGGGCCGACAGCTCCTTGAGAGCACAGGCGATGCGGCCGCCTCGTCCTGCCGCGGGGGGACGGGGGAAAGGGGGGCGCGCTGCCCCGTCCTGCGTTCCCTCGTCCTCCCACAGCCTCCACTCCAGCTCCGTCGGGGGAAGCCGGGCGGTTCTCCGGGCCGCGCAAGGGGAGGCAAAGCGAGCCGCAGTCTGCTGGGAGCCGCGCTGGGAGCGCCCCGGTGCCGGGGGAAGTGGGGCAGCACCGCCCGTGTAGCTCTGAGCAAACTGCCCCGGGGGCGCGTGGGGCGCAGGGAAGGGTCAGTGGTCTTGAGGTCGGGACGTGTCTGGGCATCACCGGACTGGAGGGATGCTGCCGGAGCAGCTTCCCGGGCTTGGCAGGCAGGTGTCGCCCCAAAGGGAAGATCGCGATAGCGGGGGGACTCGGAGATCGGAACCGGGGGAAGGACACCTCCAGGGCAGGGCTCCCTGCTGGACCCGGAGGCACAGCCCAAGCTGTGCCGCCAGCCCCGGGCCCGCTGCTCTGGGAGCGCCGGGGAGGGGGCTCCGGGCCGGGGGGTTCGGCGAGGGAACCGATCTCCGAGTTGTGCATCTTGGGGGGCTGCTCCCCGCGGGCCGAGGGAACCTGACGAGCATCGGAGATACTCTGGCAATACCCCTGTGTCGTGGAGGGGGGTTTGCCTGAGCAGACCTAAGCACTATTGGGACTTAGCCGTCTCACTCGTTTTGCACGGATTTCTTTTTTGACAAAATCATCCCACTTGCGACCGGCTATGGTGTAATCAGCGTTTTGTCATTCTTGTTTGGTTTGCTGCTGGTGTATTCTCGAGCGAAGTAAGTCAAAATTTGGCAAACCGAGGGGACAGGGTGACAGCGAAAGGGTTGTTCCAGGCGGGAGTAGTTCGCTTGTAACTTTTGCAACACACTGGAAAAGCTTCAGGCAATTGTAATTAATCTCAAACCCCTCCGAATATTTTGACCGCTTCATTCGAGGTTTAAGACCTGCCAGGCTGGGCAGGAAAGAGTAATGATGTATATGCTGACAGCTATTTGATATTACTTTATATGAACGCTTGTTGGAGGCACTAAACAGACTGGTATGCAACAAAAAATGTGGCTGTAACAGGGAATTAGAGGACCTGCTGAAAACGTCTTGAATGGTGTTACCTTCCATGCTTAAATAAATATTAAACGTTAAGTTTCAGACTCCTACTTTGTCTTTCGGGTTTGCGCTGCCTGAATCTCAAACTATAGATTTTTTCCCCCCAAAGACCAAGCTATTTAGGCTTTCGACATCCGTATTTCAGAGCAAGACAACATTTCTCTTGAAACATTACTAATCTTCTTGCAGATGAACTGAACCTGACTGAATAAAAATGTAAGTATATAATTGGTGGACTTCCACACTTCACAGGTCCCTATAATGCTCCCGCTGCACTCGGCTTCTCCCGCCGCACATGTTCTGAGGAATAATCCAAAATCTGGCTGATTTCTAGTTCCAGAAGAAGGGATGAGCAGGGACCCGCTGCTCGAACCCCTCGGCCTCGGCGTTAGCGATGCGTGCGCGGAGGAAACTCTCGGTGGGATTTCTTGAGCGATTTGGGACCCGAGAGGAGAGTCAGAAGCCAGCTTCTCTCCGGGCTTTACTTCGGAGCCGACTTGTCCCCGCCCGGGCACGGCGCCGGCCGGGGCTGTCGCCGCTCGCAGGTCCCCACCAGCGGCACAGACGGGGCGGCTCCTTCCCCGCGCTGCACGGCGGCAGCTGCGGCCGCTGAAGCCCTGGGGGACGAGGGACTCCTTCTCCTTGCCCTTAAAACCCCAACTCGCCCGTGTGGCGAGCCCTCCTGTGCCAACCGCTGAGCTGGCACAGAGTTACCTGCAAAGCTCTTTAGAAGATCCCACCCTCCGCTTGGCAGCGAACTCCAGCCTTCGGCTGCTCCCGGGCAAGGGGACGGAGCCTGCGGAGCTGCCGGGACCCAGCCAGCGCAACAAGCGGGGCGAGGGGAAACCTGATGCCTGGAGCCATTTTCCTAAATTCTACCCGGCGGACGCCGGGGCTCGGAGAGCCCCGTGTTCCTGGTGGGGGTTGGAGAACACTCGAGGTTGTGTAAATGCAGTTGTCAAAGGCTGAGAAGCCCTTCTCTTGTTATTATTTATTTATTTGGGTTACCAGGGAGGGTGAGGAGAGATGAGGAGTTCACAGTACAGTCCAACTTGAGCGCGAGAGAAACCCCTCGCTCGAAAAGGGCCCGTCTGCTTTTTACTCAGTCGGCGCTTAATAAGCAACAGCCATTAATAGATGTTAATTGCAGCTCCAGAAGAGCTTGGGGAAGTTTTGGTACAGCGTCAGGGAGGATCGCTGGCTTTTAAAGAATAACGCTATGCACGAAATCGGCCCCGTTTAACCCTGTTATTAAAAGATCCCCCGATCCTCAGCCTAATTGTCGACCAAGATCAGCGAGGACTTGTCCTCGAAACTTGCCCAGACAAGGGAGCTGGGCGCCCCTTTCGTTTGGACCCTGCTAATCCTCGCTAGGATGATCCTCCGAAAATGCCCAGCCTTCTAGCGATGGTTAAGATAAAAGTTCGCGTGATCCCCGTTTCAGGCTCGAATCCGTGCCCTTCCCCAGAATTCTCCAGCGTGGTAATGTGGCTGCTAAATGGATCATTTCGGGCTGATTCTACAGCCCGAAGTTGTTAGGATATTTTTTTAATTCCCCGTTTAACTGTCACGTCAAAAAAACCCCTCAGCTCGAGATTTCCTGCGAGGCGACTGCCTCCCTCTCTGCGGGGCTGACATGGCTGGACCGACCTCCCAGCCCAGCGAGAGGGAGAACAAATCATTAGTTCCGACAAGCGAGCTCCAACTCCTTTCTCTGATTTCTCCAGTACCTCGCCCCATGGATATCGCAGCTGCACTAGCGCCTACAGTTGTCCCTGCTGCTCGCGGGTCCGGGAAAGCAGGAGTTACTTGTGATGACATCATTAAAAATCGCAACATTTAAGAACAAAAATCTTAAGTGCGTGGGTAAACCCGGCCAACGTCTTTTGGGTGCAGATCGATCCCTTTGAACTGAGCCTCCCAGTGCGTTCAGGAGGCAGGGTGAATGTTGGTTTTAATCACTTCTCCCCCCCTTCCCCAGCTGAACTTTTATTTGGCTTCTGACAACAATAGCGGGCTGCAAACAGACCTCTCAGAGCGCCCTCTGAATAGACCCTTTTCGAGCCCGGATTGTTTCCACTGCCACAAAAAAACCGACCAGTAGCTCCGTTTCTTAATTGGGTTGTTCCTGGCCCTCGTTCATTCAGGTGTTCGCGAGGAATTTGTTTATTAGTCTTTGACAAACAGCTCCTCCTGGCAATCGCCTCATGGAGTTGGCTTCAGCGGGAGCGGAGGGATGTGGGGGGGTGCGGTTTGCTAATAAGGACTCTCTCCATCTCCAAGTTACCAATTAAGAGTTGCAGAGGGGACCACCAGCACAGGACGATTCACCAGGGCTCGCTGCGGAGCCCCAAGGAAACGATAGATTTAGTTCACGTGTTTTCACGCAAAAACACCCAGTAAAAAATGAGTACGAAAAGTGATGCTAAAGAGACCACCACCGCTGCCCCCTGCACCGGCTGCTGCAGGGCAATCTGTGCCAAGCCTGGCAGGAATCTCTTTCCCAGTGCACGAGACAGTAACAGGAACTTTCTACAACTTCCCTCTGCTGTTACAATACCAACCGTACAGAACCCCCGAAAGAGTTATCCAGCCGGCTGCCCGGGATGGTGGTGGAGTCCCCACCCGCGGCGGGGCTTAGAAGCCGTGTAGATGTGGCGCTCGGGGACGTGGTTTAGTGGCGGGCTTGGCACTGCCAGGTTTACTCGATGATCGTAAGAGTCTCTTCCAGCCTAAACGATTCCGTCATTCTCCTGCCTCGGCTCCGGCTCGGTTTGCTCTCCCCGTCGCTGCGGAGCGCAGGACACCGCCCCGGGCGCTCCCCCGGGCCCCCGGCGGGGCGAGAGCCCCCGGGAAGGGCAGCCCCGCGCTCTGTGCCGGGTGGCACCGCGGTGGCACCGCGGTGGAACCAGCGCCCCGCGCCGCGGGGACGATGCGGGCGAGCCCCGAGTGCTGCGGGCACCGCCCGCGCTCCCCCCGCGCGTCCCGGGGCGCTCCGGGCGCTGCAGCCCCTTCCCCGGGGCCACTCGGCCCCAGCAGCTGCCGCGGGACGAGGGGCCCTCCCCGGGCCGGGAATCCGCCGGCCCCATCCCCGTACTTGTTGCTGAGCTTTAGCTGAGACGGCGCCGTTCGCCTTCTTAAATAAATAATTAAAAACTCCCAACAAACAAACAAAAAAAAAAAATCCGCCAACTCAGAGCATCTCTGTTCTGCCCATGTAAAACTTGGCGAATCTTTCCCCCAGTGTTTTCTATACAGATCCAGTAGCCCACCTTATTTACTGGTTATGATGGCCAGGCTCCTGTTTAGGTGCTAGTTTAGAAATCAGACAGTAATTGTAAAACTCTAACTTGCTAATTAGCTGCAAATAAACTGTTCATTAAGGGCAAATTAAAATCAAAACACATCTTATTGCTACTCTCTGACACACAATTTTGAAGGCACATATTGTTTCAAACTACAGCCTGTATCACTGGCACAGCAAATAGAGATCCTGAAAGGTTTCTCTCCAGGATAAATAATTAAAATATATTCTACTTTAATTGACATTATAGAGGACACAAATGAGATTTTCCTTTTAGAAAGAAATAGCAGTTTCTAAATAAAGCTTTCCAGGCTGCAGAATGGAGGTTTCAACCAAATGAATAGTCATTACTACCTTTTCAATGATGTGGGCCTTTTGATCAGAAAAGAAATTAGCTCTAAAGGACAGACAATAGGAAGCCTGCCCTGCAATAGGAAGAAAATTAGATGGCTAAGGCTCTTAACAACACCTATTTCTATAAACCACGGAGCTTCTTGCTTTTCAATTACAGCTGTTCATTTCATATAAGGAAAATGGAAAAACACAGGGAGGAATATAAACTCTGTTGCACCAAAAAAAAGCCCGAGTTAGGGCAGGCAGCAGTCTTCCCAGTTCCCCTTTGTTTTTATTATAATCAGTTAACCAATATTACATATTTCATAATGCTCAGACTATCCAGCATAGCATTCCCTAGGTCAGTCAAGACAGACTGTATTCAGTAAGGGAACTACTAAAACACAAACTTCGAGGTAAGTAGTTGGATGTTTCCACTGCACATCAAATAATATATTTGGCACATGAATCTCATACTTGTGTGCATTCTTCAGGGGAAATAAGACTGAAGAACTTGAGGGGAAAAGAATGCTGAATAACACTCTGATATCTTTTGGTTATAGTGAAGAACTAACTCCACATCTTCTGAACTGAACTTCGTGTTCTTTTGTTACTCTCAGGACTGAGAGATTATTTCAGAGGTGTTCTCTCCACACCACTTTTAACCCATACATCTCAGGTATTTTAGAAATTACACTCCTGCTCTTAAAAGTGTGAAATTAACTTACTATGTGATGACTTCAAAATCTGGGTTCTCTTTCAAGTTATTTCGTTTGAACATTATTTGTGAACATTGTTATTTCTCCTATATCAAAATAATAGAAGTTTTCTCCCTGACCATACTTTTATGATTAGGTGTAACAGGAAGATGATAATTTGCTATCAGCCAATCAATATACTGTAAATGAAATAATCTTTCAGAGATAATTTAAACATATAATAACCACAGAGCTGATAGCAAACAAGTCCTGTTCCCATGTTGACTCAGCTGAACTATAGAGATGTCTTTAATAAATAACTGAAAATCGAAAAGATTCCCTTTATTTTTTCATTCTCTCTCTCTCTCTTTCGTATTTTCTTCTTTTTCTCTTTCTCTTCCTTTTCCATTCTCTTTATTTTTCTCTTTCTCCTTCTTTCCTTGCTGTACTATTTGTTTGGAAATCAGGCGACATGGTTAATTCAAAGGGGTGATCAAATATATATTAATTGGTTTTCCTTTGATAAGGAGTCTTATAATTATCCTTTTCACACTTAAACAAATGAGTGTCCAATAAAAATTACTTTCCCTGTTCAGAAAACTAAATCTTTTTTGTTTTCTACCTGGAAGTGATTTTAATATGAAAGACAAATGACAGCTTTTTATCCAGTGTCTGTATCCTCCTTCACTCCTGCTTTTCACTGTGATATGTAAATAGAAACAGTAAGATATAGTTTAATCTGTTAAGAACAACTTCCTAAAACTGGAGTCACTAATGTCTGCATTTGAAATAATCTCCCTGCCTGAGAGCAGTTAGAAGATTATGACGAATGCAAGTCCCTGTCTCAGTTTTTACTGGAACAAAACCTCCATTTGTGTTGTAAGATCTTAATTACAATGGCATTTTGTTCGAAATTATTTTGGCTGAGCAAAGTCACCCAAACGAGCTAGTGGGAAGAACTTCTCTCCATGCAAATAGGCAGCTCCAGTGTCCTGCACACTTTGTGATTTTACAATACAGAACCCACAGAAAGATCTGCATCACTGAGGGGACCAAGAACTCAGCAAAACTCAGTACTGGTGCTCCAGTTCTCAATGCAGACCTCACAGTAATGTTTTACTTCTGGTAGTGTCCTCAGTCCCTGGAAACAAGCTGAGGGTAAAGAACTGTCTGAAGGAGAGCAAGGGACCCTAAACTGACCTTGACTCTCAGAATCTGAAAATTTCACCTAAAATTGTAAGTAATTAACAATTACTTACAGAGCAACATGATTTTGGAGCAAAGCTCTGCAAACTATAGAGAAGTAGGGAGCCTAAAGGGCTTTGAAAATGACAGTTTGAGTGGGACTGTGCTGGAGGGGCTGGACATGATTGTCACTACAAGACACAGTGGATCTTGCTGCTGGTGCACACGTCGTGGTTTTCACCCAAAGAATCCAACCAGAACTCCTGGGTTAAGAAACCTTTTTGATTGCACTGGGTTCCCTTCTCCAGACCTGTCAGGAACACGAGCAGGGAGATGGTGCTCCTTGCTCTGCAGGACAGTGAGGAGATGTTTCCAGGGAGATTAGACATTGGTTCTCAACGTGCGTGAGGGTCACAGGACATTCACAATGTTAGAAAAGAGAGAAGAACCCACCAAACACAACCTTATTCTGGCAGAATAAAACAAAAGGCTGCTCAGTGAGTGTAGCATGGAGAGGAAGAGGAGCTTTGGTTTGCAGTGCTGAGGCTGCTGCCTGAAGAATCCTGTGAGGCAGTGAGGAGGAGAATGCTGTGTGATGCAGGAGGAGCTACACGGGCAAAAGGCTTCAGAAAGAGCCATTCAGTGGCTGAGAAGGGAAGCCAGAGAGGGGAGACCATGCAGTTTGTGGGTTGTTTCCCTCTTGCTACCTTTTCCTGTTGTCAGCTGCCACTGTCCTCCTGGCCCACCCCATTCCCACTTTTGCAGAACAGCCCATCAGTATAAGGCTGAGGTTCTCTTTGAAAAGGATTCCACAAACCCTTGGGAAGTAGTGTAACCTCAGAAAACTGTCATTCTCTACCTTGATTTAACTTGATTTGAAGACCTGACGAACAAGGCATATCTAAACAACCTCCAGTGAAGGGTTAGGTTTAGCATTCAGAACTGGATTGTACAGAGGCTGTTCAATCCATAGATTGTCTGGTCCTATTTATTTCTTGGGGGATATTAGGATTAGAGCTGCAAAATAATTGTAGGTCGTTAAGAAAAGAGGTGGTATGTAATATTATATATTTTACATAATTTTAGTCAGTTTTAATGCAGATGATTCCTGCATCTGGTTTCCAGTTTCTATACACAAAGTCCATGAAAACTCCAGCCTGCACTATTTTCACAGCAGTGGCTCCCAGTAAAGCTAATGGAAAATTACTGAGAGGTAGTTTTGCCCTGTGTTGCACTGGAAAAACACCCTGTTCTTCCCAACAGTGCTGCTACCCCTCATTGCAGCTCAGCTGCACCAAGAATGGCAGCACTCTCACACAAAGCATTGCAACATTCATATACAGTCCTAAATAAAAATGAGGACCTTGTTCTTCTGTTATCCAGACTCCATCAAATAAAGTGAACTGCAGGTTCTATTTTGATGCTATAAAATAGCTCTTCCTATCGTGGTGTTTGGATATAATACAATAATCCTTACAGTTTTCACTTAACAGAATTCCATGTGAGGTGAGGGAGCACTAGCTCTGTTTACAGATGGGAGATTCAGCAAATCAGAGTAATAACGATGTGTGAAAACTCTCCGAAATATGTAGGAAACACGTGGAACCAGATCTCTCAGACTAAATCAGATTAGCCCAAGGCTTGATCATTTTGCATATCTGTAAATATTACAAGCTCACAAGTACCCAGAGCAGGTGAACTACGAGAAAGGGAACAGTCAGATCTACATTTTGGAACTCCCTGGGAACATTCCAAATAAGCCACCAGGACAAAAGAATCCAGAAACAGGAGAAACTGTTATCGATTCCCTCTAAAGCTCTACATCTTTGTGCCTTGGTTCAGTAACAGGTAAAGAATATGAGCTGGGGAATGTCTAGAGTGACATAGAAAATATTCTGCTGCAGTATTTGTAGCACAAAAAAAAAAAAAAATAAAAAAGAAGAAAAAAAAAGAAAAAAAAAAAGGAGAATGTAACTTTCTAAAGGAAGTTTAAAAAGATGAAACAATAGGAGTTAATCTGAAAAAAATCCCTGGGCAATATTTTGTGCAGTAGCTTCTTTCCAAAAACCCAGATGAGTCCATGTGAGTGGAGACCGGGTAAATTACCTTAAAAAAACTAAATGGCTGAACAAGAACAGGATTATACATAATAAGGTAAAACCGTTTTAGCACAAATACCAAAGTGATAGGAGCACTACTCGGGGTTTTTCGGTCTCCACGACTGCAACAGAATTTATAATCTGCCTGAGGAATGACCAGGACCGTATGTGCATATGGGCTGTCAGGAGGTGTGAATGGCCAGCCAGGTAGCTGCCTGTTTGCATCTGTGATCATGGTAAACAGACACACAAATTAAGCTCATCCTGCATATTCATTAGGTAGCCGGGGCAGTTCGAAGTTTTTAGTACCAGACCTATAAAGTCCAACTGTAACACGCCTAAAGTCAAATTAAATTCTAAGCTGGAAGAGCTGGTGTAAACACAACTATCACTAGGTTGCCAAAATGAAAACCAGATTTCTTTATTACTGAAATCGAGGTATAGCTTACTGACACCTTAGGTACTACTGAGGAACACATGAGTTACGATGGAGATCTGCGAAGTTTGATATCAAGAAAGTTGAAATATTCTGCTAGATGGAGGATTTAATCTTGTTTGTTAAGCAAATTACCTTCTTTTTGCCATCGTTCTTGAAGAGGAAAGAATCTGTTTTGGAGTATTTCTCATGAAGTCAAAATTAATTGTATAAGAACAATTATGTTTGGGGGAGCCTTGGAAAAACAGGACCTGAACAGGAGCTCATCCTCTTGACAAACAAGGTTTTTGAGTACTAATTGAGATCAAAAAGCAAAGAGTAACTAACCTGAAACCTAGCAATGCTTGCATGTGTTATGTAGATAAAGACTAAGAGATGTAAATGAAGTTAAAATGCCAGAAGTGCCTTGAGGGAATTTGACAAACAGCTTCCATGAACTTCAGGCAATGTGGGGAGGTAGCAAGCTCAGGATATTTTATTGAAGAAGCTAACTACATAAAGGAACTCAAGGAAATTGGAATTATACTCACTCCATTCTGAAAAAAGGAATAAAAATGCCACTTGAATTCTTATTGCTTTTCAATAAGTTACTGCTTGTAAATTAATTTCACTCTTGAACCGAACACTTTTTTTTTTTATGTTCTGTTTTTTTTAGCTATCACAGCTCAGGTATTCTGAGAGTCAAATTTAGCTAAGTTACTGCATGACAAAATATGTTTTTGTTGCAGGTGTCACATTACCAGTAGTTTGATAAGCAGTCATCTCTATTTTTATTATTTAGTTGGCTGCTCAGATTATCTGGAGGAGGGAACTTCCCTTTCTCTCTGCTTCCATGGCCTGTAGTATATTCCTGTTGCTCTGTCGTGTGTGAATTTAGCATTCCTGGTCTTACAGCACCTGTTTTCTTGAAAATACTTACACATCTTCAGTTCTGCTACCAGGATACCAAGTGCCAGATTAAGAGCATTCTGATATGAGTGTCAATCCAACGACACATATGACTGATGCTGAGTTAATTTACAGTTATCTCTGTACCACTGAAATCAAACCAGAAATGGGAGTCTGTTTCCTCTTTGAACTGGATCCACCAAATTCACTAAGATTATTTACCTAAACTCCTGTAGGATTTTAGTCAGGCTTTTTAGACAGGAGCCTAGATATCCAGGTGAATTTTCAAGTGGGGGATCTGCAGGTTTGATTTTTGGGCAGATTGAGCCCAGGCAATGCAGGTCTATGACTCCCTTTCCCAAGTGAACCCTGCAGAGACCTGGAGAGCAGCACTTGTCTCCCAGCTCTGCTCCTGGTCCTGGCTCTAGCACAGACTCAGGCTCTGGTAAACTGAACACAAGTTGTCTTACTGAAGGATCAGCCCTTATATCTGTTATTATGTGCTGATTGAACCAAAATTGTCTTTAAGGAAAAAAAAAAAAAAATCACAATCCTCCTTAACAGTCATCAAGCTGTAAATGAAGCCTAACAGCAAAATTTGATCACAAAAGGACAAAAGTTGTGCTTTGTTTTCCTCAGGAGTTGTTTTAAAGTCAGTTCTCTACCTAAAGCCACTGGTTATCTATATGAAAAGAGTAACCAAATTGTAGGTGTTTCTTTATTCCAGCATAAATTGACATGTTCTAACAAGACAGTTTGTTTGCTTTTATTGTTCAAGAGCCCCAAAGCCTTTGCTGTCTGCTTCTCCACTTGTCTTAAATGTTTGATTAAGCACTGTGAGAATTGTCAGTATTGATAAACTTCTTTCCAGTACATTAAGCACTCTAATCCTTTACATTCCTACTCTATTGCCAGGTCAGTCAGCTTCCTTGGCACTTGATTTTAGGCCAATATTTGCATTAGAAATGGTCTGTAAATAAAAATTACTGCAATAGCAGGAAAAACTGTTTTTCTGCACCTGAAGACTTCTGACAGAAACAGCACGTGAAAGGCTCTGCTGGTTCTTCTATAACCTCAGGAATTAAATAGCTGTCCAGAGAGGTAATTAAGAGGAGTAATTAAACTCGGCTCTTTTCCTCCCAGTTTTTTAAAAATCTTAATTTTGATGAGTGACAATGCTATTTATCTTTCCTTCATGGGATTGAACTAAGCAGGTTTTTGGTGTCTGTACCGTATTTTGGGTTAGACTGCGTGTTTGTTGTGATGATTTCCATAGAAGGAGATTCCAGCTGGGCAGTTCAGAACTCAGGATGAACTCTGTCGATTTTTTTGGCACTGTCAGGGACAGCATTTTGGTTTTGGTTTTTATTGTATTCCTTTCTTCTTCCAGCTCTCAGATCGACATTTCTGTGTCAAACACGGAACGTGTCAAAATCTGCCTTTTCAGTGCTCAGATTTTCAAATTTAGAATGCAATACTGCACGATGCAATATTGACTGTGTTCTTCTTCATTTGGGTTTAGTTTCTTTGAATTTCCCTCCTGTGAGTTCTGGGGATGGCAGCACATTTCAGGCCAGCAGGGACATGCAAATGATGTACATTTGTGTCAGGATTACACGAACACTGGCAGAGAACTTCACTCACTCCTGTTCCGTGTTTTGTGAAAGTGAAACTTCTGTAAACCCAAACAGATCATTTGGATGCCGGAATTATCTGGGATTTCCACACTAGAACCAGCTTGGGAAACATTCACACAAGCTTAACGAGTCTTGACCTTGTCCCAGCTGGTCCAGCACTGTGCCACTCCCAAATGGAATCACTCAGGGGTGGTTCAGGACAGTAATGGGACATTTCCCTCTTTAAAAAGATGATTTGGGAATGCAGTATGCAACACAGAACAAATATCAGTGGTTATCCAGGGCCAGAGTGTCCATCCCACGTCCTAACCCTGTAATCTTTCCTAGACTTTGTTTCCAGGCATAGCAATAGATATTTTTCTCGAGTAAAGGCAAGGAGGATCAGGCTCCCCAGTGCAATTTTATATGAAAATGAAGTGAATGAGATACTTCTATCAGGCTCATTTAAAATGAAATAGGAGGGCTGCCTTTTTGTCTGCACTGCTAATAAGAAAAGTATGCCAGAATAGAAGGTAATTGTAATAAGGTATGTCCCCATTTTTCTCAATTTTGGCCGGTTTTCTTTGATATCATTATGGATGTCATACATAAATGGCATTTCTTCAGGGTGGATTTATTAATTCTGGAGATGTACATTCTTCTAGCCCGTATATAAGGATTGACCATTTATACATAGGGGAAGAGAAAGGGTAGAAGACCTCCAGAAAACAGTGTAGTAAAGAACATTGTGTCTGCAGCATTCTTCATAAATAACAGGAATCACACAGAATTGCCAGAGATTATTTTAATGGCTCGACCCTTATGCTGTTATGGTAATTACAGGGAGAGTTTTAAACTCCTCCACCAGGGAAATTCTGCATGAAAATAGCGATATTTTGTAATTAATTTCAACTGTTACTCAAAATTCTTTATCAGAACTTCTGGGATTAATTAGCTGCAGCACTTTATTTTCCTTCTGGAGAACCATAAACAGTGCTTCTAAAAATCCACCAGAAAACATGCAGTATATCTAAAATTGATGCAACTCCTATTGATTTCAGTGAAATGGTGATGATTTACCCTGAATGAATTCCTGGCTAATCTTTTCTACACGTGGCAGAAAACGACTTTAGGATGAGAGGCTGGTGGAAAGTCAGGGACGTGCTTTAGGACAGTTAAGTGAATTTAAGCCTACAGTTCACCTGCTGGGTTAGGGAATCAGTTTACACATGGCCAGAGTTTCTCAGCCTGCCCTTTGTTTCCCTGGGGAAATTCTGCCCAGGAAGAATTTTTTGGGGGTCAGCCTTGTCCTGCTTCTGCACATGCAGCATCAGGTCAGAGAGGCAGCAGGTACCTGAGCAAGCAGACTGATGCATCTTGTGGCTGTGCAGTGATTTCTGCCTGCAGATCACGGATGTACCTTCAGCAACCCTGCTGACCACAGTGCCACTGGGAATTTCCAGGCTCAGAGCGAGGTGCTGAGCACCAGGTTTTCAGAACTATTCTGACCTTCTCCTCTTCAGCCACAGGGCTGGAGAAGTACAAACAGGGACCATTGCCTCTGGTTTTGCTCTGTCAGCACAGAGCTTGCCCTCACTACGATCAGCAGCAAAGGATAAACTCACTTCAACTCTTTTTTCATCAGCGAGGAACTGACTGCAACGCTGCCTACTAATTTCAGCTGGTAGCAACTCTGTGCTTCCTGTCGAAGTGGGATACACTTTGGGTTGCTGAATACACAGAATTAAAAGGTCTGTTTGCAGAGCAGGTGGGGTGGGAGGTGTTCTCTGTGGACTGGCTGAAGGTGCAGGTTCTCTGTAAGTGAGAGGCAATAAGGCATTGCCTACTTGTAGATTTGGCACCTTCTGGCTCTCTGTAAATTCACATTGCAGCTCAGTGCTCACTTGCTGCCCTTCATAGACCAGCTCCAAGATAATTGCTCACATGAAAAAAGCTGTTATTTCTTTACCAGGAATCTCCTCTCTCTCTCTAAAGAAGTATATTAGAGGCAGATTAGAGGGAGACCCTCAAAAGCTGCTAAACAGTTGTAAACAAAACCACCAGGGTTATTATGCACACGAAAATCATGATACAAGAGTTTTCCAAGCACAATAACATCACTCCCTGTATCATACTAAATTAATAACATCTCTCAAGCACCTGCCTAAACCAGAAGTCTTTCCAAGAGACTGAGCACAACCTCTCTCATTAAATCAGCATTCAGGGAGCTAACTAGCAGATGCTGCTGACATGAACCCAAATGTAATCTCTTTAACCTTGTCCTGTGGGGAGCAGGCAAGTCATGACCGAGTAATTCCAACTAAATTAGATTTTATGTGAAAGTGTATAATCTAAATTAAATTTGATTAAAATGATTCACTGATTTGTGTTTGCTTTTAAAGGTCCTAATGTGGCCAAGGTGACCAGTTTTCAGTAATCTGTGTAATCAGATTAATTTGTTTTTACATGCTTTGATCAAGACTTTTTAATCCTGTGGATTTTTCTATATTAATCATATTTGCTTGAATATCCATGGATAGATTGGGTGGTTTCTATTCAGATAGAGGCTCACTGTAATTCAATTTTCATTGTGTTAATGAAATCAAACTGTGGTGACTATAAAGATGTGTGATGTAAAATATCAAGGACTAACTGCAAGGAGAGAATGGTCAGTTCATCAAGAGCAAATGCACAAGATTGTAAAACAGGGGACTGGGGAAGGGCTGGGGGAAAGATCTTTTTCCTGTTCTCCCATCCCCAAAACCCTCTGCAGTGGGAGACTTTGCTCTGCAGAGACTCAGGGAAGCAAGAGGAGTGGAATTGTGCAGCTGCCTGTTTGGGTAGTGATAAATTTCCTGGGCTTAACCCCTTCACATCCTCTTCCCCCACAGGGAATTGATGCAAGTGGGATGAATCTTGGTCACTGCCTTTATTACATTTTTAAATCTTAATTGAATACTGCTAGTACTGGTTAGTGACTGTACTCTCAACACTAATCACAGTCTGCAATCAGCAAACAACATATAGGTACTAATAGGGACTTATTAAATTAAAATGACAATTTTAGTCAATGTATGAACTCAGGGGTTGCTGTGTGCTGAATGAAGCTGCTTTAATGGGAATGGGAAGAAGATCAGGGGCTCCAGACAAGGATTTCTGTAATTTTTAAAAAGAAGATCCTGCTGTCAATTTATGGCTTTTTTTTTTCTTTCTTTCTTTCTTGGGCATCATGTATTTCCATAGTTTGATGGCCCTGCTGCAAGTCCACAGTTCTGTAGTGAACAGGACTTACTAGAAGGTTACAGCTCACCTTTAGAGACATTTTTAGATCTGAAACAGTGCCTGGCTGAGTCAGTCAGGAAAGGCTCAAAGTGCCAAAGGAAGTGAAGGTGCACTCACAGCAGCACCACTCAGGTGATGCTGCTGCATTACCCTCCTGCTACATTTTGGTTACACACATATTGAACTGCTGACTATTCCAGGCAGAATATGAGAATTAATCCAAGGAAATGAGGTGTTCAGTGTTCTCTTGGCACTTTATTCCTTTAGGCTGCAGTTTTGCCCCCCTTAATTACCACAACTCCAGCTTTTTTGCTTATTTCTCCTTATCACCTCAACAATGATACAACCTTTGTAGACCAGACATTTCACTAAGCCCCTTGCTTGCCTGTGGAGCAAAACCCTTCAGCTCGTGTTTAATTTTAAGTGTGGGAATATCTGCCCAAATTTAAATGGGATTCTTCAGAGGTTTGAATTTCAGCACGAGTTTCTGCTGTTTTCTCAAGTGGAGCAGAGGGAACCTCCCTCTTCCTCCAAGACTATGCCTGAAATCCACTCTGTAGTGTTCAGTAATTTGTCTAACCTGTTCTCTCTCCTGACAGCATCTCTGGTGTCAAAGCTCCTCTGAAGAGAATAAAAGCATGAGTCAGTGAACTGCTCCTTCTCTGCATTCTCTGCTGAAAACAAAGTGAAGATATTGCACCTCAGCACCTGCACTGGTCCTGAGCCAAGAGTTCTCTTTGTCCTTCTAGTTTTTAATGAGTGGGAGAAGGGACAACAGCATAAACTGTTTGCTTTCTCTAAAGGATGACTCCTCAGTTTCTTCTCAGTGTAATGACAAAGGAGTGCATTATACTTTAACTTCTTAGTCTTTGGGTTGTCTTTCTAACTACCAGTTTACCAAACACCTGAAAAATAATCAGTTCTGATTTTCTGTTTTTACAAGGCACAGAGTTCCTGGACACTGCCCATATTCCAAAGATCCAACACTCAAAATAACCAAAACACAAATAGAAATAAATTGAAACTCCAATATGTAAATTCCATTTATAGACTTCTGTACCTTCTACCTGTATTTCTGTTGTTCATGGAGCATTTTTCTGAAGTAGCCAGGTTGCATTCTGCCTGTTTAACTTCTAATGCCTTTTTTTTTTTCATACCTTGAGGAGCTGCCCTCCTCCTCAGTGAAAATAACAGGATTTATGGATGTCAGAATGCTAAGACTTGGCAAAACTCTTACCTATAAAGCAAACTTTGCATGCATTAGTCAGCCCTAACTCAGTGAGTGGGACTCAAACAGGAGTGAACTCACTGCAGCAGCTCTACTTCTGAAAGTCAGATAGAAGAGTTCTTCAGGGATTGAGGAACCAAGATCAGATCAGTGTTGTTCCAAGACAGCTTATAACATCCCTTCAACCACATTCTCTCTAAGTTTTGCATGTGACAAATGCTCTTTTGCTGCATCTTGGTAACTGCCCCCAACCAACAGTGAAGAAGAGAGAACCTGTAGCTCCTGGAGAGCAGCTATTGGCCAGCCTGGTAATCTCATTTCTGTTCATTCACATGAAAACTCCAGTTTTATGCTTGGGAACTTTGTGACCAGCAAAGTTAAGTGCCTTGCAGGATTGTCTTAAATTAAAGAAAAAAAAAAATCACCAGTCATTGTTGCTGTAAAGAATAGCCCCTTATTTTTCATATCTAAAAGATTGAACCCTTCACAATGATTAATAAAGTCTGGTTGTTATCTACTTCTGTCATAAAAAATGATATACAAAAGAAACAGTCTGAAAAAACACAAAGGTAAAATGCTAGCACGAGCATTTGTACCGACACTGCTAATTAAGAGACTTAACTTATTAGTCTTTAAGTAGCAAAAAAAAAAGAGAAACAAACAAGTACAATTTGGCAGATTAATTTTACGTTCTACTCTATTTAATCAAACTATACCTATAGTGAAAATGACAAATCTGAGTTGTCAGACTACGGATGATAAGAAAGATAAAGGTCATATATTTTAATGTCATAGAAGGTCTTATTAAAGGAACCCTAATTACATTAGGTATCCACGAAACATTAATTAAATACTGTCTGAAATAATTAGGTCCAAGTTACTGATGATTTAATTAAACTCAGTTTTTTATTTTATAAGGAAACTACAGGTCCGGTATCAGTCTGTTGGCAGGATAATTGATAATGTGTCAGAGGAGAAAATAGTAACCTTGGCCAGCTCCACTGGAAGGACACTTTGGTGAGCAGGTTGCCCTGCTCCCCACACCCCGTGGGGATGAACACACGGGGGGGGTGTTTTATTTCCGAGTGGGCAGGATCCAGAAGGCAGAAAGGAGAAAGGTTTTGGCTCTTGCTCCCAGCTCGTGGAAGCTCTCTTAGTCCTGCTGAGACTCCTTGCAGATTTTGGTGAAGATCTTTGCCTTTTCAAGTCACAGGAGTCCTACAGCACAAGGCAGACACACATCTGAAAGCCTGGGGGTTTACACCCCAAAAAAGTTCCAAACCCTTCTTTGTTGCCCTCTACAGGGGAACAGTGATGGAGCCCAAGCTAAGGGTTCCTCTGCCTGCAGGAGGCTGTGCCACCTCGGGGGTTATCACAGACAAAGGCTGGGTGCAGCTGGGCTGCCAAGGGGCTTGCCTGCTCTTTTAGAATGAGGGAAACATTGGCTGAGTGAGACATCATCCCCTACTGAAAACTGCCACAGAATATACAGGAGATTATCCAAGTTCAAAAAAAAAAGAGCATTGGAAAGGCAAGAAGCGTGTATGGTGAGTTTGTGTGTGGAGTGAGAGCATGAGTGGGAACACAGATTACATGGAATTAGAGGCATGGACTCTATAACTGGGTTCTGATCTCCCACCTCCACTGGCAAGATCTGAATCTTTTCACAGAATCAACCGGGTTGGAAAAGACCCCCGAGATCATCAAGTGCAACCCTTGATCCAACCCCCTGTGGTTCCCAGCCCGTGGCACTGAGGCCACATCCAGTCTGTCCTCAAACACCTCCAGGGATGGAGATGGGCAGCCCATCCCAATGGCTGAGCACTCTCTCTGGGAAGAATTTCTTCCTAATATCCAACCTAACCCTCCCCTGGCACAGCTTAAGACCATGCCATGTCCTCTGTCAAGCTGACTGGCTGATCCCAGACAAGCAAAGCTCACACTTCAGTCTCTCCTCTTGTAAAACGAAAAGGAACACCTTTTTTCCTTCGTAATTCTGAGTAATTCCTAATGCCTGTGAGTGTTACTCCCACAGAACAACGCTACAGAAATGCAGCACGGGGTCTTGGGAGTTCTAAGGCTCAGGCAACTGTCACCTGAGCAACTACGACTGGTCACGTGCAGCTAAAGAGAACAGGAGAATCAAGCTGGAATTAAAACTTGCTTGCCTCCTAAACACCAGTTTCCACAGAGAGCCTCTCATTTTTAAAAGGTAATTAACTTGCCCCTGTACAAATAAAAAGATTTTTAAAAATGAAAAATACCAGACTAGAAACCTCCTATATATTATGTTGTACAGAGTGAAACAGATTCAACAGAGATTTAATAAGATTTGACCTATAATAGGTTATAATACGATTATAACCTATAAGATTAAAACTATAATAAATAAGATTTAACCTATCTTATCCTCTTAATAAAGTTCTATGAGTTTTAGCCTCTGCTGAAATACAAAGATCATTGCAGAGCCTATTATGTCACTGTAGAAAAGTTTAAAAATTCTTAAAACCACAACACTTTGTCACAACTATCCACTGACAGGATATCTGGGTTGTTTTAACCACAAGCATCGTTACGACACTTAACAAATACCAATATTTGAAAAGAGGTGTGAATGATTCCAATGTGCTAAGGAAATGCTAAGGTGTTGACTTAGTAACTCCTAAATCTCTTAATTAAATCAAATGTAAAGGACGACTTTGCAATAAATTTAACAATTGACTCGTCAGCTGGACACTTGTGAGAAGAGGTGTGTGTAAAACAGGCCAGCTGCACTGGGCACTGTACCTTTGTGTTTGCTGCTGCTTTCACATCGTCCTCAGGATGGTCCTGAAACTTTTCTCTTGGGCTTTCTCAGTTGAGAATCTCCTTTCATTAAACACGAAGACTGAAATATAAAAAGAAATCTGATTTTAGAGTGAAAGGGAACTTAGTTTGTTTTTAAAGGGAGCTTTGTTTGAGTGACTCAAGAGACAAACCCATAGTTTCCTCTGCAAACTCTGTGTGACTTTGATTCCTGGTTTATTATGTGAAATAGTCCTACATTTACCCTCCCTGAGTGCTTGTCCCATCCACGTAATGCTGCCTATAAAAGAATCCTTAACTCCTTCAGGTAAAAATAAAATTTTGTTATTAGGTTTTTCATTAAATCCCCTTACTTTGACTGTTACAATAATCAGTATAACAATGGCATGAATTAGCATGTGCCTAATGTTCCAGAACTATAAAAACTATAAACACACAAGGTACCAATGAGCAATTTAGCAAGCAGACCTTCATTATTCATGTGCTGTTTCCAAAAATCCTGTTGCCACTGTGCAATATTAGAGTACAGGTATAAAAATGGCAGTTTTTCTTCTTAAAGCTTGAATTTCCACTCAAATAAATTGCCTTTTAAGATGTTTTTTATACTCTTTCTAAACCAGAGGAATCTTTCATGCATTTGGCAAGAATATAACTGAATGAATACCTCTAAATAAAACCTTACACCTCTGCCAGAGGGGTTGCAACGTGTTAAACACTGAGTTCTGCACAGCTTTTTTGCTGTGCAGATAGACCCAAACCCAGGGGGGAAGGTATTTAATGGTCATGGTTTGTCTGCAGGCACTGCCCAGACAAAGCAGACACAGCACAGAGAGGAGTCCAGGACAAAGAGAGGAGCAGATGAATTAATGGAAAACTGATAGCAGGGTGTCAAACAGGACCCTGCTCAGCTCCCCGATGTTGTGCCCAGGACACTGCAGGGCTGAGTGTGGTGATGTTTGGGATGTAACCCCAGCCTGGCTGCAGCACAGTCCCTGCATCTTTTCCCACACTCAGCAGCATCAATTTGCTTCATTCCTGCTCCTTCTCAGACCAGCAGAGTCAGAACTCTTCGAGCCCTCACCGGCATTTGTTGCCTCTGGGAATTTGCCTTTACCTTTTCTTACTGGGTAAAAACCTAAAAGATCCAAGTAAAGACTATTAAATAGCATGTTGTTGTAAAACATACATGGTGAAGGCATGAATTGATCGTTTTTTATGTACAAGATGATGGGCTGGATCCTGCTCTCCTAACCTGGGCAAAATACAGGCTGCAATGGAAATTCTGCTTCCTTTACTTCATCAGGGTCAAGCACTCTGCAGCAGCATCCCTTTATGTCCCTGCAACAATCAAATAACTCAGAAAAACGATCTCTCAAATTAATTCCTTCCAAAGTGACGTAAACTGTCAACAAAAGAGGTGGGGAATGAAAGGAAAAGAGCTGCTTGTGTTTTACCTGTTTTGCCACCTGTTAACTGAAATGAATGAATAAGCTGAATGCTGCTGGGGAGTCCTTGGATTTCCTGAAAAGAGTGTCTAGAAAATCAGCTTTCAAAGATACACTGGTGACTGGGTTTACAGAAGTTAAATTACAATTATCCCCCATGCAAAATAAAAACATATACCTCTGTGAGGGCTAACAACCAGTTAAAACCCCCAAAGATGCTTTCAACAGCTTTAGTACCACAAATTCCAGAGAGAAATAAGCTTGCATATTGACAATAACGTTGGCAAAATCTGTCCCTTGTAAAATCCATAAGCTGTGCACACATTTGCAACATTTCCCCCCCCCAGATATTTCGAAATGCTGCGTTTGGGCTTCAAAAGCAACGCAGATCCAGTACAGATTTCTGTAGGTGAGCAAAGATGTGCTGGAGATGTTTCATGGCACACAGCTACCCACAAAACCGTACAAGTCTGCCAAACAACCGAGCAGAAGCAGGTCTACAATTAACAGACAGATCTGACAAGGCAGTTGCTGGATCTGGACTCATTTTTAGGTTCCGAGCACTTACCTGGGGTCTCGTGCAAATGCCTTATAAAGATATTTCCTAAAAGATTTTGGCAAATGAATTATGCAGCTGAAATGGAATAACGAAGGGAGAAATTTGTCCTGTTATCAGTCACACACATTCAAGCAGAAACCCAGTGCAGCACAGTAGATAGAACTATAAGCTCTGGGATCTTCTCATTCAACCAAGATTGCTTCATACAAAAGTTGACAATACACTACTGAAAGCCATTGTTGATATTCAACATTTTTTAAATAGCTGAACAGAATAGACAATAAGGCATGAAGGAAAACTTGGATAGGAGGCTGGCCTGGAGTCTGGGTTCAGAAAGGAAAGAAAACCAAACATTAAAAATGGACAATAAATATGTGATTCCTATTTTTGCCCCCTATGTATCAATTAGCTGATCTTTACCATGCTGAAATTCCACCGGTTTTAAAGGAAGAATAAAATATAAACCATTTTTTCCCCCCATCTATTAAAAGTCTGGGTGCAGTTTTAAATGTTAGCACTGAGTGAGACACATGTTTTCGTGGTTCACATACACCATGAGCTAATGGAAATGAAGGAATTTGTAAAATCACTGGAAGGTCCTCCCATTAATTGTTAGACCCCTCTGTCTAAGCTGAGGAGAACATGCATTTCAGTCCTTATATCAGAAAAAGGATTCACGGGAAATGCTTTTTGAAACAGTGAAAAATCAAGATTTCCTGTTGCTGTCTCTGAGCCCCCTGTTCCCTCAATTAAAAGAGGTCAGGCCAGTGTATCCTGACAATTCAAAATATGTTACTGACCTTGCCCATAGCAGACAATGCCTTATTCTAGCAACTGTTTGTGTTGGTTTGTTCTGGCTGAGGTTTCAGTGCCAAAAGGGGGAAATTCTACCTTGTATAACTCTGAAAAACTGTGTCATTAGAAACATACCTTATTTTTTCTACTGAAACACTTCATGTGGATCATTTTAAAACCACTATGGTTAGCAGCCAGCAAAGGATGAGTTTAAACAATTTTATTTCTTGATAATCTGGATATTCCAGCAAAACATTCTACTTTACTCTGGCTCAGGGCTGTGTTTTTCTCCAGCTCTGCTTTGGTTTACATTGTGTGCTGCTCCACCCATGCAATTTATATTCAGTACTGTTTTAACCACTTCTTTTTCAATGAAGAACTCTCAGGTCACTTCAAGCCAGACCAAGCAGTTTATGATGATGAATGTTGGAAGATTGATTTAGCGTGATGGTTTTTTTTCTGTTTGTTAACCCTGCTGTATTATCCTCTAATTCTGCTCCTGAGTTTAGAATGTGGAAGGTAACTGCATTTTAGAGTGCATTTTCCCCTCTTGTTTTCAGCTAGTCCTGTTAGGTGTGCTGCTGGATTTTAGACATCACCTGCATTATTTAGACTTCCTTTAAGAAAGGACTTTCCTTGATTTGTGTCTTTCTGTATCTGGGCTGCTTGTTCCAGTAAATGCTTGAAAATTCGTCCAAGACTTGGCACCAAGAGCATATATTTTTGTCCAAAACCATACTTTCAGGTGAGTATGACTAATGCAAGAACTGATCAACAGAGGACTCCGAGCAGAGTGCCAGGGAAGGAATTCTGAGCAGGGAAGGGTGGGCCTCAGTACACCCTTCTGAGTGCCTGTTGCCTGAATTCCCCTCCAAATGCTTCCCCTAAAGGCAAGGATTGAAACCAGCTGACCAACACCTTGCACTCCTGCAGAGCCCTGGGGCCACAGCCCTTTCCATCTGAGAGTCAGAGGTGCCTCTGGGAAAGTCCCCATTTTAGTCTTATTTGACAAATTATCCATCCTGACTTTCTCCAGAAGGCACCAGCAGAGTGGAAGGGGTTGAATTTACCCCCCTTTGGTTCGAAGTCCATTATTTGGCATCACCACGAACCAGCTTTCCCCCGACCTTGGGAGCAGAGAGCTGTGAACAGGAGTGGCCAAATCACTTCCTCAGCCACAGAAAGCCACAAGAGCTGGAAGGAAAAGGCCTGACATCCTTGCATCTGGAACTGTCCTGGCAGTCCATCTGCTACCCCCTGGGGTGTCAGAATTTACAAAGAGCAGATGGAACTGCACAGCTAACTCGTACCAGACAGTCAAACCCTGCAAGGTGTCCAGCCCACGGTGCAAGGTATTTTCCAGGTTAAGAAAAGGAAGCGAGTTTGATGCCTTCACTCATCTCACAAAGCAATCAAACAAGCACAGGGTGCTTTGCTGTACAACTGGCCTTCAAGTCTGAGTCGTGCAGTGTTACCTGCACCTATTTCACTGAAATCCCTGTCACTGATTTTCAGTTAGTTCATTGGTGGTGGTGAAAATCTTCATGTGTTTGCAATAAGTCCACAAGATTGGGTCTAAAACAACTGGAGATGTGACACCTTTACTGAGCACTATTCCCTCTCCCCTTGTTCCTGTGAGATTACTAAAACAACTTTCCACAAGAAATCTAAACATCATATCAGTGTAATTCGCAATACCTTTTCTTCAGGTGCTTTTCGTCCTTCTTGACACTTCAGTGGAATCATTTTCACTGTGCTTTGCAATCTAAGCAATTACATAAACTTCCAGTTTTCATCAGGGCAGGAAATCTCCTGAGCAGCTCAGGCAAGGTCTTTTTATGCAGCAGTGCTCCTGTGAAAAACCTACTTCTAAATGCGCTCTCGAGTGCACTCCAAAGGGACGTGAGAGGAAATCAGAAAGTGAACCCGAGCCCTCTTTGCATCTTACCCAAAGCTGTGAACCACAGAGCACCTGAGCCTTCAAACAGGCAGAAGACTTTAAAGAAGGGAAGGAATCCACCACCAGTTTTGCAGGTCAGGTTCCTCCTGTGTTATTACACAGATGCTACAGACACACTGTCTGTTGAAAATTCGCCTGCTCTTAAAAGGATAGGAAATTCTGTTTTCAAGCCCCCAGTGTTTCACCCAGTGGAATTCTAAAATTGTCAGTAATAATTCTGTAAATTATGTCTACAAGAAAATTGCAGTTTTACCCTTCTGAAGGGAAGGATTATTTTACCACACGGTCCAGTGTTCATCTCTGAAAATCACTTATTAGGTTGCTCTTGGCAAATTCACAAACTGCAGTTGTCAGGACTATCGTGAAGTTGTATGCAACATCAATTTAACGATAACATTACACTGGTTTTCTCTCTAGTCCTGCATGGAGCCTGTGAATTGGTGGGAAAGAGATATTCAATACCAGTGTATTCAGGAACAATGAAGAAAATGACAGATCTGCGTTCTGAGGACATAACATACACCTTGTCCACATTTCCTTTGGGTCCTTTCAAACCACTGCCAATCCCCCTTCCAGATAAGTACAGAACATTACATGTATTCAGAAACTGTTTAAATTATTTTAAAGTTTTAGGTTACTACTTTAATTGCAAAGTCTTAATTTTCCTCTCTTGCTAAAGCCATGATATGAATTCTCCCCTCATTGTTATAATTTTCTGTGATATAAGCCTGCTATAATTTAGCACTCAACTGCACTGAATCCCATTATGAAGTCTCATCTTATATCACACAGAGTACATCTGAGTATAAAACATAAAATGCTTAGCTTGTAAGGGTAGGGAGCTTGTCATCTCTTTGATCACTACAGTGAAATTTCGGATTAAAATAAAGTTGGACTATAATGGCAAGATAATGCTAAATATCCAGATTTTTAAAATGAGTGACACCCTGTGCATTTCAGAGATAGAGATACGTGTGACCTTCACGGAAGTTAATTAAAATATGAAGGAATAAAAAGGAAATTCAAACTGCCTTTTTTTTCCCTAGGAAGTGTGTATTTCAAATGTCCCTGGGCCTAAGCAACAGTGCCACAAATCTGCTGTTTCCCATACCAGGTCCCCTTGAATAACTGCCCTCTGGAGATGGGCACGCTGGGGATGCCTCTGCCACCGATTGTCACGGGTTTGGCAGAAATGCTCTTTTGCTGGTCCAGGTGTGACACTGGTTTGGGCTTTGGACATTTTGTCTGTTTTCAAGGAATCCTGGGGTAGATCTTAAACGGAACACCTGTGCTGAGCTTGCAGTGGAATCACAGAATTGTTGGTTGGAAAAGACCTTTCAGATAATGGAGTGCAAGTGTAACTGCTCTCTGATGATTTGCTTCCTTACCATCACTATTTTAAATTCACAGCAATAAGCATGTTGCAGTGACAACTACCCAGACTCTCTGGTTTACTGAATTCTTTTACAGCAGTAAGAGCAAAGTTAGAAATCATGTAACACAAAAATAAAACAATTTTACTTACTAGATGAAATAACAGTACCTATGAGAAATCAGTGTGAAAATTCAGAGATCCTTAAGGTAATACGGTAATGAACAAGCTTAATAAATGAATGTTTGCTTGCCCAAAGACAGTCTAACTTTATATCCTCCCAAACCTAATCCTGAGCTTGGTTCTTCCCACTTTGTCCACCCCCAGTTGGCTGTTTTATTTGGATTATAAAGCCTGGAACAGTTTCAGAAGGGCTGACTAAGGGAAATCTATGACACAATAAACAGCTTCATGGTCAGGTTGTGGTTCCAGGTGGTGGAAGATCAGTTGTACAAGAGCCATTAGTCAAAACATTCCAGCAGTCTGAGGACTAATCGGTGTTCCATGGAATGGCATCTTAAACTCGAGAAGCCTTTTCCAGTCTAAGTCTTGCCCAAGTGTCATAACCCTGTAAAAAGCTTTAGTTTCAATGAACTGACATTTTCTGACGAGAAAACATTTTGTCTAAACATTCCTTGAGAGCACTAATGGGGTGTGTGTATATATATATAGGTTTAACAAAAGATTTGCCACTGTTAAGAGCCATATTTATAAAAATGATTGCAAATACATTTCAGTTGTGGAAAGGGGAAAACTGCTAACAATGAGTGGCTAAAGACTTGCTGCTCACATAAAGGCACACTTTTTTTTCCCTAGCACAATTGTGGAGCCCAAGACATGGAGGTGGGCTTGGGGGAAAAGATGCAATAAACAGTGGACTCCCTTTTTTTTTTTTTTACAATAAATTTTCATAAAAACATCTACAAAAAGGCCAAGTTAGCAGTGTTGGATATTACAATGTGTTTGATTAATTTTTTTCTTTTTTTAATATAAAATTGTCAGATAATCTTGTCCTGTAAAAATACTACATTCGAAAATTCAGCGTGGAGCTGTCAGGCTCCCACAGCCTCTTAGAGCTGGGGCTGGGGCTGAGCTTGTGCTCCTTGTCAAAATTTAATGAGACGACCAGTTCTAAAATAATTGAATTTTCATATCAGAGCCAACCAGGATTACTCAGACAATAAAAATGCTGAGTCCTGTACTGTTACTGGCAAATACCTTTTGCTTTGCTCATGAAATCAGTATGTAAATGTTCAGGGTTTGTATTTAAGGCATCTTATGCATTTAGAGTTGTAGTACTGGCAATAATTTCAAATGGTGCCGTCGATAAGTAGCTTTTTTTTTTTTTATAATGTTCAAACTGTAATTTGTTTGGCGAATCAGGATAAGCATTTGGGTTATATTTTATATAAATGTTAATGCGGTTGCAGTTTAATTATATTTCTTAACTTTTAGCGTTTCAAGAGCGGAATTTGAAGACCACTCCATCAGATTGTCTTGCTTCCATGGAATACTCCTGTGGAGTGCAGTCCCACTGACTTATGGCTTTAAAAAGTGGAACTGCCCAGGAGTTAGTGCCTGCTGCAGATGGTGCTGGACTTGTTCCTCAGCCTGCAGGTTGAAAAGTCAGAGACAAAAGGTCCCCATCAGAAGCACAAAAGGATTAAAAACCAAACCAAACCAAACCCCCATCCCTATTTGAGGCTTTTTACCTAAAGGCTTCAAGCAAAACTAAAATGCTCTTCATTAATTCAGTGGTTGCTTCCACAGAAATGGCTCGTGGAAATGACTGAGTGGATTCTCAAGAAATCGGTGGGCTGAACATTACTGACATCTCTTTTTCTTGTTTTCCAGAGGTTATTTTGAGGTATAAACCCACAGGAATAAGGGTAACTAAACTTTTCAGGCAGGCCAGATGCCAGTGACTGTCCCAGCAACAGAATTTTGCTTGTTTGCAGGAAGCTGTGCTGACTTTTAGACGTGTGGCAGACACATATTTGAGTATAATTCCCAGGGGAGAGCTCCTGAGCAACTCCTAGCACAGAAACGGCCTCTGATCCCTTTTCCCCTAATTTAATGGATGTTCACGTGTGGCTGCCCAGACATGCCAGAGGAAAACCTATAGAAGAGAGAGGAATTCAGAAAATGCATTTCCAAACACAAAAAGAGTCTGTGAGACAAATTTCCAACTCCGATAAAAGAGGAACTTAAGAAACATCCCAGCTGTGACTGCAGCCCCACACCCTTCCCGGAGCCAGGGAGGAGCCTGCACTGCTCCATGGGAGCTGTAGTTCAATCCTGAACTTTAAGAATCCTGAATTTCAAGAAGGGAAGGAATGCAGGACAGAGGCACTCTGAGAGGAAAGTGGTGTAGCTCCTGTGTTCCACTTGTGTGCTGGCAGAGTGCTCTGACAGAGACGTTGTAAACCACGTAGAGCCAAGGCAACATCTGATTTTTTAACTAGGTCATATTAGTTGGGAAAGTGATTATTCACAATCACATTAAATGGCCTCGTGAGTTCGAGTGTATTTGTTTTCTACTCTACAATCTTAACCACTTTGTAATCACATAATTGATATTTCCCTCTCTCAGAAGAAGACCTGCATTAATATTTCTGCAAATAAAATTTACTGGGTAGCATTGTTAAAGAAGCCTTATTTTCTATCATATTTTCCATTAGCTGAGCAAAGGTGCAGATAGTTCTGAAAACTGATCATGGCATGTTTCATTAATATAAATTATTTGCATAGGGGTGCTCAGTCTGCCTGCCATCTGGCCTAATGTTCTGCCTTTCACATGAAGCCCATGAATATTTAGTGAGAGAGAAGACTACACAGATCCAGGGGAGGTACAGTCATACCAAAACAACAGTATATAGACAACCATTTTCTGATATGCACGATAATGAACAGTCATTTCTCTGTTTCACCTGGTGAGTTATTTAACAATACAAATGGCAGGCTAGAAACTGGAAAAAGAAGATTGAGGACCAGAAGAAAAAGCTCAGGAAAATAAATTAGAAAACTGAGGTTACACTTGTTAGGGAAAGGGGACAACACGTAAGGAACGTAATCTGTCTCTCAGATGAGGCTTCTTTCCATCAGGAGGTGAAGTAGGA
>JAYRBT010000156.1:16704708-16718537 GCA_036023395.1 Myiotriccus ornatus
AGGGAAAGGGGACAACACGTAAGGAACGTAATCTGTCTCTCAGATGAGGCTTCTTTCCATCAGGAGGTGAAGTAGGATGTGTATTGTTCCAAGTTGCTACCAGGTAAGCAGCCACAGAGTCATGGAATGGTTGGGGTTGGAAGGGACCTTGAAGGCAGCTGGGGCAGCTTCAGGGCATCTCTGTCTCCTCTTGTTTGCTTCACGTCATCTTCTCCCCAGACTGAAACTGGGTGTTGTTTCTGGCATGATGGCGCCTGAGCTACCACGTCCCACTGAGCCCTGTTTAAGAAAGAATATAATTTTTATCAGGAAACACATCCAGGTTTTTTTCCCCACTGTTCCTCCTGAAAGCTTTCCTGGTAAGAATGACTTTAATACCTTGCATATTCCTCTCCCTTAATGACGAGTGGATTTTGCACACTGCAAATTGCTGCTGGCAGGAACTGTGCATGGAGTAATTAGGTGCCACCTCCGTGCACTAGAGAATGCTCCTAAAGGCAGCAACACTGGACAGCTGCATCAGGTGACTCCCGAGATCAGCAGTCTATTATTTTCAAAAAAAAAACCTGAAAAAAATTCGTGGGAGTAAGAGACAGAGAAGAAATAAAATCCTGCGGCAATTCCTTAAAGCCTGTGAAATAGGGAAATATTGCAAAGTGAGATCAAATTTTGTATTTCAAAACGCCAGTTTCTACCCAGATAGCCATTCCCAAGAAAATAAAATTCCAGAACAAGTTATCCTGCTTCGTATCTGCCTGAAAAGTTTCAGTCTTAGAATCACAGATTCTAAGAGTGAAACTTTTCAGGCAGATACGAAGCAGGATGACTTGGAAAGGCCCTAGAGTGGACAATGAAAATGTCCAGGTTCCATAACAAGAGGTATTTCCCACCCTGGCTAAAGTGTAGTGCCTTGTGTCAGAATTAGTATGTTTCTGGTTTTTTGGATGGCCTTTTTTCACATTTCCAGCAGGAAAAGCCATAACAGTGATGATGGTTGTGCAACTAAGACTATTGCTCTTTTTTTTTTTTGGATGAGCAGAGGAACTTACAGAAAACCTGGTTTTATGTTAACATCCCAACTGGACACAGTCAGCTGCGTTCCCTGGCTCTGCTGCAGTGCTGGTAACACCCACAACAACCAGAAGAGTAACTGAGCCGCTTTTGGGTTACATTTATACCAGTTGCACAGAACAAGTGGCTTTTGTAAATGCAGAGTTCTGCTAATTTATTATTATAATACAGTAATTACACAGAAAAATAACCATCGTAATGTCAGCCACATTTAACCCCCTTTGATCTCCCAGGATTCTTTGCACTAAGGGCTCAAGGAAAGGCCTTCACTGACTTCCTGATAACTGGATGAGTGATTATCCTCCTTGTTAATGGGCAATGATATAGAAAACTCTTCCATACGTACAGAATATTCATGAGGGGGCTGCACAAGCTGAGATAAGAATATAAGATGCCACAAGCAATCACTTATAAGAACACCAGGAAAAAATATCCGTACTTGGGGTTTGAGGGTGAGGGTGAGAGGAGGGCAGAGCCACTGGTGTCCCACTGGCAGCTCAGTTTGGAGACAGGGTCTGCCCCCCATGACTGAGTTTTACTAGTTAAGGGCACGTGGCAATGTGACCTTCCCATGGCAGGTGTCCCTGGCCATGGCAGGGGGTTGGAATTAGATGATCCTCAAGGTCCCTTCCCACCCAGACCATTCTGCCCCTGTGGGACTCCTTCAGCTGCCACATGCCCGTGGTATCCACCTCCACCTGGAGTCTCCCCTCAAACCTGAGCAACCAAGACAGAGCACAGACATTTGCTAATGTGGTGGTACAGCAGGGGCTGGAGGGGCTTTTCCTGGGAGAAGCCGAGATTGCCTGAACACCTGAAGGGTTGCCCTTCATCAGGGAATCAGAGAATTGTGAAGGTTGGGAAAGACCTTTAAGACCATCAAGTGCAACCACCAAGCCAGCACCACCACCACGCAGCACTAGACAATATTTAGCTTTCTTTACACACGAGAAATACAGTTTATTCCTTTTTTTTTTTTTCTCCCCCTGTATCAATAGGAACATAATTTTCGTAATTTCTAAAAAAAAAATGCAGTAGATTTGAAAACTGTTTCTGCAGAAATCCTTTATCTGCCTCCCTTCAGAAGTGCAGCAAATCCTAATATGATTTATCGAATGTCCTTGCTTCCGAAAGGCATTGTGGCTACTGAAATAATGAACTACTTGAAAGTCACATTTAATTTACTTCCAAAGAAACAAGCTAGCATTGCTCAAGGTTGCTGGGGAAACAGGAAAGCTGCTTTAGATCAGTTTGCAGCAGAGAAGACCTGCTGATATTTTGCAATTTGCACATGTTCACCGTAACTTCAACAATCTCTTATTTTCAGAAACCTATTTCTGACTCGGTCTTAAATATTCGTCTTCACTCCCACTGCATGGCCTTGTTTTCAGTTGTGGCTTCAGATTCATAAATCTGACTTAAAAATAAGCTGGTTTATCGCAACTGTGTCCATATGTCTTCTTTGGGGGCCCATTTATCAAAGAATGCATCCAATTTCAGCCCAGCAGAGGCCCACAGTAGGCACGAAAATCTCATTTCTTGGGCTTCTACAGTACCAAAGTCGTATGCAATTTCAGCTGATCAGACCCTTTCCAAAATCTTTTACTGGTTCCTCTTAGACTTTCCTGCTTTAAAGAAAAGTCCTAATAATTGCCAGAGTTGTAAAATTCAGCTACTGTGTGCTCCGCTCTAAAGGAAACGAAAAAATCACGTTTGAAGGCAACGCGCGCGAGTCGGGTTCTGCTCATCCTCCTCCTGGAGACAAACCAGAACCCCCTCTTCCTTCAGCTGCAGTAGACAGATGGGATTTAACATCCTGTGCTTCAAATTCATTCCAGACCTACTCGAAGCTGCAGTGGTAAAACGACAGGACCAACAGAGACAGAAGGAAGCCTCTCCTGGCAGCAAGAGGAGATAACGCAGGTCTGCAATGCTCAGGCCTGTGCTCCTTGCTGGAGGAGTTTTCTCCCAGTACCCAGTGTCATCCTACAGGTCCATTTGCTAAAATCGTGCCATCATATGAGTTTCATGTGTAGGAATAAAAGAATTATCTGTGCATTGCCATTTAATTATTACATTATTTATCTTTTGCAATCCCAGGTCTAGAGCAAGCACAGCTTCAGTTCAAAATTAACTAAGAAAAACATTAACCAAAATTAAAGTGCTTAAAATAATTGATGGTTTTGAGTTCTAATTGCTCTCAAGTAGTCTCACAGAAGCACAATTTAGACAGTAGCCTAAAACAAGAGATACATAACATCTCTAATGTCTAAATGTCTAAGATACATAGTCTTGTTTTTTCACAGATACTTAAGCAGTAGGTGATGTGTTTTGAAATATCTATCAGAAAATCCCCCGTTTTCCTGTTGACACACTCTTAGTTCAGATATTGGACATTAAAATTTCAGCACTGCCCTCATTCCTTGGTTTTCCTTCATTAACTTTCCTCCTTATATCTCGTGAAACTGCTTTTCTTTATTTTTCTTTTCTTTGCCTAATTACATATTTTGAGACTTTGGCCAACATTCCACCAAATCTTCAGTGAATTTTGCTCTGGCTTAGAATCACTACAGTTTTAAGTTTCCGTAGTGATATTTTCAATAGAACATTATATTTGATTTCCTTAACTCACCGTGCTGTTATCCCCTGGGATGAACTGAAGAGAGGAGAAGGCAGAGGGCTGCCAAATAACCACAGGGAAGAGTGGGGGCAAAGGGAAGAGCACAGTGGAAGTTTGGACCGTGACACCTTTAATGTCACATAGGCAATGATTGATAGAAACGAGGAGGGTTGAGAGCAGAAGGTAAGAGGGCTCCTTGCAAACAGACTGATCTCAGAAGAGAGAGATTTGCTGTCCGCTGAAGTCCTGCCTGTAACCTCAGGACAGGAATCCTGCTGTGCCTGGAAGGAGAAAGGGCTGGCTCCGAGCAGGAAATCTCTTCTCCCCAGGGCATGCATTCCTCTGCTGCCGGGGAGGGCAGGTAGACTGGCTGCCTCCCCGCCAAACGCGCCGGCGATGGGCAGCGCTGGAGACCCGCTGCGTCCTGCTCGGAGCTCACCATCGTCCTCTTGCAAATGGAAATGTCGCCGGAGGATGAGAGGCCTGACAAAACCGAGGGTACACCGAGAGTGGGAACCCTGAACAGGCCATGGGAGCACCCCCAGCATGGGCTGTTCGGGGGGTCCCCAAAGCGGGGCAGTGATGGGCAGCTCAGGCACCAGGGACTCCTTCCCGGGGCGCTGATGGATCGGTCAAACACAAAGGATTCGAGGAGAGCCCCGAGCCCGGGGACAAAAGGCACGTTGCTGATGTCACAAAACTGGAACCTGAGTGGGCAGCCAAACCACATTTCAGAAAGAAACCTTGATGGCCAGTTGATGAACAGCACTGGCATGGAATCCTGGACTGGGAATGATTCTCGAATTAAAATTCACTAACAAGTATTTTACAACAAAATTCTTAGAATTTCATTCTTACTGTTGGTGCCTCTCTGGTGCTAAAATCCCAGAGAAGGAAGTTGACTCACTGAGGGTCAATGCTGCTATACCTAGGTTTATTATACAGCAAAAACAATGTATTTTATATTGATCGTGATTTTATCTTAAGATATCTGCTATGTGTTAGCTACTGTGAGGGAGAGCCCACTCTGAACAAGAGCTATAATCTTACTAATAAAGGTAATCAGCACATTTGTTTGCAGACATATGAAAAATGATGTACTAATCCATCAGATGCGTGCAAGTCAGCAGTGTTAATTATTTACTTGTTAGTTACTTATTTTAGCCTGGTGCTTTATTTACAACGGATTGGAACAGAAGAGAGAGAGTTCTAGAAAGTGGAATTAAAATGGACATGATAACGGATGTTCTAAGATGAAAAATCAAAGTTGCTGAGTATAAATTGGTTATTCACTGATAGCTAATTTAGAGTATAAGGCCCTACCTGAAGAGTAAACACACTATCATTGGGAAACATTACCTAGTGGAATAAGTACAGGAACTCATAACAGTATTAATAGACTAGATGAAGGGATTTCTGAGAAATCAGAGTTTCTACCAGGAAAAGTCCACTTATCTGCTGTTAAATGTTCACATTTGTGAGGTGCAGCATCCTTCATGCCATAATGCTGAGCCTGTAGCCCTAAGAATTACACACACTCAGGACAGGGCAAAAATAGGTAATTACTATCTCTACATTATGTTATTGTACAAATTAGTGTATCCTGCATCTCTCTGAAAAGAAAATGAGGTGGATGGTTTGTAGACTTAGCAGACAATAGACTGATCTCTCACGAGAACACAGCTATGGAAAGTGTTGCCTTGTGCCAACAAAGAAAAAGAAGAAAAGAAGAAAAAAAGAAGAAAAGGGACAAAATGATGAGGGAAAGCATGAAGTTCAATAGAGAAAGTGATTTAATTGCATGGGGGGAAAAAAAAAGAATATTCATATGGAAAAAAAATGCCCTTCTGTGGAATTAAGGGTTTATAGCAGGTAACAGAAAATCATTAAAAAAAAAAAAAAGCCATAAATTTTACTTGATAATGTCAGTTTAATATAAAATGCTGCTAAACGTCCCAGTATACATTAGTGTGTATGTTAAGACTGGTGTGCCCATGAAGGCACTCCAGCAGAAACACACAATGCAATGCTAATAGGGTTAGGTGCTCAGAATATAAGGTAGCACAAGTGCCATTTGATGCAAGAGTTGCTAGGGAAGGCTATTTTCCCCCTGTCTCTTAATTAAGTGAATTTAGTGCTTTTGAAAGGTGCCAGATTGACAGTCCTGGGACTGAAGTCCTCTATTCATGGAGCAGGCAGAGCCCAGGGAAAGCTTCCTCACACTGCCCCTCAACCTTGACCTGCAGGGCTCACCTCCAGCGATGAGCCGGGCTGGTGGCTCAGTTTCCAAGCGCCTTCATTCTCTGGCCTCTCTGGGGAGGCTGCTGATAAAGGTGCTAATTAGGGCCGATTGTGATGGAGGGTTTTGTGCTGTGAACACCTGTCCATTAGGAACTGAACTGGGAACACCAGCTTTTTTTTTTGTTTGTTTTTCTCCATACAGGGCACAGGGGAGCCTCGAACAAGTGAGGATTTTTCCAGCACTGCTGACCCAGGGCCAGAGCTGAGGCAAATGTACAGCAAAGGCAGCTTGAGGATTGCACCAAATCTCATCCAACTCTTGTTTTAAAGGGAGTAAATGGGAAAAAAATGTTTTGTTTTTTTTTTTCAAATATGATGTCCATTCCTACTGCTTTGATGACTCTTTCCCAGAACTCTCCTTCTTGACTTCTGCCTCTGAGATGGGTCTTCTTTCAAGTCTGTCAGGCTATTTTAAGAAAACATGAAAGACTCAGGGCAAGTCCAAAAAAAGACAATCATCAATTCAGCAGAGCAATTCCTGTTGCCTGGGGCTGCCATAAATCTGCAGTATGAGAGTGCTTGCACAGCCTCTGTTTCTCCCTGCCGTGGTACTGTGGAGAAAGGGCTTCCATGTCCACTGGAAAAAGGGAGCAGTGGGAAGGGATTGTTGTTGAATAAAACACTTCAGCTGACCAAGCTGACTTCTGCTTATTTTATGGCTCGTTTGAGGACAGAGGGTGGAACACTGTGTTTTCCCAGAACCACACACAGTACCTGAGTTGGATGATTGGATGCACACAATGATATTTCAGATCGTTTCTTGTAATTCTACTCTGACGCAGCTTTTATTCCCTGGTGATGACAACCATTACCAACCTAGAAGCAAAAACTCCCCCAAACCCTGAGCGTTTTCTAAATTCTTGCCTTTTTACTTGATTTAGCACAGGAAAGTCAAATCAAAATCCCACTCTAAATAAACTGAGAACTAAGTTGAGGCATCTACATTGACTCATACAGCAGAGTTCATCTTAAAACAAAAGATTCTTTAAATGTGTGTGTTTTGTTTCTTAGTTGGGTTTTATTTATTAGAAAAAGCTGACTCCACCTCTGTAAAGGGGCAATAGAGATATACCAGCTTAGTGTTCTTGACATCAGCAAACAGGCTGAAAAAAAAAAGGTTATCAGGAAAGAGCCAATCTCTTATAACAATTGAATAGCAGAGCCTGATGGTAAAGGTTTGGGTGAAAGATGGAATGAAAAGTGTGTCTACAGCTGCTTGTGGCAAAACATGCTCCTCTGGAGCACTTTTGCCCCCTGTCTTAAGTGTTTCTCTTGAATGGGTAGGGGGTGCTTTGTGTGACTTTCCTGTTGAATGGAGCAGTCTCCTGAGCACGAACTTTGTGGTGGCCTCACTTTCTGAAATGGCGTGCAGGGGTTTCAGGGATTGTGCATTAGTCCCATTTAACTTCCCACTTAAGGACAGCATGGGCAGCAGCAGGTCTGATAAAGACTGAACAGAGCGAGGCAAACCAGCACCAAAGCCCATAAATTTTAGCTCACAGAAATGATTTCAAGTGCCACCTGCATGAAAGTGCCTCACCCAAGTGTAACACGTGGCATCACATCTGATGAGGCAGCTGTGAAGTCACTTTGGTGATATTTCTCTGATTTTGCTCAGCTTTCCTGTGAGAGCTGGGAAATCCCCTCTTGGTTACCCCCCAGTGTTTTCAGTCTGCAACAGGTGACACCTGAACCTACACGTTCAGAGACAACCGTGCACGAGGTTCACTCGCTCTCCTGGCTGGTTTAGCTCAAATCAAACTGCCTCACGTAGGACCTGAAAATCAGATTAAAGGCCAACTCGTGTTTGGAAATAGATTTGTAGTCCACCAGTTTGGAAGTGAGATCCAAATACTTACATCTGACCAGGGACAAACCCATATTTGCTTTTCAAAAGAATGAGGCCAAGGTATTTAGGAATTCCTTAAAGACTGTGACACCCACATTAAAACTGCTCTGAACAAGAACAAGTATTAACTCTGCTTCCCTTCCATCCTTTGCATTGAAGTCACAATGGGACATCACTCCAGGTTGTTGTTTATTTTCACTAAACAGCCCCATGGAAAGTGATCTGCAGCCATCACGTTTGCAGTACTTCAAGACTCCAATATGAAAATTCAGCTGGAATCTTTTCTGGCCCGTTCACACACTTCTGTTCTGGCACCCAAGCAAGAAGCCATTTGCTACACCCTTAGCAGCCTTCCAGATTTTAAAAAAATAAACCTTAAAATACTTAAATTTAAAGAAAATAGGGGAACACTGTGGAACAGAAAGCCAGGAAAACATCAGTCTTTCTCCAGACGTTAAAACTGAAGATAGGAATGCTGAAACAAAACACTCGTCCTCCCATTGCCCAAATTGCCCAACTCTTACCATTGGTGCTCATCTTAGGAAGCATCTCTGGGCATTTTCCCCCTCTCATGTCCCAGGCATTTTATGGGCATTCCTAGATCAGGGGTTAAATTTTAAAATAAACTGACACCGAATTTTTAGGATGGTGCTGGGAGATAACGAAGCGTTCATCACAGTAAATGGTCTTCCTATGAAAAGCTGAGCAGTCTGGTGGCAATTAACAGCTACAGTGAAAATTAAGAGAGGCATTAAAGGATATCAATCCTATGAATACTGACATGGACATTTCTGCTGTCAGCTGACAAAAAATAAGTAATTAATTGTTACAGCAGATAAGGTGATGAAGACACACACACACAAACACCCACAGACAACCTGGAATGAAAAAGCAACACATGCAGGACATGTCCTCTCTTTAAAGACTCTTTCTCAGTGCTAAGGCTGATTTGTTGAGGACAAAAGGAATAGCACAGATGAATCAAGGTCAGAAAGGTGAGTAAAAATAAGACAGTTATTATGTCTTTTCTGAAAGCAGAAGCAGATTAGAAAATAGGTCAGGAAGTGCAGGAAAAATGTTATTTGTATTCTCTGTATTTGCAAAGGACTGGCATAGCTGAATGCAGCGAGTTTGTAGTAACCTCTCATTCTAGTCCTGAGGAATGATGTATTCCATATTATTTCTTATCATTACCAGTACCACATTATATTTTAAAAAAGATTTCCCTTCCGTAGTCAAAATCCTACTGATGGATGCTGCAGAGTGGGAGAAGGTCTCTGTGGTGAAGAACCTCTGGGCTGTGGGAGACAAGCAGAGGAGGGGCACTGGCACCAGGAGGTTTGTCAGGAGTCACGCAGCAAAGCAGAATGCAAAGTTCGTGTCCCAAAGAAACACCTGCAAACCTGACAGAGCCACTGAACGTTGCCTTTTTCTCCAGTGTCTTGTTGCCTGAACACAGAAATACCTGAAGCCGTTTGGAAAATGGAAATTCTTGATCTTACCCACTTCCCACTCTCTAGGCTTTAGCCTGCACTCCTCAAGAAGTAAATCCTAAGGTCAAGTGTGCTGCTTGTAGAGGTGTCCACGGGAGGGAAAAGGCAGAGAAAAGCGATCAGTCAATTCACTCCCTGCTCTTGAAGCTCAGACAAACCTCATGCAGCGGCAGAATTCTTCCCCAAACCAGCCAGAGCCCCCCGATCACCCCCAGAGCTCAGATCTGCACCTTCCCACCCACTGCCAGGTGGGGTTGTTTACTCCTCTCTTCTGCTCTGGAATTAATGCAGGAAATGGATGCGCAGACAGAACCAGCAACTGCTGCTGACAAGGAGAACAGGGCAGTGAAGCAAAGCCCTCAAAACCATGCCCAGAAATACGTATTTTAATGCAGAAAGATCTCTGATACAAAAACGCTTGATTGAAAGAAATCAAGCAGTTTTAATTGGTTTAGAAACTGACCCCGCAATATCTATTCCTTAAAGTGAAGTAACACACTTTAGGTATACAGTAAAAAATTGACAAAAATTAGTGAATTTAAAGTTTGAGGGATTTTTGTTTTGTTTTGTTTTGTTGTTGTTAAAAAAATTATAGTAGTAAATATATTTTAATTTGATTTGAATGTGTGTGCACTGACATTAGAAAGCAAAGCATTTCCACAGCAAGAGACATCGCTTTCAAAACCACATCGTGGCACTGTAAGGTTGCCCTAAGACTGCATTTTTCTTCAATGATGTAAGGAAAAGGGAAATGCAACTAAATTTTTACAAACATACAATAATGCATTAGAAGTCTTAAGAATGTTATTGCTTAGCTTTGAAGGGGACATTTAAAATAAGTTTTGCTTTTAAGAACTTACTGCCTTTGCCACATACTTGCCCTAAATTCCTGCAGCATGTAGGGGAAATGCTCTCTAGAATGCAGATTTCCTTGTGGATGTGCGGATTATTCTTCCTTAATCTCAAGTATCAATGACTGGAATCTTACCCTAAATAAGGAGCTGACATGTGTAACTAATTTTCAAAAGAACTTTCTTTAAGCTTATTACCAAAGCAACTGCTTTTATTCTTAAGGTTCGAACAATATAAGTAAAGGCAATTCCTTTATCACCCAGCATAAAATCCTTTATTATGCTGTGTACTAGCAAAAAATGTAACTTCTAAAACAGTCCCAAAAATTGCTTCACTGTTTTATCACTTTATTTCTAGCCAGTATTTATTGTGCAATAACGTGCCAAAAAGTTTTCAGTGTGTTGTATCTACAGTTAGACACATTCAAATTAAGCATTTCTATTCGCAGCAAAAAATATTCAGCCACTGTCTAAAATGCAATAAAACATTCATCACGGTTGCAAACCTCAGTTCTTGAGCTTTGGCTGTGTAGATTCTGATTTTTAATTTTTGTTGCTGTCCTTGGCTTCCAACCTCTTCGTGTGAGCTTTCAAAGGAGACAATCAGAGCAGAAGGGAACTAATCAAGATTGCAGCAGAACCAGCATATAGGCACAGTGTTTAGAATTTAACAAGCTTAGTGATTAAAAAGTTCTGATCATACAATGATTTGTTTCCATGGAAGATGTAGCTCTCTCGGGATCATTTTTTAACACAATAATTTATAAGCTCAACATTTTGCATAGTTTTGAAATTAATTTTTCTCCCCTCAATACTTGCTGGTGTTTAATTTTCATGGGACTGTTTTATTGAGCTGAGGTGCAACAATGACACTTTAGAAACTTTAAGGTGCCTGCCTTTCTTTGCACTGGTTTACCCATAAATGCTGCAGAGAAATGGAAATAGAAAGTCCTCTAAAACATGAACTGCTCCTGTACAATGAAGTTATTAAAATTGTAGATACACAACCCTCAGGTTAAGCTGCTCTATAATAACAGTAGCTGTATTCAGCAGCTACAAAGGAACAGTGTAATTTCTTTTGGAGGCAAAGACATTCCTGGGTGGAAATGAACGCAGGAAAATTCTCTGGTGTAACAGGGGGCAGCATATGAAGAGAATCCCGGCAGAACATTAATCTGAAAGGGAAAATTAGTTTCAGTCCTTGGCGCTATTTACTGTTATTATCTGTTCCCTCATTTTTGTCTGGGAATAGCATGTTGTGAAGGACAGCGCAGACTGAGTTGTTTTCACAGAATCACAGAACAGTTTGGGTTGGAAGGGACCTTTAAAGTCCAGCTGGTCCAACCCTCCTGCCATGGGCAGGGACACCTTCCACTGGATCAGGTTGCTCAGAACCCCTTCCAACCTGGCCTTGAAGCTTTCCAGGGATGGGGCAGCCACAGCTTCTCTGGGCAACCTGTGTCAGTGTTTCTCCATCTTCATTGTAAGAAATGTCTTTATCTAGACTAAATCTACCCTTTATTCGTTTAAAACCTTGTCCTGTTGCAACAGGCCCTGCTAGAAAGTCTGTCTCATCTTTCTTACTGTAAGTACTGGGAGGCTGCTCTGAGGTCTCCCTGGAGCCTTCTCTGCTCCAGGCTGAACAACCCCAACTCTCTCAGCCTGGCTCATAGGAGAGCTGTTCCCCTCTGATCCCCCTGAGCCTCGCTCTCAAACCTAACGATTTTATTTCTTACTGTGGGAAAAGGTTTCCTAGGAAAACTTGAAAAAAGAAAAAGAAATTAAAGAGTAAACAACGAGTAACTAGAACGAGATTTGGACAGAATAAAAGGTGTAGATTGGAATAAAATTGTTTAGGACAAGAAGACAGTGGAATTAAATACTGCTATGAATTATTTTACTATTCATTCATTGAGCCAAAATGGGTGGAAGGATACATAAGTGTTCTTCATCTGACTGATCTGCTCAGCCATTTGACAGTAGCTCTGTCTGTCCCTGGAAGGAGTCAAGGGAAATGTTGAGGGTTGCACAACACATTATGAAATGAGTAGAAGACAACCTACCTTTTGCCCTTCTTCTTTCCTTCCCTGCCCCCTTTCTACCTGGGACTGTCAAATTAGAGTTGTCTACAATTTCAAGTCAGAATATGAAAAGAATTGAGTGAATTGAGCTTCTGGAATCTCGATTAATTAGTATATACGAAGTATGTTGCTTATAGAAGTTCTGTAAATGTTTTTCGCTGCAGTCATCCAGGCAGGGACAGTCAGTGAAGTTACCACTGCAATTTAGAAGGTTTGGGATATCTTTTTGTTTAACCTGTGGTTTACTGAAGCATCTGGATGGCGGGAATCCACATGGCCAGAAAAAACCTGAGGACTTCACTTACTTCTCATATGCAGAGATGGTAGAAAAGAATTTACCTGAAAACTCCCACCACGGACCTTGGCAGTCAGGGAGCTCCCCTTTCTGGTTTCTTCTTTGCAGATTTTCTCTGGCAGTTTGACACTAAATTACTGAGAAGTGGTAAAATGCTGTGAGGTTCATTGGGCAAGCAGCTTACCAGTAACAATCAGAACCTGCCTGAGTAGTTGTGTTGTCCGAGGTAGAGTATTTTCTCAACCCAAATATATTTATGCAAACATGCTCAAAGCTGAATCCTCTCTTTGTTGTTGGGCCATAGCTCAGTCTGCTCCTGATTTAAAATGCATGGCTAAGTTTAAAACTTTAGTAAGGGCCAATCTCTGAATAATCCTTAAAGGATTATTGTAATTAAGGGACTAATCCTTAGATGCTTCTTAATTTGTGTCCGTTTTAAAATCGAGTGCCACTTCTTTCATCACAAAAGAGAGAAGAAGAGGTGAAAATGCCAAAGGTTTAAACATTAACAGCCTTTCCTGTCCCCTCATGCATCTGAGCAACACAGACCAAACCGAACCTCGGGAACTCTACCCCCACAAAAAAAGCACACCCATAAAACCCAGGAAAGATTTTAAACATGGAGAAAAGCGTCGATGGTGAGAAACATTCTGTATGCAGACAAGGCAAATGCAACTTAAGGACACAGGTTTTAAGCTGCCAATTTGGGAATCCTCAGATGCCTGCCTGCACCAGCCCTCCCCTTCTCTCCATCAGAGGCCTGCTTTCAGAACACATCAGTGGCAGCAGTGTTTCTGTCCACTCCAGCATTTACGTGCATTGTATCTCGGTAGCATGGGAAGAGCGAACTGGACAGCCCAAGGTTTAAAATGTAACAGAGAGAGAGATGCTGAAGGAACCAAAATAATGATGCACAGCAGTGAAGCTTCATGAACTGATGTGAGGAATGCTGAGGTTCAAGGCAGGTGCCACACCCCTGGGGCACAGTCAGTGAAAGAAAGCAATCAGGTGGCACTGCCAGGCTAAAACCCCTGTCAGCAGCGTCCTGGCTATACCTGGTCACCAGCTGCAGGGTTTAAAGAGTGCTCATTCCCTCTGCTTGCAGCAAAGGAGGAGGCAGGAAAACCAAGGCAGTGCTGCCAGGCTTGGGAACAGCCTCTCTGCCCAGTTCCACTGCAACCAGCCCGGATCTCGGGCAAGGCACACCTGGCAGGGTTGGGAACAGCCTCTCTGCCCAGTTCCACTGCAACCAGCCCGGATCTCGGGCA
>JAYRBT010000156.1:16739582-16757768 GCA_036023395.1 Myiotriccus ornatus
TGCTTCGGTCACTTCACATTGAAGTTATGAAAGGCCGAAATGAAACATTCTCCACCCATTTCCCCCGTTTTCATTTCCGGGGGGTTCCTCTGCTGAAGGTGGCCTGAGTGTGTACATAAATGCAGCACTCTCCAAAAAATCCCTGTTTTTCCCAAAAGTTTAAATTAGTTGTAAAAAATACTGCATGTTAGGAGCTGGACCCCACAGTGAGGGGGCATCATACCTGCCCAGCCTGGGCTATTGTGCAGGAACACTCAGCCTTGCTTCACCTGGGATTCACCTGGGAATCCAGAAGCCGTGTAAATCAGCACAGCCAGTTGTGTTCCCAGCTTGGATCAGCTCCTTCTGATGGGTAAACCCTGTCTGTTACAACTACTTCCAAGAAACAATAAATGTAGAGGTACAGACGTTCTGCTTGGCCTCAGCCTCCCACAGCTCCCAGCACTGGCCAGCAGTGGTGTTGTCTTTCCCTATGCCATGGGAACAAACTGGAAATGTCTGGAGCTGACATAATTCCAAGGGCTAAACCCCACCACTTTTATACTCAGCACCTGAAATTCCCTCTTTGTCAGGCGGTACATGAAGATGAATTGCCGATCATGCTCCCTCTGCCCTGCTGATGCTGGGGATGACCCTTACACAGAGGCTGAAATTTCAGAGAATAAGCAACCCTGGAGACATGAGTTTACAGAGAATTTCACTTGCCTATGGGGCATGTAGTTCACACAGATGACAAACACTCTGTGTGCCAAATGGCCTGAGCTCAAGCTATTTGAAAAGAGCAGGATTGAGGTGCTTGGTACATGCAGCTGAGCTGATGGCACTGTAGCATCATTCCATCTCCAACATGTCAGAGAATTTTCCTACCACAGCAGGGATCCTTTCAGAGCCCTGAGGAGACTTCAAAAATTTTTGTGAAAACGTTAACACTGTCAGGAGCCATTTTATGAATTATAAAAATTGCACAGTGTGGCCGGAGTGTTTATGAGGTACACAGAAATCCAAATTTCCTGGCTGCACAAAAGGCAGAACAGTCATCCTTCAGCTTCCCTTTACAGACCCGAATTTACAACTGTATAAAATCCATTTCCAAGTGTCTGACACAGCAAGCCTCTTGCATTGCCAGGGTCACTGCCCAGCATGCCCACACACAAACAGCTCTGAGGGAACCCTGCCATGGGCCTGCAGGCAGAATGTAAGAGAAAGTTTGTACCAGAATGCTGCTTTGAAGGAAATGTGAAGCAATACCTGTCCTCCATGACAGCCAAATGAAACTTTATCGATGATGTTGGATTTGTCAGCAATAAATAAAAGCAAAATTTTGAGGGTGAAACATGACACCTCTCAGGGCACAATACCTTGGTTTTACCAACCCATCCTTGTCATGAGCTAATTTGCTTCTCTTTTAGTCTGGTGCTACCCATCTAACAAGACAAAAGGAGTGTTATTCCATGTTTAACATCACGTGGATTAAACCAATCTTCCTTAGCTAGGAGGCTAGGAATTACTGAATTTGTGCTCTGAGCAAAACGAGAACTGTGAGGTGCCTTTCCTGCTCTTTGACAGAGATACCAACTTGTCAGTCACCAGCCTGAGGTGAAGAAGAAAAGAACCTTTACATGGACATAGCTCTTATTTGCTGTGGTGTTCAAACAGGCACTGCAAGACCTGCACCCCTATTTTAATTGCCCTGGCTCACAGGGTCTAAAGCCATGAGCAATGACTGAACACCTTGAGTACTGACATTTCCATCAAGAAATAGAAACATCTGATCTGTAGCAGTAAATGGTGAAATGCATCAAGAATTTTTTATCCCTCTATGGGCAAAAAAAAAAAATAATCTCCCTCCCAGATCCAGGCTGGCAGTAAACAAGGACTGAGTGATGCGAATCCGCCTTGTGCTTGCCACTCCTCCAGCCTGCTGGTAGATGCCCATGGAGCTGGAGCCATTCCTGCCTCCTTCCAGTCCTACTGTTGGGAATAGATGAGGAAGTGCTGAGAACCTGTGAGGACAGTCACATGGGCTTCCAGCTTATGTGCTGAATGCTCCTGAGAAATGCTGCTTGGAAGATGTTCACATCTTAATGAGCTTATCTGCTAACATTTTGTCTGGCCCCTCTTCTACTGGATGTGCTGTATCATGAAAGTGTAAATGTATAAATACGTATTTTCCCCTCGTTCAAAGCCTCTCTCCCCATTATCAGTGATAACACGGTGAGTTTTGAGGGCTTTATCCTTTTAAAGCGATTATGATGATGTGCACCCTGTGCTCCCGAGTCCCTGCCCCCGCAGGCACAGACGAGTCCCGCTGCTGCGAGGTGACAGCTCTGTCTGGCTCTGCGGGGCTCTGGCGCTCAGAGCTCCGCGAGGTCATCGCTGGAGAAAACCTTGACGGTGATGTGACCCGGCACCTCGGCTGCTTCCCGGCCGCCTCTCCCTCGGAGCTGCAGTGTCTGCTGCTCTTGGGGGTCACTGGGGGAAGCTGCCAGCACTGCCTGCCCCAGGAGCTGGTCACACAGGATGTTGCTGTTCCAGACCTAGAGACAAGGCAACAGAAAAAAATCCCAGCTGGAGAGGTGTTGTTCTCGCATTCCTCCTGTGCCAGAGGAAGGTCATCCCTATTAACCCCCTGAAAAAGCAGCGAGGAGTGGGCGTACATCTAAATTTAACTAATTGTCTAGAAAGCATGGGGGAGAGTCTGGATTTGCATGCTTATTTACATACTCTATGAAAATAAGGAGTGAATGCAGCTTTTTGCTTTCTAAGTCACAGCTTGCCTTTGGTTTTGTTTCAAACACTGACTCTGGACAACACATGGCTTTTCTTTGTCTCTGTTTCGTCGGGTACCATATAAGGCAAAAGGTAATTCTGTAAATTCTTTCAAAGCCTTGGAACGAAATATGCCTTCAGGTTCCTAAGTGTCATGAGTTGGTGTTTATGGAGCAGACTTCGACTAGAGAATCAGCAGAACAGCTCCAGGCACAGCACACTGAGGGGAGCAGAGATTCTCACACTTCTCTCCTGGTTATCAATCATACAAAGGTGATGCTGCTGTGCTCCCCTTCCTGCCCTCAGATGCCTGTCCTGTGTGGCTTGTCTCACCTGGATCGTGATAGGACTGTCAATGTTCTTCCTGTAAAAAATCACTTGTGTGTTGAAGACGGGACTGGTCGTGTCGTGCTGCACAGGGGAACGCACGTTTTGGTTCTCACACTTGACAAGCACGTAGGGATCGGCTCCTAAAACACAAACAGCAGCACAGCTCTTAGGACACAGAATGGCAGCTGAGACCTGCCCCAGATCAGAAACCCAGGAGAGACAATCCCCTCCTGTGCCTGGCAGCACTGCTGCTAATGAGCACAGGAACAGGGAACCAGAGCGCACCACAGCCACTTGTATCCACCCAGGTGAAAACAGAGAATCATGGAATGGTTTGGGTTGGAAGGGACCTTGAAGACCATCCAGTTTCAGTTTCATGCCCTTGCCATGGGAAGGGACACCTTCCACTATTCCGGTTGCTCCAAGCCCTGTCCAATCTGACCCTGGAAACTTCCAGGGATGGGGCAGCCACAGCTTCTCTGGGCAACCTGTGCCAGGGCCTCACCACCCTCACAGGGAAGAGTTTCTTCCCAATATGCCATCTAACCCTGCCCTCTGTCAGTGGGAAGCCATTTCCCCTTGTCCTGTCACTCCAAACCCTTGTCCAGAGTCCCTCTCCAACTCTCTTAGAGCCCCTTTAAGTACTGGAAGGGGCTCTAAGGTCTCCCTGGAGTCTTCTCCAGAATGAACAACTGCAACTCTTTTATTCTGGTAACAACTGGGTGCTCAGAGCTGGAAACCAGGCCCCATTTGCTGTGAAACCAGCTCACTCCTAGACAGGGATCATGAACTTTCCACATTCCCTTACTGTGCATCCTCCTGGCTCATCTAACAGGAAGTTTTCAAAGTGACTCTCTGAGCTTCCTGACACTTCTCTAGATGTGACAGCCAAAATGCATCTGTGCACATGACATCTGATATGAAGTTCTGGGTGCCTTGGCCAAAATGAAAGGTAAAATCTGTTCATCCCCCACAATTCCTGTGTAGAGCAAGGACAGGAACTGCACAGAAATGCTTTTAGATCCCTGAATGCACACGTCAGCAGCCACCCTTAGACTGCCAAGCTAGAAAGTGCTATCTCTTGTACTCAGATATGAGTGCTAGTGTTAGGAAGTAGTTTTCAAGAAGCAGTTTCTCTTCGAGAAAGCAAAATATTGTCAAAATACAAACACATTTTCTACAAGTGCACTGGTTTCAACAGTTTTCTGTGGAAAACTGCCAAAGCAAATCCTCCCCCAGTTTGTCATTTCATTCCCATAAACCTGAGACAATCTCTGAGGTTATATAATTTGCATTGATGTAACTCTAAAGTTTATATTATTACAACATGTTGTGTCTATAACAGTCCCAGTTAATATTTTAAACTACACCTGACCCACTAATATTATTTAATATTCTAGAAATACTTTGTTGCTTTTACACTGAGTATTTTTACATATTATTAATGTTGATATTTTCTTTCCCTTCCAACAAAGAGCAAGAACTAATTTGGAAATGCCTGTCTTTACCCTCAAATAGAATGGGTCATCCCACTTTTTAATTAACTTCTAATTAAACACAGGCAATACAATTTTTTGTATTTCAACACAACTATCTCTTGTCCATTCCTGTTGTTAATGGCAGCACACCTGTTTTTGCAAACCTTGCTACTTCTTAAACACAGATTTTAAAGAAACCCACTGAGTCTGCATAAATGTAAGTCAGGCTCATAACAGTTTCTTACACACATTTTGTCACCATCTACTTGCAAATGCCACCAGTGGAGTGACAGCCCTACGGCAGCATAACTATTAGGCAGCTTTAGTTTTTTAACAATCCATACCCAGGATGATTTTCCTCAAACACATCACTCATTTACAAGAACAGATACCAACACCTCACACTAACAAACCGCATAACAGCCGCATCCAAACCAGAGAGAGTCACTTCCATGCACAAGACAGACATTTCCATATGCTGCACTGTGGTCACACCTGGCCAGACCTGCCCCAGGCCTGTTACCCTGACAACACCTCACAGTTCTGTGGCAGGTGACAGAGTATTGGCTTTTCTGATAGGCAAGTACTTTCTGTGTCACCGAACTTGCGGATGTAGCTCTGGGGCATGGAGTGGCACCAAGCCGTGTGATCAGGGATGGAAAAGCTGCCCTCTTTGCAAAGCAATTTGGAAAATGGGTCTGAGTAAAATGGGGTCTTGTATGTCACCCCAGTGGTGTCAACTACTTTGTCTGAGGGCAAAAAGTAGAGCAATACCCGATCATTAAGAGTAATTAAGTGATAAAGGGCATAAGGAGGGGTGGGGACAGGACACAGAGCATAAAGAGGTGACAGGTGTATCTGCGGAATGGATGAGGGAGCAGGTAATGAAGGGACTTAATAAGTGAGAGGAAAAGAAAAGATAACATTTGAAGAAACGTTCAAATTCTCAGTAAGAGCTCGAGAAATGGAGGGGGGTAGAAGAGGAACACAAAAGGTTCCTGCACAGCATGACCCCATGATGGCAGGGCTGAATGGTCAGCTATATTAGGACCACTGGCTCCAGTTCCAGAACAAAAGGAAGAAATGGGGGAGAGGCATATGGGGGGGTGAGACAAGGGGTGTTCTCCACTATGGTTGGCCCACTTGTGGGCCTGGTTTATTTACAGGACAGAGACAAACCAGAAGGGTCTGCTCACATAGAAAAGCAACATCCTAGTGTTGGCCACGAGCTGGGAATGAAAACAACTGGAGCTGCTACTCTGGTAACTGCTCTGGCAGTGGAAGGAGGGCTGGGTTCAGTTCTCAGGCACACAAATGGTTCCAGCTGTGCCCTGAACACTACACTGTGTGTAACAGCTCTCTCACCTCAGTCCTGGCCATGCTGCTGCTTTGCCAAGCTGTACAACAGAAAAGTGCAAAGGAAAGAGATGGAATCTGTAAAAGCCAGAAACACCTGAACAGTAATCTAAGGGTTCAGAGGGTCCAGATGTGGATCCAGAGAAGCCAGAGAGGAGACCAGGGATGACCAGGAGTTCCATTCTTTTGTGGCAATACTAGGAAGCAGTCTTGGAATGTGTGATATTTCCTGTCCCTGGACACATTATTTTCTAGTGTAAGTTTACAATCAATGCGTTTCAAGAAATTTCCGTATCTAATCTTTTTATCTATTAAACAAACAAAGTGAGAAACATGCACCATACCCAACTTTTTCTGCCACCAAAAGTGGACTCTAGTATCAATCAGGAGCCTTGCAAAGTTTCCCAGCAAGGTGCCCTTAGAAGGCAGAGTGCCAGCTGTGGACAGTACCCTGATCTTTGCACAGCTTGATTTTATTGTGTAGCACAAATGTCAGCAATGTGCATTTGATTGCATGGGTATTCTATTTACACATTCTCCTTACTTCATTTCTCTAAAGTTGCTATAAGATATGGCATTCTCCAAGACAATGGAGTACCTATGAAGGTACTTTGTGAGTACTTTGTGAGTTGGAGATACTTACAGAGAAAAAAAAAAAAAGGCTAATAAAGAAAGAGTCAAACAGGGATTTCACAGCAGAATTCAAGATAATGGGGAAGCCACTGAAGGGAAGTAACTCAGCTCTCCTTCAGAGACCCCTGAATGGATGAGATTTGTAATTCCAGCCTGAAAAGAGACAAAGGCTTTTACTTGAAAGCTTTATGTCGATACAAAAGGAAAATATTTTAACTTTGTTTGGTGAACTTTTATGCAATGTCAAACAACAAGATTCATCTAGGTTAAGGAATTTTAAAACCAAAAAAAATTCCATTCTTAAAAATGAAAATGTCCATCACAGGGCAGGAACAAGAACATGCTGCCTCTTTCCAATGCATTGCTCTGCTACTCTTGTCACATAAAGCCCCTTCATTCTCACCCATCCACCCTGCCTGGCTGAGAACAGGGAGCCAAACCTCACCCTACTTGGTTGAGGTGTTTGTGGATCTTGTTTTTCAAGAAAATTACCAAGAAAAATGAACTGAATCCATTTTCTGCATCTCTTCCCAGAGACAACCCCTTTCTTAACAGAAAGTGGCCTTCCCAATGAAAAGTACATTCAGTCACCACTCAGTGGGTGTCAGGAATAACTACAAAAAGGAGACTGGAATAAAATTGCAGCCAGCAAGTGGGAGAAATTTTACAACTGCTCTGTGAGACAGGAGATGAACTGTACTGCAGGTCTAAGTCTAATGCCTCTCCACCACGTGAAGTTACTGCAATCGAGCTCTATGTCTGAAACTGAAGAGAGAGTCACCTGCAGCAAACACAGCAGATGTTTCAAGAACCTCTGTAGTTTCCTCATCCAATTTCATTGTAGTATCTTTGCTTTCTCCCTACCAACCACTCCATGCTGGATGCGTCTACCTTGTTTCACTTCACTGGCCATGGAAAGTGAAGGCTGACAGAGAGTAGAAGAAAATAACAAAGGAAATGACAACTGGACATGTTTCCCAATTAACATCAAGTGCTAGATAGTCGGTTTAGTGTCCTTCAGTACACTTCCTTTGATAGTTACATAGTCAGGCATGAAGCATTAACCTCTCCCTGTTCTAGTTTAACCAGCTGAAAATGGTTGTTTGAAAACCATAAAGTCCTCCCTGCAGTGCTGTTAAGCTTGTGGCGATGAATAACAATTTTTTCTGAAAGCCATGAATAATATTGTGAGGTGAGTGTAACACACTATGTGAGTCTGTGCCATTCAGCTGTCTCCCTGAATATTTTCCATTTAGAAAAAAAGGACATAACCCTAAAAGCAATACTTCTTACTAATCCCCACAATTAGCTCCTCAGGAGGGTCTGGCTACTCCTGCCCATCTGAGCCAGTGGAGATGACACATAACACTTGCTGTCTTGCATCCCCATATTCATCTGATCTCTTCCCCGGAGTAGATTTTACAATATGATGAAAAAAAATTCCCATACATCCTCAGTTTGTTTGGATAATTTCTGAATGCTCGTGTATCAACCTAAATCATCTTTAGAGGACTGAAAATCCCCTTTCACTCTTCCAGGCTCGCTTTCCACTTACCGCCTGATCTGTCTTGCTTCTGTAAACCCTCTGCAGAGTGAACTTTGATTTGGGTGACTCTGCGTGGATAGCCACAAAGAAGACTCCAACATGTCATTTTAGGCTTATCTGCCTTCAGCTCCCTGAAAAATCATGGGAAAAGCAACTGAAGAAGAAGAATGTCAAGTAAACAATCAATTGTTGTGGCAGGGGTGTTTGAGGACAACCAGGCAACCACTTCCAAGGAGGTGCAGCCAGTGAGGGCTGGGAAAGCTCTCCTGTAGCTGTGGGTGCAGCCTACCTGAGTTTTGATGGCACATCCGTGAAGAGCCTCAGGATAAACCTCGTGGCGATGCCCGGATGGTACGTGGTTGGGACAAGGACGTAGCGGCCTTGCTGAAGGATCCTCTTCAAGAAGACGGTGCGTGTGTTGATGTACGGAGACGTGGCCACTCTCTCCTGCACAGTGAGCTTGTGCAGCCGATAGCTCCTGTTGTCCTCCACCTACAGCCACAGGGCAGGAGAGGGATTAATGGGAGGAGGGATAGCAGTGCTAACAGGCGGGATCCTCCCGGCACATCGCACAGCCTTTCGTGGCCGGAAAACACAACGTGCAATAAAGGCAAGTCAGTTGGCAAATGGTTTTTTCACCCACTGAAGCTGTGGCAGAGACACAGCCCGAAGGGCACCCCAGTGCCCAGGAGGAACTGGACTCTTATTTGCCTTAAAACGTTGCTACTGCAGCGAGCTGTGAAAGCCTCCTGCCAGGGGACTGAAAATAAGGCTGAGGGGAGGAGGCCATAGCCCACGAACTCAGATTTGTGGAGGCCCTAGGGGCGAATCTCTGGGGTGTGATGTTTATGTCCTGTGGTCCAGGCCGTGCCAAAGGATGCCCTTTGTGCACCCCCTAAAAGCCTACGTGACTATACAAAAACCAGCACCTCCAGTTTCTAAAAAACAGCATGACTGTGGAAAAAACTGCCCCCCCACACATGGGGGAAGCACCAGGAAGGTTTCTGAGGGTTTAGAAACCCATTGGGCTTCATGTTTCACAGGCTTTTCTCCCCCAACACTCCCTGACAGACCACGACACCAGTGACAACAAGCGCCAAGTTTGCTGGAGACCTCTGGGTGTCTGAGACAGGCTGAGATTCCTCTGCCTCCCTTCTCTAGGATGGAGAGGGCACTCCAGCCTTTCACAGCAGGCCCTCAACCCAGGTGCACACACCTGTATTTTCGTTGCCCTTTTCTGAACACAAAACCCACAAAATAACCATTTGTGTTTTGTTCTAAGGCTTGAAGCTGTGCTTAACTATTAACATCCTCTTCAGGGGACTGCCACAGGTCAGTTAAAATATAAACCTATTTCTTAAGCAGCTCTTGAGGGCAAAGGCAGCCCTACATTCTTTTCTTTTTTACATTCTCTTCCCAAGGCCTTTAGTAATGTTAATGAGCCTGGTGGGTTAGAACATTTCTGAAATACAAAAATTATTGAACAGAAGTAAAGATAGATACTTTTCTGAAGGTATGATTTTCTTTTCCAAGCCTTTCCAAATTAGATACACAGGCATGAGCAAGGCAAGGTAAATTATGCCATTTTCTGTGATGACACTTTTCAGTATATGTGGTTAACAGGTGATTTGAAAATGAATAGGTGTGATGCAGATGTCAGCAGCTCTAAATGACTGTTAAGAATTGACATTTTTTTACAGTAGAGCCACAGACTTAGCGTAGACCTACTAACTGCAGCAGCAGCTGATAGGATTATTCCAAATCCTCAGTAAAAAAGTCAGAAAAATAGCTGTTTCTTTGCTTCCTTCCCTCTCAAGTTCAGGTATTTTAATTTTAATCAATTTGCTCTGAGACTGCAATTAAATTACCGTTTGGGATCCCTGTGGTTCCTTTTCCCATATATTGATTTCCTACTCACTACTCCAGCTTTTGAAAACGTTCTTTTTTCTAAGTGGGAACAGAAAAATGGCAGTCTTGTCAACCTCATTCACTTAGCTGTATTTGCTGATGAGATGGAGGCAGAAGCCTCCAGTGAGAAGGAGAAAAAAAACCTCCTCCATGTTTCAAACATTAATACAAAGACAAATCTTTCTCTTGAAAGCTTGGGGTAGGAAAAGCACTTAAAATTCTTTTACAGAAGGGAAAAATTACTTATGTTCCTTTAGTTCAAACAGAGTTAGAACTGAACCCAGTTCCAGCAGTCTGTCTGATGTCAGCTCTGCTGACAGTGCAGCGCCCATGCAGAGCTCGTGCTGAGTGGAGAGCCAGAGACCGAGAGAATCGTGGCTCTATCTGCCAAAGAGCTCATGGCCAGGGTGAAGCAGGGCTGAACAAACTGCACCAGGGGTGCAGGTGGCTGCCTACCTTGAATATTTCGAAGCCAATTGGGATGCTGTCTCCTCTCCCTTCTCTCTTGTATTTGCGGCGATCCTCCTGTTGTAACGAGACTAACACTTTGTCCTCGGTCTTCTTGACATCAAAGATGTACTAGGAGAAGAGAGAAGAGAGTGAGCTGTTAAAAGTGCCTCAGGATACTGAGGATAAAGCCACCACCAAGGAAATATGTGTATCTAGTGAGGCAAATAGGAATATATTTGGGAATGGGAGGAGAGTTCTTCATGTAACAGGTATTCCCAGCTGAAAAGTAATGCTAGCAATGAGGATCTTTAAACCAAAAGTTTCAAAGACACTGAAAATGTAATCCTAGTGTTAGGACAAGGGGGAATATGCAACAACACCTAGCAAGGCACATTTTAATTCTTGTCCCTGTTAAACCATATGAAGTGTTACCTGATCAGGTAGCCCAGAGTGTTCCAGGGCAAATGGAGGTATAGGAAGGGAACAAGAGGAACCAAGAGAGCTCACTTGGTCTGATGAGAGCTCTTCAACTGTGACCTTCTTCTGAGGACATTTCGGCTGTCTTAATGGGTAGTGATCTAAAAGCCAGCAGGTGTCTGTAGGAATACACTTAAATTGAGCTTAAGTTCCCTTATCAAAAGGGACTGGAGGTGTCACAATCCCTCTCTGTACAAGTAAATTCCACAGGAGGCCTCAGTGTCAGGCATTTCACTCAGGGAGGACAGACAAATTATCTCTAGATTATGGTGGTGTGTGCCACAGTAAATTAAAAATCAACCAGCCCAGAGGTAACACTGGAATACAAAGGACTTCCACTGCATCAGGCACTGCACTGAATTGCAATGTGTGTATTTTGCTTTCTGTGGCAGCTAAACACCTACAAATGAGACTCAGACAAGCACTTGGAATACATCCAGAGTCATACAGGGGAATGCCTCTGGGAATGAGGCACTGACAGAAGACAGAGCAGTGAAGAACTGCTTCTGCATCTACACCTGCATGGCAGGATGAGCTGGGGGTCTGAGATTCACTCCTGATCTGAACAGCAGAGGCTGCACTTCCCCAGTATCCTGCTATGAAAACAGAGGGGTGCAGGCAGAAACCTCCATTGAAAGTGCAGAGAAGCAGATACAAAAACATCTTAAATTAATCTAGAGAGAAAGGTCAGTTTTCAAAGCAATAACTAACACAGCTTTCATTGACAGTAATGGAAGTTTTATGCCTGAATTTGCATGTGCTGGGATGAAAACACAAGGCATGGAGAAGGACAGGAAGGTGAGAAACAGAGCTGGAATGAATGAACAGATAAACTGGATAGCTTGAAATTACCAGGTAGGATGAGACAAGGAAAATTCTGTAATGCTGATGAGAGGGTGAGCTTGGGTAAGAGACCAGATACTTTCAGGATCTTAGATTAATGCCAAGGAATACTAACTAAATACAGTGGATCAAATCCTCAGGCTGTTTAAGGGTGTTAAGTGAATGGATCTGTGTCATTGGAAAATCAGACTTGTTGCCTTTCTACAGCTGGGAAACTAAAAGAAATCCAGGAAGGATGTCAGCAATCCTGGTATGTTTGACTCATCAGCCCCAAACATGATCAGTCCCAAACAAATAACTCTACTGAGAGATTTCACAGAAATCACTGAAACACAGCACACTCCCAGGGGACAGACACTGGCAATCAGGATTTTTGTCAAGTACTCACTGCCAACTCCTAAATAGGGTGGATACTTCAGAAGCCTCAGCTCAAGTGAATACACTTCAATGCCTCACAAAATACAGGGGTTCCCACCTGGGGATTCTGCAGGAAGGTCTCTCTGTTATCGAAGCAGCCACCAGAGCGATTTAGCAGGGGCTCTGAATTTTTTGTCCAAGCCCCATGCATCATTTTCTTCTCCCAGGTCTTGTGGATGCTGAAGTAGGAGGTATTCACAATCCGGCAGATGTCCACGTCTGTGAAATTCTTACACCAGTCCTCAAATGTCATCCTGTTCCGTGGGACACCAGGAAAGTAGTGGCTTATTTAAAAATAAACAGTGGTACTCTTGCAATGAGCCAAAATAACACACTAAATCTTCCAGTAATTTAAAATGAGGAATTGCTCAGCTGTCCAGAGGACAAACTGATTCACTGGAAAGCTCTGCATGTGGACATACTTGTGAAGCCACAATCACACAGTCTGAGAGCTTAATGGAGAGAAATACCACTTAGTGTGTTTGGTCAGGTCTGGATCTGTTCTATTGCATCTCCTAAGCATAGAGGACAGATTGTATCTACCAAGCTGGATTTGATAACATGTATTTTGCAAAGGCAAAAGAGATCGCTGCAATCAAAGCATGATCCACTGCTCATTATTACAGTCCTAATCGTCACATCTGTCCCTGAGCACAACTCAAATCTCTGTGCTTTGGACACAGCTTTTATGTAGCACCGCCTCACTGCTGCAGCCTGTGCCTGCTGAAGCAACAAGCTGGATTGCAGAGCAGCTAAAAACCATTCACCTCCCCCAACAGCTTGAGAACTCTGAACTACCATCATGCCTTGGCTTATTAATGGCCCAGAACCAAACTCTGAGGTTGCCAGTTCTGACAAAGCCAGCAGAAGGCTTTTCATACTGAGCGCTGCCAGCACACTTGATGCAATATTGACAATCTACTGAAGAAGTTGCTGGACTAAGTATCGAGGGTTTAAGAGAAGTGAAAATTAATAGAGTTCTAGAGATTCTGTGGATAATCAACACTCCTCGTGTCCATGCTGGAAAACACCAAAAAATATCAAAATTCATTGGCTGCAGTTCTACTTATAGATTACTCAGCCACGATCGACCCAGAAATCCTACAGAGGGGAACATCAGTCAGTTAACAAGTTTGACTGTGTGTTCAATACCTGGAATTTTGTCATGTAAACCAGCATATGCGTTGTCTGGATTCTGAGTGAATGTCCTAAATATAGGTAATAGATTTCAAGGGCATGTGAAACTTATATTTACTAAAAGCTATTAATTTTTTTTTCTACTCATTTTAAATCTGTGTTTTCTATTCTTCTCTGTCATCCCTTGAGACTTTAGAAGAAACAGAGCTTGTGCCAGGACTGGATAATCTTATCCATTTGGGAAAATCGATTTTGAAGCTATTAAATGGCAGATTTATTACTCATTATAGCTAGTGTCTCTGAACCCTTCACATCTCTGCTACTCACCAGAACTCTCCATCATTCTCCAGAATGAGCCCTAAGCTCTTGCGTTCTGAATCGCTGACTTTCTTCCACTCCTCAGAACTAAAAGGAAAAATTAAAAAAAAAACAAAAAACAACAACAACAAAAGAGAACAACAAAGATTATTAATAAATTGAATGCTCTCACTTGGAAAAAAAAATTAGAAGCAAAAATCTCTCATGGCCCCTGTTTTGAAAGTAACATCGGAATACTGAAAAGGCAGACGATGCCCAGGTAGAAAATATGAGGCTTGCAGGGGGAGTTTTAAACCATTAATTGATTAGAAAGCTACTAAAAGAGGAAGAGATTAATGGGAAACTGGCACAGCTAGAGCAGAACCTTATTGATTTCCTTTGTCACACCCTCCATTAGGGAGCTTAAACACTTAAACAGCTGGTTTGGAAGGTCATAGGAGATTGACTCCATTCCCTGAAGGCCCTTCAAATGAAACCTGGTTCTCCTCCTTAGGAGATTATTGGATGCTTCACTTAGACCAGTGTATTCTCTTTGTCTTTTAATCACCTTAATAAACAGGCCTGAGATTTCCCCAGAGAGCTTTTGAGAAGAAACTGCTGGAGCATGAGCCTAGTGTCCAGTTTCCAGAGGAACACTGCACTTCACAGACACTTCACTGCCTGCATGAGCTCAGTGCTCTGCCTTGGCCCCTGCAGGCACCTGCCTCTTCCCACTGACTGCAGGGGAACACAGACCCGGAATGCATCTGCAAGCCAACAACAGGCAGTGAGTCCCTTCCCTGACGTGTTACATCAGACAAACAGAGCCACAATTCCTCAATCCCTTTCCAAAAGGAGGCTCAAGCTGAAGGTGGTTGGCAGGAGGGAAGAGAAGCTGCTTACTGTAACAGACATTTTCTTAACCAATTTGGAAACTGCCAGTTTAATTCTGTGAGGCCAAAAGCCATGGGTCAACCTCAGAGTCCTCAGTGCTTCCACTGGCATGAATGGCAGCTGGGCCAAGACACGCAGGCCAGTGGAGAAGCCCAAGGGTTTAAGATAAAAAAGACACAGTAGCTCTCTGTGCATTCTTTGCACTTCACCTGGACCAATCTCTTTGAAAGTAACAGATTTTTGCTAGCTAAAGTACAGGATGTAAGAGATTAATACGAACTGTAATATGTTTTTCATGTATAAATCACCTGTGATGGAATATATCCCCTCCAGTGATCTTTTCTGTTGCTTGTAAAGGGGACTGCTGAGCCCACATGAAAATTGATTAGAAAATAATTCAAGAAATCACAAATGTAGCAATTTTATAGCATTTTTCACTAGTCACTTAAATTATCTAAGAATAAAATACTTTTGGCATCTCCAGCAGCTGGCAATTACAGACAAGAAACTGAGTCAAGACAAACTTAGTGGTGAAGCTGGGAACAAGCCTTGTGTTCTTGACTCATCTCCTTAATTGTGGGCTATTTTTCAGCCCATGTGCCAGTGTGCCAGAACAATAATGCATACAGCAAACCAAGGTCCAGGAAGCTGTAAGCTCCTCCAGCATGTGCTCATTTTCTCAGGGAATGCTCTGCCTGGGAGGAGATGGCACAGAGATTCGGCTGTGTCTGAACAGCGTTTAACCACGTATCACATGTCCAGTGGCCCCAGAACAGTTTCATTCCTTTGGCACTGGATTTGCAGCACTTACTTGTCGCTCCAAGCACCGTTCCATTCTCTTTTCCCCCAGGGATTCCTCAGCCTGATCATGAACAGCTTTTCTGCCTTAAAAGAGAACACGAGCCTTTCTCCGAGGCGCAGCTTCCGAACTGCAGTCACCGAGTAGGCGTGGCCAACAACAAGCCCCATCTCTGTCTCCACCTCACTGGCACGGCCAGAGGACACCTTGACCACCAAGAACGACAATTAAAAAGTAGAACTCACATCACTGAGGGATTTGACAGCTACCAGTTCAAGGGACAAGACATGGAAGGTTTGTTTTCCATTCCCTTCCCAACTGATTTGACTGTCCAGGAAAACAACAGCACTGGGACTAATAACTCATGGCTCGCTGGCCTGGTGTTGTGCAGGATACTGCTGGACAATTCCTAGCAGGCAGAAGCCCAGAGCTTAGGGGAATCCTGCCTGATAGAGCCATTTTGTCTCTTCCTGGTCTCCAGAGTTAAAGACTTCCAAAATCTTGTAATCTTTACAAAAATTACTCTTCTGGGTATTGGTGACTCTGCTCAGGCTGTCTGGTGGTATCCTCAGCTGGACATTCCATAGGGCCTAAGAATTGAGCTCATGAATCCAATGGCTGTTTCTGTGTTGGAGTCAATTTGATATCCCAGAAGAACTACTGCTGGTGGATAAAAACAGAGGTCATGGGCAATAAATCTTTCTATCCATTTGCCAAACCTGTCCTGTACCTCTCTTACTTGGCAACGGGCAGATTTGCAGGTTTGTTTAGAAGCTGGGTTTGCTCCTCATAAACTTCATGTAAGCAGCCTAGTTTCCAGCAGTGATCAGGCAATAAACTGTCCTGCTAGATGACCTGGGCCTGGCCAGAAGCTGATCTAAGAATACATAAAAATTGTCAAGTTCTGAATAATACGACAATTTCATTTAATGAATCCAAAACTCCTAATTTAAACCCAGAAAAGCAGTGTCATATAAAGCTGCTGGAGCTGCTTTGAAGGACTGGCCCTTCACAAAGCCAGCACAATGCTGCTTCTGAGCAACACAGACCAGGCAGGACAGCGGAGAAAATAAAGCTGTGTCAGTGTTATAACCCTTCTTCTGAGCCAGGAAGGGTCCAAATGGTCCAGCCTCTGGCTTTTTCACACCCTCACTGGAGGCACCATGGGCATCCTTGCACTGAGCCACAGACAGAGATTCTCTCATATGTATTGGACTATAACCCATTGGGCCTGAAGACACTCACTGCCTTGGAGAGCAAGGAAGGAAGATTTGACTCAGTGCAGATCCTTGTGTGTAAACTTGTAATAACCTAATTAATGACCAGTCAAGCCTTTGCTGTGACAAAGAGACCAAGAGTTATGGACTCTTGGTGCTATTAGTGTAAACATTTAAATATAAATATATTTATTGTTTATCATCATACAGTAATAATTATTATAACTATATAAACATCTCTATATAAACAAGGACTTATCAGAGTTATGGAATACACATGGTACTTTTTCAGACATTTTTACCCATTTCAAAATTTAACTGGTCTAAACAGACAAGGTCCTTCTCCTAAGGCAAGAGTTGCACTGATACAAGAGTGTTCACTCCCTAAAGGTAAGAAATAAAATTTTTTTTAAAAAAAGGGAGAATGAGAAATTTATATCGAATTGGAACTGACAGATGGTCCAGCAACTGTGAGAGTCTCACCAAGCCCTCTTTGCCTTTCACCAACAACAGCTCCTAAAGAATCAGCTCATGCGTTACATGGAGGCTGGCTGACATTTCCAGTGGGTTTGGGCTTTCTCCAGAGTAACACTTTCACTTGCATTTTTCACAACTAAAAGCAAACATAGAGTCCTTGACAGCATGGGAGTCTGTAACTTCTGCTGCCTTTATTACCCCCCAGGCTTTTCTTACTGCTGGGCTGCCTTTCCCACCTCATTCCGAAGGCATTTATTTATTTATTTATTTAGATGAGATATTTAAACATCCAGTGTCTGTTCAAATTTCTAAATGGTGATGCTTAGGGCTATTTTGTGATCCAAGGAAAATGGTGACATGTTTGTAAGGCAGCAATGAAGCCACTTGAGTATTAAATATTCTACACCTAGCAAGCTTCACTGTGTGTATAATACATCAAAAAGTGACAAATGCAGTCAAACATAGGAATCGCCCCTCTGTAATCATTGTTTAGAAGCATTTGTGTTTAATTTGACAGACAGACACATAATGCCAGGAAGAAGTGAAAGTGTTATAAATGCCTAATTAATTGCTTTCAAAAATACAACTCCCTGTACTTAGCCTATGTCCTCACCAGATCCACGTTAGGAAACAGAACTGTCTTAGCATTTGGGAGCAACCTATTGTTCCAGAAACAACGTTTACAACAACAATTCACACCAGGAAGTCTGGTCTGAGCAAATCGAATGGAAGTCTTTCAAATAAAAACTCGGACCTTATGAAAAAGGTAAAACAAAAACCAAAGACCTTGAAGATTTTGCTCAAATTAATCTCCCAGGAGGTGCCACGCGTTCTTCTTTGGTACCGTGGCACTGGCATAGGGCAGAGCATGGCCAGGGAGACAGCCAAATATGCTCAAGCACCTCCAAACACGGCTGATTTTCTGTTGTTCTAGACAATTCCATGACTACCACGGTACTCACAAGAATTTCTGAATGCATCAACACTTTGGGATCCACCACTTTACCATGGATTTAGCTCTTATGCCACACTGCTGTAGCACTTAACTAGTGTTAAGCACTTAATACTAGTGAAGTACTATAACAGTATGACCTTCATTTCACAGATGTGGAAACTACAGCAAAGTGTTTAAGTGATTTAACCAAGTCCACAAAAGAT
>JAYRBT010000156.1:16757868-16770611 GCA_036023395.1 Myiotriccus ornatus
AACAGTATGACCTTCATTTCACAGATGTGGAAACTACAGCAAAGTGTTTAAGTGATTTAACCAAGTCCACAAAAGATCAGCCTTAGCTAAAGTGTTAAACTGGAAGCAGTGTGTATGGGGAGAAGATGCTAAGTGCACCTAAATGCCAACCCTGCAGCTCCTAGAGAATGATTCCTTTCCTGCAGGCTGTACTTTAAAAATCATTTAAAAGGCAACCTTTCAGGAAACATTCAGGCAGTTTGTTAGCCCTCCACGTGTGGTAACAGCTTCGGGCAAGGTGAGAATTTCAGCACTACATTGCAGACTTGGAAGAGGTGTTAAGCCCAGTTGTCACTGGTTTCCCTCCTACAGCAAGAGGCAGTGCAGGGCCCTTGTCTGCCTGTGGTTTGTGAAGTACATAAAGCCCTTTGGGAGCTGCTACCACAGAATCCATCCCCTCTCACTAAGGGAGCTTCAGGCTCCTGGCCTAATGTAGGCACCAAAGTTACCTGTCTCACATGAGCCAGTGCAGGCAAGTTTTGCTGGTTAATTCTAATGGGGAGGTTATTAGCAAACAGTACTGCCTGAGTAACCAGGTGAGCTCAGCCTTTCAGCTCAGCCCCAGCGTGTTACACTGGCTGCACCATCACAACTAAGGTCAAGGAGTCTCAGCAGCTCAGTGTCAGCGGAACTGCTTTCTCTAAACAGATTCCCCTAAGGAATAAAGAAAGTGAACGCTGCCATCTGGCCTGTAAATTAGGGCATTCTAGGTGGATTAACCTCGGGTCAGTACACAACTGTGACCATTGAGAAAGAGCAACATTTCAGACCCACAGCAAAGTGGCAGTACAAGCAGCTTTGCAGTTTTGTCATTGTATTTAGTGGCTCCCAGAGCTGTAGTGGGCTGGCAGCACTGCCAACTCAGTAGATTTCTCCACATAAAGCTTTTAAAAACATGCAAATGAAGGACATAGTTAATACACTAATAATGGTGTTTATTCCAGAAGATTTTAATTGAAATTAACTCCTAAAAGCCAGCTCTCTGCACGTACCGCAATGGAGCAGCTGATCAACCCGCCTCTTCTATGCACTTTCATCAAGTCTTCAAACAGCTTCATCTGCTCAGAAATAATCTCTCCATATTTGCCCTGTACCAAATCAATAGATTCTGCCACTGCTCCAGTGAAATCCACAATGGCATCTGCAGCACTGCCTCCATCAAGGGCTTCATAGGATCCAGCCAACCTGGAGGCAACACAGAACATTCTCAGATACCAAGGGGCTGTTACCAGTGCTCTAATTGAATGTAGCTAATATATTTGGGCCTCACCAAGTCAAAACCAAAACAGAACAAGAAAACCCCAGCTGACTGCAGATAGACCTTTCCTGGTTGCAAGGATCCCTAAAGTTTTGGGTTTCTGAAGCTGACTGCATTGCACTCCTTTATGATTCACCCCCTTCATGCAGATTAAAGGAGTTTTCAGACCTTTTTAGGTTCTCTACTAGCAGCAAACTTAAAACCCTAGGGAAAGTCTGATAGAAGTGAAAGACAAAACAAACAGCTGGATAGAAGGGACAACACTGAGGATTGCAAGGACAATGAACTAGCTCATACTTCGCATAGGCTTTCTCCAGCAATGCGCTCCAGAACTCGTTTTTCGCATTGGAATGGCAGTAGATCAACCTCCCATCCACTGTTGGCAGCAGATCATCAACAACCACCTCTGTCCATTCTCCGAAGCACCAGAAGCGGAAACGGAAAATCCCAGCGTATTTCTCTGGGTTTTTAGGGTCCCATTCTTGTTCACTGAAGTCTGGAATCACCTGAAAAACCACAGAAAGGGAAAGTTCACAAGTGCACTCTGTAAAGGTTTATTCTCAGGGCAGACTGCCCTGGAGCATGCACTCTGCTGGCATTCAGCTTCACAGGCAGTTGACTGTAAATAAATGAAGCAGTGAAAGAAGAGGGTGAATTTGGTACAAAGTCCAAATGCAGTCCTACTTGAAGGAATCTTCTAGGAAAGTAAAATTCATACTAATCTGCAGAGAGATATAAAAAGAACCCCTTGCACTCTCTAGCTTTGTTATAACTGTTCATTGGTGCTCAATGGGACTGACGAGTGAGGAGGTCTCATAATATGAGAAATGAACTTTTAAAGGAAGGGAAGATTTGAATCTACCAAAATTCACTACTTGTTAGTCCTAGAGAGAAAAACATTAGCTGATAAGCAGGGAAACAGCCAAGGTTTATTAGCTGTATTTCATGCACCATGCACATTTGTTACTTACCTGCTGCCAGAGACGTTTCCTCAGAGCCAGGCAGGAACAGGCAGCCACAAACCAGCAGTTCCCCAGGGTGCCCTGGTGTAAGTCATGGGAGCTGATTCCATTCACAAACAGATGGGGGTCTTCACAGAGATCCTGACAGAACAAACCAGAGATTAGTGGACACTCCACTCCAGAAATGGTCACAATGTCCTTTCCATCAAGAAAAGGATCAGGAAATGATGTTACTGACACCTGGAGCCCTTTCTTCACTGCCATGCCCTTGGCTGACATACTGGAAACCCTCCTTCAGCAACAGCCTGAGTTACTGCAATGACCCCAAGCACACAGCACCCAAGGAGGTGAGCAGTAGAAGAAGGACCTGGCACTCCTTACCTCATGGATTCTCACTGCCCTTTGGTAATAATAGATGATGATCCCAAAATACGAGACTGCAATCAAAGCCTGGCTATAGAGCGCAGGCACGTGAAGACCTCTCAGTCTTCCCTCTGATATGACTACAACCAATCAGTACCAGATGAGCTTATTTTCAGAGTAAAGAACCACCTCAGTGCTGAGCTGGAGGCTGGTTTTCCTGGGCTGGTTTAGCCAATGGCACCTGGAGTTAACTCATGGCATGGAATTCATGGAGCTGCTGCCATTCTCTTTGGGGAAATTATACTTTTGGCATGGGGCTTTTCTCATTAAATAATGGTTGAAATTCTAAATGCCTTTTGGGAAACAAGTAACTGATCATTACAAGACACTGCTATCCTGTCAGTGTTTCTTACACGTGTCTCCACTTAGAGACATTTCAAAGCTTGTTGACAGACCTTAATAAAAATCTGAATTAAAAAATGGTGCCCATGAGGAAAATCGACCATGCTCGTCAGCATCGTGGACTGATCCATTCAGTCCCCCTGGATACTCTGATGTGGAATGGCAACAGGACCTTCAGGCTGACACTTCAGCTGATGTAAATCAACCCAGTTGCCTGTTGCAGGGGCTGACACCAGTTGACTGCTTGGCCTTCACAGTGGTAGCACACATTCCACGTGACCTGGGGTAGACTCAAGTTTCGTATCCCATTCCCAGGCTACTCCAGCATTAATAATTTCTAGTTTGTTTTTCCTTTCTAAATTTTGTCAAAATTTCCTTTCTATTATTTTGTCAAAATAATAAACAAGCGATAAACGGAGCCGGGAGGGTTGATACTGTCCAAACTTTTTTGTCACTAGAGGAAGCCAAAACTTTAATTGGTTTTGCAAGAAATTAGGCACTGCTGTGTACTACAATTATCTTCTCTTCCTTTTTTTTTCTTCTAAAAATAACCACATTAAACTGTCATTTTTCAATTGAAGTGTGTCTCACATCTCCCACAGTCCTCAGAGAAAAAACAGAGCAGCATGTGCCAACTGCCAAAACTCATGGATGAGATTAGCCTTTGCTGATTACTGGGGTCCAAAGCAAACATGGAACAGCAGAACTCGGAAACAGCACCTCCCTGTTTCCACCAGAGTCACCAAATTCTTCAGAATCCTGCTTGATAAACCTTATTAAACTGTTTAAGAGACCTGCACTCCTGGGACTAAAGAACAGCATAAGAAAATTACATCAGTTCTGTTCCTTTTGTCCTTAATTACAGACATTATAACACCTTCTATGATGACTGTCACTGTGTGGCTCAGATGAGACACACAATAACACTCAGGCACAAGCTAGAGCTAATTTCAGCTGTTTGCTGTCTTCAGGGCTTTTTGATTTTCACCACTTATGCAATATAGCAAATTCTGAGGAATACTTTTAGCTATCTAAGCTGCAATTCCCCCAACACAATTGGAAATGTGCTATTTCAATATATTATTCTGCAGTCCTTGTGAGGATTTTTCAGCAGTTTTGGTTGCCCCAAGCATGTAAAAAAAAATATTAATTAAAACAAAAAAACCTTTTTCCAGTAATGCTCCCAGCAGTGATAATTCAGGGTAGTTGAGGACCAAGCCAATGACTATCAGAGGAATTACAAGGAAGAGACACTGATGTGAGATGTGGCTCAAGCACTTCAGGAGGCCTGATGCCTTCTCTTTCTTGCTACCTAAGCACCAAAACACTTGGACTCCGGGTCCCACCAGAAGTACCTCTTTTGCAAACATAATAGTTTAACCCTAATCCCTTTTCTCAGGATCAACATGTGACATCTGTGCTGTAAAAAAGAGAAATATCTCTGCATTTCCAAAAAAAAGTTTAAAGGCAGTTACTGGATCTTATTAGACATCATTAATGGCTAACAAGCACACTGATACAGCACCGATAATAAAAGCAGTTGTTGTATTATTTATGCCTGCAGGGAGCATTCCACCATCCAAGATGCAGAGCTCTTCCCAGTTCTCCCCTTGTGTGCTTGCACAATAAAATAAACACCATCTCCAGAACTATAATTGGGCTGTACAGAGTCTGAAAGTGAGGTAAGAGCTTGCAGGGCCTCATGGTTCTGTTGGAAACCCTAACACTCTGATTTTCATACCAGGCTTCCTTTTGTATCTCAGAAGTGTATTTGTGTCACCTCCCATCCTTGCTGTCCTGCATAGGCTTGAAATGTCTGACATTCACTGTCATTCAGCCACAGATGCTGTGAGGAATACAGGGGCTCCCAAACCCCCTTCTTATGATTTTAAATGGCTCATCTCTTTGTAAAGGAGTAAGTAAATGAACTGGTTAACGAGCAGGCTGGGAGAACACCGAGCAGCCTGGAGATGAGAACTCAGGGTGGGATTAGGAAATAGGAGTGGAAGAGACAGTGAACAGGTCAGTCAGTCCCAGCAAGTGCCCAAATTGGCTATCCCTGACCTACTTGTGACTCAAGCTTCTTTAACCTGTATTTCACACAGCCCACAAGGGAAAACCCACACATTTCTCCACCAGTCAGCAGAGAAGTGCATGGCTGAGCTGCTCCACAAGCCCCCTGTGAATGGAGAGCTCAGTTACCTTTCCTTTCTACAGCAACTCCTCAGATAAGCTACAAACCTATAACAACTCTCTTTTCTCTAGTCTTAATAACTGGTTCTTCCCGTTTGGTGTCACTGGTGGCACGTGGTGCCCAAATCCAGGCCCTGTGCTCCAGGAGAGGCTATGGCTGTGCTGAGCAGAGTTCGATGCTCTTGCTTACTGAGGCTGGGGGAGGCATTTTTCTCTTTTTCTCTTGAACTTCACATATTTAACTTTCATTCAGATTGTGATCCACCCTCTGATCCTCTTCTATGAACTTACTGCCTATTCATTCTTTCTCCCTAAGTGAGCCATGAAGTCACTTAATACCAAAGCACTGCACTTGGGTGCATTGAAGTGATGTTGAATTTTACCCTATTTATTCCACATTATTTTCCCAAGCTAAGTTTGAATACTCAACCCTGTCAAGTGGCTTGCAATCCTATCCCAGTCTGTCTTGCAGTATTTCCATACACGCCTCCCTAGCCCCTCAGGCAAGTAATAATGAAAATACTAAGGAGTACCAGATTAAGGGAGATTCCTGTAGGACTCCATTGACACAAGGCCAGTCTGAGAGTACTCCAAGTCATTTATTTCACCATTACAAAAGTTTGAATTAATCCAAATGTTCATACTTTGGAGAAATGTATCAGAAACTGGCAAAGTCTTAGGAAAATCAAACTGTATCACCTCTATCTATACTATAAGATCTGTCCCACTGTAGGCTAGAAGGAAATCAAGGTGGTACATATCAGGGTATCTGACACAATAGAGTCTTATAACACAATCCATACCATCAGACTAACAGTCATCTGCTTAGGTCTGATAAATTGCAGTCAGGAATTTCACTGAGATACTAAAATGCAGCACAAATATGGAAAATGACAGCTTAACTTTTTGCTACAATGTATCTCCCCAAAGGAAATTGCAGAACATTGCGAACCATGCAAGATAACAAACACCCATGTCACAGGAGCTACGAAATAGTTTGTGTGTTGTTCTGTCATGATTCCTTAAGAGGAAAAATAAATGAAAAAATAAATAAATAAAAAGGAAAAGAAAAATAAACAAGAAAATAAACAGAAAAAGGAAAAAGGGAAAAAGAAAAAAAAAGAAAGAAAAGAGAAAAGAAAAAAGAAAGCATGGAGTTATTTTTAGACCAGAAGCACCACAGAAAATACAGCAGATAATTGATTAACTGTAAGTATTAACTACAGGTTTCTGAGGCTACTTCGAATCTTAAAGAAATTTAGCTAAAGGAGAAAGTTGCCCTTAACTCTAAAGATGGATCTTTTGACATATGTCTTACCAATATCTATGAACTAAAAATTATGCAATATCAGTTATAAATAGGAAGAAAGACCATTTAAAGGGTTAACTAATTATCTGTGTGTTTTCACAGACATTAAGTGAACCTGCACTGTAAAACATTATGAGAGATCTTTGAGATCTGAGAAAAGGGAAAGATTATAAACAGATTAGGGTCTGTCAGCTTGCTCAGCCAAAAAAACAGAGATTCAGGGAAAGGGAAGAAGAAAAATAGCAAATACAGCTTGCAACTAAGATTTTCAAAGGATTCAGTAACATTTAGAGCTTATTTTCTCTTGTACCTTTTAAAGAACCCAGCCCTAATGTGAAAAATAATCCACCTTTGCTTGCACACAAGACCTATGGAGACAGGTACTCTCCATGATTCTGTCAGACTGATCTACTTAAACCCAGTACACCACTCCCTTAATATTGTTTATAGCAGTTTGAATTCTGTCAGAGCTGAGAATTGTTTCCATTTTCTTCTCTTCTCCCATCCTCACATCATCCTGCGCCAGCTCCTGTAGAGACTGAGGTCAGTGTAGGGCGAAGCAAGGGGAAAGGCAATTCTTTCTGAACATGGATGCAAAAATTCAGCTTTGGCTGCAGCTGACTATGAACCAACCTCATCTAAAGGAAGGCAGCAAAGACAGTGCTTACCTCGTGGTTGTGTAGCTGAAGAGGTAGACAAGATTGTCTATCCTATAATAAAGCCCAGCTGCGCTGGCATGGTTACAGAAACCCTCTCCGGACCAGGCTGTGTGCCAAGGCATCTGCAGTTACCCCTAAGAAGCCAAATAACTGAGCCTGACCACTCTAGATATTCCAATGCATGCAAAAAGTCCTCCGTAACCTTGCTATGTCTGGAAAAAGGTCTGCCCATGGAGTGAAGAAAGAGAAGTGTTAAGTTCGAATCTTGCCCTGTGATAGAGCTGCAACCCCTCAGGGGACAGTTCTCAGAGAAACCTCCACCCAAGGAAACCCGGGGTCAGGTGTGACCCCTGGCTGAGATCAGGAAGGGACTTCTGTCGGTGCTGTGACACCATGTAACACAAAAGGCAGGTTTAGCCTTCAGGCTTCTGTCTGTACACCCTGAGCTCAGAAGTGCAGTTCCTCTGCAAACTTTATGCCTATCATCCAGCAACACCCGTTCCCGAGAGAAAGATAATGCCAAAAAGTGCTTAAAAAGAAGCTGTACACAAACATGGGGAACAGTATGCCAGTGTGTTCCAGTCTTATATAAAAGAATACCCAGCTATTTGGGGATTGAGAAATGCTTCTTCCCCCTCCTCCCTCTCCAGTAAATCTCATTACAAAACCAAATGCATCACAGACATTTTTTATAGTGCTCTTTTTTTTTTCTCCCATTTTCAGCTTGGGGCGAGTGGTGACTAATGCTCAGCGAAGGCCATGGGTTTCAGCCTTGCCCTGCCTATGCCTATGTATCTGGGGAGGATCTAAATCAATGTTTTGGAAGAAAAACTCACAAACATTGGGCAACATGGTGTGTATCTTGGCTGCCTCCAGGCTTCACCTGACCCTTGGAGCGCTACAGCTCGCTCCCATCCAGAATGCTGATGGGGGCTGGAAAGGGTTCAGATGATGTGCCGTGGGGCTGACCTTTTCCTGAACCTCAGAACAAAGTGTTTACTGAAGCCCTGCCCCGAGTCCTCTGTCACCACATCCCAGGAATCACTCAAGACTCCAATGAAAGATTTTCTGTTCTCCCACAACCCTCAAACATCAAACCATCTCTTGCCACACCGTTTCAGTTTGTGATGCTTTAAATCAACGTTCTACAGAACTGAAGCACATCCATAACACTTTTAGAGGAGAGCTGCCTTGGGTTCTTTTTCTGCCTGAACTTATGAGACATCAGCCTTTGTCTCCTGTCCCCTTCCCCTCGTACCTATTCCTTTCTCTAAACTCAGTATCACAATTTGTGTGACTTTTCCTCATGAGCAGCACCCAGAGATGCCATTCTTAGGGTAGGATTCACCTCAGGCATCAGCTGTGTCCTCTCAGCAAAGTGTCTGAACTCCCTGGAACCAGAACACGAGTTCTTTCAAAGGGCATGTACAGACATCACCTTGATGCCCCCATAGTGCTGTAACACTGGAGAGAGGCCTCTCTACCCATCACATAAACAAAGGTAACAGTTCAGAGTAATTCTAGCCTCTGGGAAACTTCATTCTCTGCTGTTTCAAAGCTACAACAACTGTGATGCAAGTTGGGGAGAAAAATTTAATCCAAGTATCAGGTTACAAATGTATAAATTTAAATTTCTCTGGAAAAGGAAATGTTTTCCATCAGAAAAGACATCGTTTTCAGGTCACTAACACAAAGTTTTCTTGTAGAATGCTGCCCACCAACAGGAATAAGGACATTACAAATATGTTCCTTTGTATTTAATAAAATCAATCATAAAGATCAAAATCATTATTAAACATTACAATCACAGATGGGGAGACACAGCACATGGGGAAGAGCCCCAGACACATCAGACTCACTGCACATGAGCCTCTGTGTGTGCACTAACCCTTTATTTGAGAGGGCTAATTAGCTCCAAACAGGGATGTCAGCAGGCCAGAGATCTCAGCCCAAGTGGCCTTCTTTTCCCCAGTGTAAAGGAAAGAAGTCAGAGGCATTTTAGAAAAAATCTGAGTGTACAGTTCTTTTTAGAGACAGGTGGTATAAGCCAGTGTATTTCTGCAAAAAAAACACCATACCAAAGCAGGGGAAATGTCTCTGCATTAAATGCAAGTAACAGGGGATGGTCAAGGTCAAAGGGAGTCAGTTTAGAGCGACTCCCTGATACCACTTCTAGGCACACACCAACATGCCTGAGGTCAGACATGGGCTGTAAGTCCACTCACAGTTCATCAGACTAAAAGACCACACACTACTTAGTTACGTTTTTTTTTATTGCTTCCTCAAAACATGTTTTTCTATCAAATTCTTGGACTAGTTTCCTAAGATGGGAAATAAAGACAATCAGAAAAAGGAGGTTGGAATAACTCACACACAATTTTCCACCACACTGAAATATTCAGCACTGGACCAGTACGGAATGAGCAATTCCCAGGTCTGCGCTCCCAACTGCCCAGCTCTGTCTGGGGAGGCAGCTGATTCCTTTGCCTGACAACAAGCATCACTTTGGCTCAGTGGCCATGACCTTCTTAGGCTTGTCCAGTCTGACCTTATGCTGTGTCTCAGGGGGCTGGCAACTGATGCAGATGGAATTCTCCATCACAGCCTTTTATGAGGAAGGGAGTATGCTGTTTAAAAAGAGAGTATTAAGCAGATTTCAGCAAAGCCACTTATTATTTTTGTTATTACACTGGGCATTGTGTGGCAAAACCGATGTCAAGTCCTCTAAGAAACATTGTCTGGAGTGAAAATTAAGGTTAATCTGGGAGATGATGTATTTTACTTGAAAGGAGGATCCTTGCCCAGTGGCAAGCAAAGGTTAAAAAGCATAAGTCTAAACCATCACATTAAAGAGCATAAACCCCTTTAGCAACAGGTTCTTCCTTTCCACATCCCTTTTCCAGCAGGGTTTTGGATCAGCCTAGTTTCCAGTATCTGCTAGTTATGGCATTCATCTCAGACACTTTCTTAAGGATAAAAATCCCTCATCCTCCCCTCCCAGTTTCCTCATCTTTGTCAGACAGCACCTTGAGGTGTTCTCCAGTTTCTTTCCTTAAAATAAAAAAAACCTTAATGCCTGAGATAACAGTGCAAGGAGTAGCCAGTGACACCTTCCAGATACACTTCTGGAATTGTGATCCATGCCACACCATTCTGGACTAGATGTTTATTTCATAACATAAAAAGAGGAACTGTAAAATTATATAAAACCCTGAGCATAAGACACAAGCTTCTTAAACAAATAGATGACTTGAGCTCTATCAAATTTTGGATTTTGATTTTTTTTTTAATAGACATTTTGTTCAAGCAAGCACAACACAACTTTGCTGAGCCTGTGTAAGTCAGAATCTGTCTCTGTCCCAACACGACACGTATCAGACTCTTAAATTCTCGTCTGGACATCCTTTCTGGCAAAGATCAGCCTTAGAATGTGTAAAACAGGGTATTTGTCTTTTAGTAACACAGAGATACGTCCAGTACCTCAAAGAGAAGCACAGAGCTTTCATGCTATCAAACCTTTATCAGATCACTCACACAAGCTCTAGAAAAGCCTTCCCATGGGGATGTTCCTTGAGCCTTCTGCTTCAGCTCACTCCTGACATTCCCTGTCCAGACTGGGTTTGAGCTGCATCCAGGACAGAGACATCAGCATCTACTGCATCCAGTCTCAACAACCAACCACCTTCCCACTTCAGGGAATCTGCTGCTTGTCTAAGAGTTCAAATTCTAAGCTAAAAAATTTTTGCATCAAAAGTGCCACAGCAGCATCCGCTTCACTGGTGAACAAAAGCACTCTTATGACTCAGCCAAATCAGTGGGTCATAGAATCATAAACTCACAGAAACTACCAGAGAGGGTTTTATTTACATATCGTAAACAAACACCAGCTTCTATTTCTAAAACATCTTTTAAAGCCTTATCCTGGAAAGATGTTGATTTAGCAATAAAGTTATCAGCACATGAGATAAGTTTCTTCAGTTTTGTTTGATGAAACTGAAAAACCCCCAACAGTCATTTCCACAGTAGGATTCTCAAGCAAAGTCACAGTTGTCATATCTGCCAAGCAATCAAGCACATGCTTAACTCCATGTAGGTTATTTTGCCTAGCACAGATTGCTGTTAGAGGACTAAAATGAGTACAACTTTTGGATAAGCCCCATTCCTTCTAACTATGTCAAAACTTCAGAAAGACTTTATAATTAAAGGAACCATATTATGTGCTAGAAGATAAACTTTTTAAGGGTGATTGGCAGATACCAAATGATACCCAGTATTGCCACTATATTCATGACTTCAGTTTAATTCATACTTCAACCAGGCACTCTCCTTTCTAGTCCTGTATCTTCCACTGTGTTCTCACCCTTGCTTTTCTTCCCCACATTCTGTTATCAACTCCACACCTTTCAGAAGGAACCAGTAAGAGAGCTACTTGAACATCTCACAGATCTGTTTAGGAAGCTTGCTTTCTGCCATCTCCCTCTCTTGTGGGCACTCTGACATCTGATAAAGAACAAGCCTTTTCCCAGAGTATCCAGCTCCCACTCAACTGCCTGTTGCCGTGGCACATGTAGTTTCACTGAGACATCTACCCATTTACCCCACTGGCTGAAGCACTGTTTGGGAAGAGGGGAACAGATGGACACAGACCTGGAGACAACGTGACTGGAATTGGGCTTCCTCTGGGGGGAAAAAAGGCCAAAAGGAGCACAGAGCCTGATAGCCAGTTGCTAATTGCTCAGTGCCCTCCATCAACACCAATCAGACTGGCAGATCACAGAGCATCCCCTCACTGTGACCAAAATGACTTGGCTGCTTAACATCAAGGCTGGGGATACCCTTTCCTCCTGCCTGTTCAGTCCAGGAGGAATCGCTGCTTGCTTTGATGGCAAATGCAAGTGACTCCAGTCTCTCACTGTCAAGGTTTTCATTATCATGATCCAGGATTTTCTTCTGCTTCAACCCAAAACAAAGACTAGAGCAGATTCAGTCAGACAGATACATTGAGAAAAGCCTTTGGCTCCCTGGGAGGAGTCAGCCTGTCACGGTAGTCCGAATGTCTACTTGATCATGATTTTATCCCAGTGGAAGGACAGTTGGTTTCATCTCTGTGTTTAAATTGTTCAGACATTTAAGAGGCTTCTTTCTTGGAAAGGCACAAGAAGAAACTTTTTTCCTTATTTATATCATGTTGTTTCCTTACACAGCCCTTTCACTGCATTTATCGAGCTTATTTTTGGTTTTCCCAATGTGGTGTAGATACACTGATTTGAATTCACTACATTTCAGACAAATTCCTTTGTTAAACACTAACATCACACCTGCCTGATGCCAGCCCAAGACAATGATACTACTCAACTGTCAGGTAACAAGGAAGGCAACGTGGCAAACACGTGACCCAGAATGACTTTATCACAAAACTCACTGCCAGCAGACCTGCATCTTCACCCGTTCAGCTAAAGCTGGTACAAGTATCAGGGTGAGTATGAGCATGGATGGGAGTTCATTAAGGTTCACATGGGGTTCCTTATCTTCAAGGAGAAGATCATATCCACATATAA
>JAYRBT010000156.1:16778154-16873603 GCA_036023395.1 Myiotriccus ornatus
TTGCCTGTGACCTTTTATACCACTTTTGAGTTTGCAAGGCTTAAGCTCTTCTATAAAAATTAAGGTGCCCTGCAACCTTATACACACAGGTACATTTCGCAAAGAAACGGCTGACTTAAAACTTTTCCACAGATGATGAGCTGTAGCTGAAGATCACAAGCTAAAAATGTTTTTAATGGCACATAAAACTATTTGTAACAATGGCAAACAGCCTCTCTGCTGCTGCACTCGTGTGTAATCACAGCTAATTACAGCTTTAAAAAGTGCCTGTTAAAATGATCACCAGTGTAATCTAGGAAGTCCTACAGTCCTAGAGTAGCCCTGTACAAAGCAGTCAGGGAGTGCATGTCTAAAGTCACCCACTGAGGGTCATGGTTACTTGGCCTGTGTGTGGAGGACAACATCCACGGTGTTAAGGTCTAGGATGTGACAGGCACATAAGCAAAAGAAGCCAGTTAGGATTTATTTCATCTTAGTGCAAAGCCCTTTCACAGCCCTTTTCTCCTACTAAACATCCCAGAGAAGCACAATGAATAAGCAAGCTGCAAGACACTGGTGCCTGGATCACACATCCTATGACCTGAAACTGCCTTTGCATTCCCGTCAGTGCTTGAGGAACATAAAAGATGTGTGAGCTTCCTCAAAGCTCAGCAGAGGCTCATCACCACTCTTTGAATCACATTTCCTCACCTGTCAGGTTCAGGCATGTTCCACATATGCCAGCTTTTCCAGTACAAACACAAATGTCACAGCACACAGAGCTTTGCAACTTGTGCTCATCTGCAGTTGAACAAGAGTCAATAACCACCACCACCAGAGAAATGTGAACAATTCTGGGCATAGACAAGGGAACAGAAGTCAAAACTTCAGCTGTTTCAGCACATGACAGGAACCTTTGCAGAACAAGTAATATTTTCAAGAACAATAATTAGATTCTACAAAGCTTGGGGGGTGAGGAGGAGAGGTGGGGAGGAACCCTTATATTGATTAAGAGCATTGCTGTCACCTTAGATTTTTGACTGGAAAGGAGGGGCTGAAGGGATTAAAAAAGCATGTTCAGATCTGAAAAAGAGATCATTAAATCAAGAGCCACACTCCAGATGGGAGCTGGGGGCGTGGAGAGGGGATCTGGCAAGCCAGGTAAGTGTCACTATGCACAGGGGCTGATACACTTTGTCTCACAGCAGGCAGCAGTGTCACTAGACCGCACTGCTAGGAGTCCACATCACCCTGCCATGCCAGCTCATGGCATTCCCCTTTAATGTCCACTCTCCTCCAGCTCTGGATTCTCCCCAGGCCCCGTCCTGGCAGATATCCCAGGGTGTGATGAGCTGTCATTCTGCTCCATGCCCCAAAACCGTTCTTGCAGTGCATGGTCGTGCAACTGCTCAACCCCTGATGTGGTGCCAGGACACCTCCCTCCCCTGCCGGCACCACTGGACTCTGACATGAGTCCCAAACATAAGCAGATGTCTCTGGTCTTGTTCACAGCCAAACCAAAAAACAGGGTTAGATTGCAGCAATGCAGCTACAGAACAGACAGAGGAATTAAATGATGAAGAGCATTATCTCCGAGGGGCATTTAACACAGGTGTTCTTACACCTGACAGCCAAGCTTTTCATGATGCTCATTCCACAAAATTCATGAGGACTGGGATACTGTTAAATATTCTGGAGGGCTTCATGACCACAAATCCTGTGGAATAAAGAACATTAATGCAAAATCCGTAAAGGTAACCCAGATTAAGTGCCCAGGCAGGCAGACATGCCCTGAGCCTCCTCTACCTTCCAAAGGAAGATAAAATCTTCTTAGACAGCTAGAGAGGCAGAGGAAGTTTCAAATCAGCATTTGTAAATATGAGGATGTTTCGGCTTCTGAGACAATGTATTATTTTCCACCAGTTAGAAGCAAACAAGAGCTGGTGCTGCCTCCAGTAAAGGTTCAGAGGTCAGAGCTCCTGTGTTCTCTGGCACCTCAGTCCCTCACGGGGCCGTGGATACATCACCAACCTGCTCATCCCACTCTTCCCGGTTTGGGAAGCGGGGAGACACTTGCTCTGTTTATTCCTACATGCTGTATCACTGCAGCACACAGTATCTTATTTCCTGGACTTCTCACTTGCATGGTGATAATCACACCTGAAAGCACTGGAAAATTGGTGAGAAAGTGGAAAATGGGACCAATGGCACACAGTGTTTCTAGGAACATGGGGCAGGTTCTCCACCTGCAGCCACGGATCTGACCTTTGGCACCAGTGAGTTAATCAAAGAGCCGTGTCCCTTCTGTGGCCTGAACACAAGAGGGGTTTCTTGGGAAGCAGTTCAGCAGTCCTGTCACACGGTGTCTTTCTGTGCTGTCTTTTACTGAACACAAACCAGCTCTGTCTTTCCAGAAAATAAGGGTGCAATCACAGCCCTTTCATAAAGAGAAGATGCAGATGAAAGCAAAACTGGGGCTTATAAAACAGAGGATCAAGTAAGAGAACCAGGGAAGCAAATAAGACTCATTCCGTAGGATCAGATTATTATTTTCCTTTATGAGTAACTAAAGAACACTGTTTATCTCTGAAGCAAGCTTATCCACTCTTTCCCCACATGCCTGCCTGCCCTGGTTGGAGGATCACTGCTGTTTGTTTAACACTGACAAAGATGTCCTTGGGATTTCATACCTTTTGCGAGGTCAGTGAAAAAAAAAAATGAGATAAACCCAGAGTTTGGTTAAAAATAGGACAGACAAAATATCCATTGAGCAGAGTGACTGTCATTCCTGAGTATTTTCATCCCATGCTGAGCAGGACCACCACACAGAGGCAGTGTTTGCCTCAGAAAGGGGTTAGGACACGTGGCTGAGGACATCCCAGGGCCAGCTGAGGTAGCAGGGGGGCAAGAGGCTTCTCCTGCCTCTTGGCAGGACACAGCTGCCCCCAGCCCCACTTCAGCCCAGCAGAGGGAGAGAAACTCCAGGGAAATCACAGGAAAAGAGCAGGACGTGTTTTGACACTAATATCAATGGGCAGGAAAATTGTCCACTAATGGGAGGCATCTTTCTTAATTTTTTTCCCCCCTCACAAACAAGCAGGTTTTTCCCCACAGAAAAGGTCTGCATGAGGCTCTAAAAGCTTGCAACATCAGCTATTTACAAATCCTTGCTCACGGCCTGAGCCTTTCTGGACAGTTCTGATCAGCCCCTTCCTGATGTCCCCCACAACAGGCAGAGACTGCTGTCCCTCTGCACTGGTGTGGAAGAAGCAGAAGAGTGGGAATAAGCTGACCTGGAATAGCACAGAAGCAGTGGGAGCACTTCCCTGTTAAGATACCAGTAAAAGTGTCAAATAGACACAAGCATTTTTGTTTGCTTACAGACATTAGCTGTTCATTTGGCACACAAAACCCCTGGTGTGTAATTGAGTCTTTACACAAGTCAAAGGCAAAATGCACAGTATCTTCAGCATAGCCATGCAGAGATCAGAGATGATATCTATCAATAAAGGAAAACTCTCCACTCCCTCTGGGTAAAATCTGCTGCTAAGGTGTCACCCAAACCAAACTGAAACACAGCCAAGGAAGAGGGTGTCAAGTCCAAGAAAGAACAAAGGTTTGCTCAGACACCTCTTGGTGGAGGTGTCTCTACTGGAGGAGACAGTAAGAGTGAAAAAACTTTCATCAGTTACCTTTGGGCGCTTCCATTCAACTTTCCTTGGTGGTGCTGACTGATAGAAAAGGGATCCATCTGAGGCTGGAAACTCAGGATCTTCGAAGAGCCGTCTCTGCTGGATACACTGCTCTTTCAGCTCGTGGTACTTCTGATCTCTGAAGAGTTGCACTGATGAAGGCATAGCTCCCTGTCTAGATAAGATGAATATTGGCTTGTGCAAATTACAAAGGCTCCTGAAAGCCCATGGATGGTACCACTCATTGACACATATAACCTGTTCTAAATGAGATTACTGATTTATTTCAAACAAAACAACCCAGATTATGAATTAGATTATGTTAAAGTAGTGGACTAGAAAATTATAAACCCCAAAAAGAACCTATATATAAGGAACATATTTTTGTCTGAACAGAATTCTTTTCAGGAAAGAGCCCAGACCAGGCACAAATCCAGCATTTTTCTTTATCTAATTGGTCTGTAAGGTAACAGGGTGGGGCTTGGATCTCAGTCTGCACCATGTGTGAAGGGCTGGACTATCTGTCCTACATTCTTCTGCTGGCCACTAAAACTCTAACTATCTACTCCAACTCTTACGCCTAAAAAACCCAAAACCAGATTTCCATGGTTCCCTATCTCAATTTAAGTGACGATATTTTGTCTGGTACTAATGTCTTTGAACTTTATGTTACATTTCAGGAAACTGAATTCCCAGAAGTAGCAAATATTTGCAAATAATTGGTGAGAGTTTAAAATATTTTAAAAGCACAGCAACAGTAAAACAAAAAAATGAAAAAAATATGACCTCAGGACTTAATTCCCCGAGTCCTGATTATCTGAACTGGCAAGTTTATATTTACAGCCACAGAGCTCAAATTAATTGCTTTAAAACATTTCACAATTGAGAAATAAACTACAGAAATCATTCAGGATAGTTTGAAGTTTGGAGGACATGAGGGATATTATCTCTCCTTCAAGAAAGGGAGTGGTGAGAGCATCTGAACTTACTCTGTTTGGAAGCTCCTGGGTGTCAACTCCTCTCCTCTTTCTTCTGGGCACAGGTCAGAGATTTATCTCCCCTGCCTTGAGTTATCTACAGCAATAAAGACAAATGCAAGTTGTCCTGTGTCAGGCCATAAGGATTAACCACCACAGCTGCTGTGGAGCACGGCAGCGCATCATCCTGATACCCACTCTGTGTCCAGCTGCAGCGTGCTCAGCTGGTGCTGCTTAAGCCATTTGCAGCATGAATTGGATGAGATTCCACATATTTGCAGAAAATTAAACCAAGGCTTTGCAGGTGTGAAAGTGAGCACAACAGGAGGAACAGAGAAGAGTAACAAGCAACACTTGGAAATGTCAATTTTATCATGGTCTTTGTTATTCTGAGTGAAGGTTATTGTGGCCTGAGTAGTCCAGGGATGGTTTCAACACCTTCTTTTTCTCCCTTTTTCTCCCTCTCCACTCACACCTCCCCTCTCCCCTCCCAGTAGATCAAATGGTAGTTCAGTGATGAGAAATGTTGCTCTAATACCTTCACTAATGGGACTGAGGAGAGTATTCAGGAGTGCTCTTCTACCTCTCTGCCATTCTTGCACCCATCTCCCCATAAGCGTAAGCATGGCCAGATTTCTGTCAGCAGAATCTTACCCAGCAAAGTGACAGAACAAAAAAAAACCCAGTTTATTCTTGATATTCCAATCAGCCAAATCTTCAAAAGCCAAACCATTCTCCATCCTTTGCCTTATAGCTGGCAAAACTCCAGCTATAAGTTTCGCATACGTCAGGACTGTCATGACTTTGAGTCAAATCTTGATGCTGCTGGACTCAGTGGAAAAAATCCTATTCCTTCAGACAGGCCATGGCTCTCCCTTCCAGAAGTGGACCACGAAGTCCCTTAGTGACCGTGTAATCCAGCTTTAATAAAACAGAACTACCCTTAAAACTACACTGATGTTATGGCCTTTTTAGCAAATTCCCTTTTTCTTAAGGGCTATTCCACAAGAGAATGGAGGGACAGGACAAGGGGAAATGGCTGCAAACTGAAAGATAATAGGTTTAGATAAGATATTAGGAGGAAATTATTCCATGTAAGAGTGATGAGGTTCTGGCACAGGTTACCCTGAAGAGCTGTGGCTGCCCCATCCCTGGAAGTGTTCAAGGCCACGTTGGATGAGCTTTCAGCATCTACTGGAAGGTGTCCCTGGCCATGGAAGGGATTGAAAGTGGATGGTCTTTAATATCCCTACTAACCCAGGCCATTCCATGATCCTATTATTTTCTTTTTAATTATCTCCCCCCCAAAAAAAAGTCACAAGGCGTCTCACTTGGCAGGTGGCCTCCCAGGACAAGGCAAATAGACTTACTTCCCCTCACAAACCAGTTTTTCAAATTCAAGGACAGAACAACTTGTTAATTACACAGAGATAGCTCAGGATCCACAAAACATAGTTTGACTAATTTGGGTGGGATAGAAATTATTTCATGATAACTGGCATTCTTGCTTATTAAAAATTCCCCACAAGCTAGCTAACAGTCTAAACCGAGCCTATTTGTTTTTAAAATAGCCCCTGGGTGACAAGGGTTCCAGCTGTCACTGCCTAATTCACTGAGGTAGGTCTTTAATGACCTCATTCCCCTGCCCTTTCTCTCTCGCTATCTGCCGGACTGGAACGTGAGTGCTTCCAGGATTAACACCTCGTTACACAACAGCCAGTGCCACAGAACGTGGTGATAGAGCACAGCCCCTGAAATCAGGCTGCTGTGTGCTCACCCTGGACTGCCCTGGCCAGTGCTCACCGAGGGGAACACTCACAAGGAGGAGGCTTCTCCTGCCAGGTTCCTAACCTGCCCCTCTCCAAAGGGACTCAGGCTCCTGGGGCTGCCCATCCACCCAGGAGACACTGAGCTCTGGAGCTGAAGTCCCATCACCATCTGGAAAACCAGCAGGAACTCATTTTCACAGGAACCCAAAACTGCCCTTTTTAAACCCAACAAAAGCACCTCTTTCTTCTTGGAAAGTCCACGGTCAAGAGTGTTGGTGCAGTTTCTATGCAACAGCCTGGTGGTTTGAGCGCTGAGGATGGAGGACCACAGCTGAGCCCTCCTCTTCTGGGGTGTTCACCTACCAACACGTGGCCTTAGGCAGACAGAAGCACAGGATCCCTGTTCCAGGGTTCATTTTTGAAGCAGCTCCAAGTTCCTGACCCTCAGTTGATCACTGAAGCTCCCAAAATAAGATCCACGCTCCCTCCTCCTCCCTCCGAGTCACGGTGCAGAGCAGCACGGCTTCCCCTGCTCCAGCAGCTTTACCCTGGTTCAGCTGGCACTCCTACAGCACAGCACTGAGGAAACACCGTGCAGGGCTTGGCAGCCACTCTGTCCAGGGCTCCTTGCACTGCCATGTGATACAGAATGAGCTGAGCACAGTGCAAGGAGGGCTAAGAAACACAGACCTACAAATACCATACCCCAGCTCAGACACACTCTGCTCGGCAGAGAGGAAGGGACCACTGCAAGAGAGGGACAGAAGAGAGAGGAAGAGGGAAAAAAACAACCCTGAAGAGTTCTAGAGATCAGCCATTCCTATACTTTTTGTTTATTCCCTCACTATACACAGTTACAGTTTTGCTTCTAATCTTTTCCAGCCTCTGAGCTGAGCTCCCCAGCACTTCTTGTCTCCAGGCGGAACAGCAACTCCACAGCTGCCCCCAAGGTTCCTGCAGCACTTGTGGTATCAGCAGAAGCATAGGAGGTCCCACATCTCTCAGCTTTCAATCTCTGAGCCTTACAGTCTTTCTCTGACCCTCTGTTTTTCCAGAGTGAGCTTCCTATTTTGACTGGAAAAAGGTTTTCAGTGGAAGAGTGAAGTTGAGTCACTGCAGAGTCCCCTCCTGAGCCTGATAGTGGAATAATTTCATTTTTACTTACAGTTTATACTCAGAAATGCTTCCCCCGTCAGAGCCAGCCAGAGCATGACTAAATCACATTCAACACACCAGCAAATACCAGCTCCTGGCCTTATGAGCAGCCATAAATTAAAGAGACATTCACTTGAAATCCAGGTCCTCACCAGACCATTAAGATGAGATTCAAGTGTCACTTCAGTTATTTAACAGCTTTTCTTTATGCTCACATTTTCCTCTCTTAACTTTTCTCTTTCCCAGCTGCTACACAGAAGACCCACAACAAACAACACTGACTTACTGTCCAGACAGGCGTATGAGGGATAACTACACCCTCACTTCCACTGGATTCAGGCAATAAGCACACAAAACTGAACAAGAGTCAGAGTCATGTCCTCTCAGCCCGTGTTTTTAACTCTGTAACAACTCAGGGAGGGCAGTTATTGCAGCTGTAAAGCTGAGCACACCCCCACAGCGAGCCTGTGTGTGTGCCAAGCATCCCTCCCACTGCCATTCCAGCCAGAGGGGTTCGGGAACAGCGGGACCGGCTTTGCCTTAACCAAACCCAGCACTTTCAGTCCCGGAGGCGAACGCTGCCAAGCAGCTGCAGAGAACCCTCGGTGCCAGATGAAACTCCTCTGCAAGGAGGGGGCTTGGTGTGTTGAAACACTTAGCATTTTATCACACGCCCCACTTTTCTGTTCCAGCTGCAAAACTCCAAGGAATTTCCATGCACAACACCAGGACTACAAGGACAAAGTGCATTTCCAGCCAGCATTTAAGGTCACAGTTGGACACGGCTTTGAACAAGAAACTGCTTTTCCAGAGGTGGATCCTGAAATCAAGCTGCACAAGTTCAGGCACATCCCAGCCTCAGGACCACATTTCTGCTGGTTCAGGAGCCCCCATGTGGGAAGATGGAGGGATGCCAGAAAGGATATAAAGAGCATATGCCATGCTCTGGGGTGGCATCCCAGGCTGAGAGAGCTGGGGCAGTTAAGGCAGGAGAAGAGGCTGGGGAGACCTTATTGCAGACTTTTAGTACCTAAAGGGAGCTTATAAAAAAGAGGGAGAGAGACTTTGTACACAGGCAGGGAGTGGGGACAAGCAGGAATGGTTTTAAGTTGAATGACAGGAGATTTAGATTGGATCTTAGGAACAAATTCTTCCCTGTGAGGGTGGGCAGGCCCTGGCACAGGTTGCCCAGAGAAGCTGTGGCTGCCCCATCCCTGGAAGTGTCCAAGGCCAGGTTGGATGGGGCTTGGAGCAACCTGGGATAGTGGAAGGTGTCCCTGCCCATGGCAGGGGGTTGGAATTAGAGAACGTTTAAGATCCCTTCCAACCCAAACCATTCCCTGATTCAATGTTTTCACCCAGTTTTAAGATTATTACCCATTTGCAGGTACCAAGCTTGCTTTTGTTTCATGCAAGCAGTCTCCTTACCAATAATAACAACCACCAACACCTGGTTTTCAAGTTGTTTTTTTTTTTTTTTGTACCTTCAGTTGTGGGCCCACATTGACAAGGCACAAAAACCTCTCAGCTCTGAACTCTGCTCCTACAAAACTGACTTCTCCCCAAACCTCAAAGCCACTGTTTGGACTATGAGAGCAAAACAAGGACTCAAGTATTTCACTGTTTGCAAACATAGTTTAGTATTTTCCCAAACATCTCTTTCTCCAAACACATAGTTTACTTCGAGCAATAAAGTCAGTAAGTGCCTCCAAAATGCAGCCCTGCAGCCTAAAGCTTTAAATTACTCTGAACTGGTTTTCTGTAAAACCAGAAAACTGTAAAACTGCCAATTAAAGGCACTTCCAGAGCTCCATCTGGAAAAGGTTATTGGCCTCTCTTCCTGTGCAGAATGATCACAGGTCCCTACAAAGCAGTGACTTTGCAAATCTTTATTAAGAGTGTGGGGCAACTTAGAGCAGTTGGAAAGCTTCCACTTCACATACTCTATGGTTTCATGATCTTGGCTGTTCCACTGCTACTGCTGCACCTCTTCTGGAGAAATTTACTCATTCAGATTCTTTAAACAACACACCAACTTCTCTGGGAAGCTCTATGCTGGACTGAGTGTCCTCTCTTCCTCTGCATAAGAGCCAATATAAAAGGATACAGTCAATATTAAATCTGTACCGTGTGTATGTGCAATTATATAAATCAGAACACACTCAATTTGGATCAAATTCGCTGCACAAGATAGTTTAATAGCACCCTGTCCAGTATTAATGAGTGTGGTCCCAGGGCTTCCCAGTTTTTTTGGATGGCAATGTTATCCCTGATTGGGTGAAACACCAAGTTTTTATTGTGTGCTCTGGGGATACCATGACTGTGCAGCATTAGCCCTTCTTTCATCTTTTTTTTTTTTTTTTAGTTTTCAACAAAATAAGGTTAATTTTACTGTTTTATGGCCTCTGTAACTTAGTACTTCAGTAGGCATGTAAAGATTTCTCTTTTAGCTCAGCTCTAGAATTGGCTGCGGGAAAAAGGCACAAGCATTTGCCTTTTTATAGAAACAGGAAGGTGCCAACATTGTTCTGCTGTGCAGTTTTGCTACACTTAAAATTGAGAGAGGCAAACACATATTTCTGTCTGAGAGTATCTGCCCATATCCTATCACTTCTGTGAAGGAATGTGGGGGAGAGTAACTGGACGTGAGAAACAGGACTGGCCATAAACTGTTTGCTTTCAGAGACGGCATCAAGGCCTGGCAGAATCATCTGACTATAAACCAAAGCTTTCTACAACACAAATAATTAAAACACTTGTATTGCAACTCCATGGGGCTTAACCAGGCATTTCTTTCAGGTCTCACTGGGATTCAGGGAATTTCTCCAGCACCTGAGCTGTGAGGCAGAATGCAGATTACACTCTAAAAACCATGCAAGACAGTGCAGAGGGTGGGTGCTGGTTCAGGACCAAGCCTTCCATTCCCTAAGACCAGGAGTGAAGCAAGAGCTCTACCAGGAACCTGCCACTGATTTTCACCGTTTGTTCTCTCTCCCAACCTCTCTATCTCATCAATTCCTGGTGAGATAAAATGTAAACCCATTCTGACCCTTCAGGATGGGAGTACAGGAGTTGTGGCTGATTCTCTGCAGCCCTTTGGGGTGTGAGGTGCTGGCTATCCATGAGCTGCAGCCCCTCATCCCACAGCTTTTCCAGCCTTCAGAGGCAGGAGCTGAGGGTGCTGAGCCTGACAGGTGGGGCAAACAGCAGCTGAGAAAAGCTCCCCTTGCAGGTGATTATGCCCAAGGGCAAACAGCTCCATCTGGCATGAGCAGAAGCAGTCCAAATTTGTAGGGCTGATGGCCAGGGGGGTGTGGGATCTTTTCAGCTTGAGAACTGAGCAAAATCAACACACGTGTGATTGCTCAGTGGTACACTGCTGAGTGGTCAAAACTACTCAAAGTCCTGGCAGAACACTCTCAGAGAGGGTAAACATTGGCTTGACTCCCTCTCTCCCCTCCTTGCCTTTCCTGTGAGAGTTTATTCTAATGTTGTTGTCTGTGAAACAGCTTTTTGACATTTTCTCTCTCCCCTTGGGCAAAGGCAAAGACTTAAAAAGGAGTGCAGTTACTAGCAGAGCAGACTTCTGCCTCCACCTAATTGGTTTCCAGGTGAAACCTTCAACTAAATGCTAAAATTCTTGGAGATCATTGCAAACAGAGATAAAAACCCCGTGGCTCCTTTCCTTCAATTCAATTAAATGCCACAAGGACCAGGCTCATCTTCCCCTGCCATGAACTCCTGCCCACGCTGGTCCCCAAAGGGGAGCCCCACAGGTCTCTGCCCACACCAAACACACAGTTACTGCTCAGCCACTGCTCCCAGACAGAGGCTTCTGCTCTCAAAAAGCAGCACCTGCTGCCCCACTGCCTTCAGCCAAACTAGGCTCTTACAACTGTGTTTGGTGTGGCTCCTGGTCCTGCCCACACACGACAAGTAAACTGCTGGAAGGTCTCTCGCACGAAGATCCCGAGGGGCTCAGCCAGAGGCACACACTTGTTTGGCAGCCACCAGCTCTGTTCTGCTGATCATGTGCTAAGTTAAGGGCACGCAAAGCCCACAAGCTATAGGCACATGATGCACTTCACAGTTCAGACATTAAGCAGTAGCTTGAGATAATTGTTTTACACTCTATCTCATCCTTAAGGACCCAGTGTTTTGCCTCAGTCACCAGTGCAGATGTTTAAGTCCCTTGCTGGGTCTTGGCCAGTATTCAGAAGTTCAAAACCCTCTGCACATCCGGACTGTGAGGGTCTCTGACCCCAGGAGCAGCAGGGTGATGGCACGGGATGAACACGTGGCACTACAGACCAACACCAGCACACCGACCTGCAGCTGGCAAGCAAGATTAAAATGCTTTTCCCAACAACTGTGCACCAACACCATGAGCACGTGCCCCTTTTCCAGCAGGTCTTGGGGGAAAGAACTCAGAGTGGTTGTTTCTGTTTCAGGACAGCAATTGCCACTTGTTCATTTTTTGTTGCATTTTGTCTCTCCAGTGAAAGGAGAGAATCCTTGTACGTATTGCACAGGATCCAACCTTAGCACAGCTTGATCCTTCAGCTAAACTGATAAAAACCTTCCCTTCAGTGAAGACATAAAGTGGCTACAGGACACATTTTGAAGGCAGACAGGATTTTCCAAAGTACACAGGCGACTGCATGCTTCAAAAAAAACCTACCTGCAGTGGCTTCCACTAGAGCCTCAGAAGATCAGACACTTTTTCAACCAACTACAGGGAGGTGCAATTCTAGCTTGAATTTTTTTTTTTTTTGAAAAGTAATTTAATATGGTAGATGCCAATTGTTACAATTACCATTAATCCAGTCAAGTTATATATAACAAGCTCTGAAGAAAATGCCAACTGCATTGTCACTTGATTCATTCAAGCCAAGCTTTTGTGCTGGAACCGCAGGAAAGAACTTTCTTCAGAATTCCAGTATCTTTCCATTCTGCCTTTTCATAAAAGTCAGTTAAAAAAAAAAAAAAAAGATTGCAAATTAATGGTTAACTGCTTATCAGACCACTCCACTATTTTATATATCCACTTAATCAGTTATTTTAGGCACAGTATAAAAATCTCTCCTTCACAAGAGACAAAACAGCCAAAAAAAGTACAATTGCCATTTGAATTTCACAGTGAAAGAATCCATAGCAAGAACTGAGAGTATTTTGGAAGATCAGAGACAGTATGGCAAATGGAATTATAAGAGCAGAGATCAAATCACGTTTTATCAGTCTGGTCCCTTTATTTGGAATAACTGTTAATGATGCCTGTAGAGAGAAGACTAGCGTGAACCTGGTTATCCCAGAAGAAAGGAGAGCACCCATGCTTTGGCAATAAATCCTGTAATAAAGCTTCGCTCAGAGTTAGTATAGAGTTGAGACATGACTTTCTGAAAGAAATGTACATTAAACAAAATCAAAAAGTTATGAAAATCATTATCTCACTGTGCTGGCTGAAACACGCGTTCCTGGAGACACAGAGAGTTTTCATCCTGGTGATAAAAGTGCAAATCCGGTGAACAGCAGTTTTCAGGTTGCCCCAGGCACTCACCTGGGTGAAGTCAGACCTTGCTCCGGGCACATCAAACTCCAGACTGGCTCCTGCAAACACTGATCCCCCAAAGCCTTCACCTGGAATTCTCTGGACTGTACCACGATCACGTCTCCGGCGGGGGTGGTGTCAGGACGACCCTTCCAGGGATGTCACAGGGACCCAAAATGCAGAGCCTTGTGTACTCCTGACAGACCAGCTGCCTGTTAGCTGTGACTGCGCCTGCAACTGTGAATGAACTTTTAAAGGAGGAGGAGAAGAAGCCAGGCTGTTTGGCAAGAGTTGCAGGAGGGGGATTTTTTTTTTTTTGGTAGGGAAAACAGAGCAGATTGATGTTCATCACGAAAAAAAAAGTTACATTCCTTATTAGGCTGCAGAGCGTTCCTCACTTGCATAAAGCCACCAGTGTCAGTGCCTCTGCCTCTGTCCCTCCCAACACACCCACCCAGGAGAGTCCCACACAGCTTTCACGGGATGCAGCTCGATGGGGCAGGAGATGCAGCAGAACCCAGTGGTGGCTTCATGCCTAGAAAATGGTACATTTCCCTGTGCTGTGGCAAAACGAAATGTAGGACACAAAGAAATTCTCAGTAAGAAATGGTTTTGGCAAAACAAGCTTCTCTCCATTCTTTGCTCAGCTTCAATTTCCTTTTGGGCAAATCCTAAACATCTGGATTAATTTGACTTGAAATTTTTTGCATTTGAGGACAATAACACTCTTATTTTATCATTATGTGGCTTTTATTCATATTTTACCAAATGTAGGCCAATTTTTGAACAGGAACCATTTTGAAATACATTATGGAATTTCATCTATACCAGTAGTTTTAAATATTCTTCCCAATTTGCTTCTTCCATTTAATCTTCATTTTCGCATAACTAGTCATAAGTTTACAAATTGGTACATTCCTTCTCCTGAACATTGCTATTGAGCAAACTTTCCATTTGCCTAGAGGAGTTTGGATCTCAGAGGATGAGTTACGTTCACAAGACACCCTGAAGATGATTAAGAAGTATCACAAATTTCTGTACTGCAAAGTTTGTTGCAGGACTGTTTGCTCATTTACCCTGATTCCTTTTGAAGGCACACTGAAATTTGGAGTGGAAGGCCCTGGCAGCTGCCACTACAGTTTTAACATTTCATGAGTAAAAAGGTCCTACGTACTAAGGCCACATGTTTCCAATTCATAATTGAGTAAGTAGACCGCAGTTTAAATCATCATAAAAATCTGGTGCCCTCCTGTATATTACACACATGCTGTGATTCCTTTGCACAGATGAGGGAAGAATATGAAAAACCCCACATAAGTACAACAAAATTCCACTCTGCAAGCTGATAATAAAAATATAATAAATATTCCCAGCTTATAAAATGTGTTCCCACAGTATCTGCCTTTGCTTTGATCCAAGGTGGAACAAAACCATGAGAACTGTTTGATAAGAGTGATGTAATTCAAGAATTGTGTGGGATTTGTCTGGGCTGAGAAGGAGCTCTTGCTGGAAGTCTTGTTGGAAGCAGGAATTCCTTTGGACAGGCAGCAAGGTGAGCCACAGGAATGACAACCAGTGGCAACCAGACAGCTCTGGTGTCACTGCAGAGCCATGGCAGGAAAAGCTTGTATTTCAGTGGGGCTATAGCACAGCACTCAAGAGACATGCTCACACAGACAGTGAAAAGAGATCTCACTTATTATGGACAGTTTAACCTTACAACATGGCACCTGAAATCCTTGGATGATCCCTGCAGCCCTTAGCTTCCTTGTTGGAGGTGTCCTGAGCATCAGCATCATCACCACACACTCCTCTAGGCTGGTTTACACCCATGGTTTTGCTGCATCTCCCAGTGTCCCCAGTTTCCCCACTGCTCTCTTGCACAGCCTGTGAACATCCCCCGAGCAGTGCCCCACCACACTCTCCACTGCTCTGAAGCTGCTGCTTTCCAAACCACCCCTCACCAGGCAGAGCAGAGCCCAGAGCTCTCACTGTGTGTAAAGACACACCACAGAGCAGATAAACAACAGAACTTGCTCCTTCACAAGGCATTACATCTGATATACCCCACGTCTGTAGGTTCAGCACCTTGTGCTCAGAGCCCATCCATACCCCCATAAATCCATGCTCTCCCATACATGGGACACTTTGCTCTCTGAACAATCCAGCAGCAACTTCAACCACCCTCAAGTCCAGCCACAGGCACCACTCCTCACCCCAGCGGCAGAGCCCAGGCTGCAGCCACCCGTGCAGTCACTCTCAGCTGCAGAGAGCACCCAGCTCTTGCTGCAACCCAGCAGTTTGTTACTGGCTGCCAAAGAGATCAAGGTGCCTCTTTGTCCCAGGCAGTGCCCTCTGGCCCTGCTTTCCCGTGGGGCCGTCACCAGTTTGACAGCAGCACACACAGAGCGGCCAAGGGCGTACCCAGGCAATGGGCAGCACTTCTGAAGAGTTATTAAAGAGGTTTAGAGGTGTCCCAGAAAAAGGATGCTAGTGGGAATCAGCATTAATTGTGGCTGCAAGAAACACAGAATCCCAGAACGGTTTGGGTTGGAAGGGACCTTAAAGCTCCTCTAGTTCCCACCCCCTGCCATGAGCAGGGACACCTTTCACTGGACCAGGTTGCTCCAAGCCCTGTCCAACCTGGCCTTGGACACTTCCAGGGATGGGGCAGCCACAGCTTCTCTGGGAATAGAATGAGTGACCTGTAGTGATCAGACAAGAAGCTGTTTCTTTGGGAGCAACTTGACCCTTTATTGCAAGTGATAAATATGGCACATTTTCCATCTGCATCTGGTTCAGCTCCACTGGCGCTGCCATATCTCGGAGATCTGAACAAGGCAAATGCAGGCGAGACCATTACAAACCTGGACAACACCCAAAGCTGTTGGTAGCAGCAGAATTTGACCAGGCTGTGGTCCAAAGTACCCCATTTTGTTCATTCAGCACCTGCAGCATCCAAACCATCTAAAACAAATAATTGCTCCTCTCTTCCCACCCAGCCCTGATCCAAGAGAGCTACTCTTGTGGAAACACTCGTCACAAGGAGGATGTGATATCAGGCTCTAGTTCACATCAAGGGGCTTTTTGGTTTCAGTTCAGTCAGGTCCAGGTTGCTTTGCTCCAATAGCTGTTCTCATGCCTGTCAGACAGCCATTACTCCAAGGTGTCCAGGTGGCTTTGCCCCACTCGTGACTATTTATCACAGATGCCTGCAGTCTGCCCATCACCTTGTACACACGGTCCACTACCAGGTCTTGTGTCCCACCAGAGCTACATTCATCTATTATTCACTCAGTTTCATGGGGCAATTTATTAATAAAACATGAGGTGGTTTCCAGCAGAGATTCTACTTAAATCCTACATGTTTACTCCTGCTCTTTCTAATTTAAGCAGTTTTGAACAGAGAAGACCCCAAGAGGCAGAATCTGAAAGCTAACCAAGATTCACCAAAAACTTTCAGAGTTGTGTATCCATCTGAGGTCTGATTCTGCTCAACAACAGCATTTTGAACCTGGATCATTCATCTCTTGCATCGTGGGAGTTTGATCATAGATTCCTTCATATTTTCTTCCACAGGAGGGCTTGGAGTAAGGGATCAGCCCCAGCCTGATCATTTTCTTGCATGAACCAGCACAGGACTAAGTTAAAGGAAGACTGTAACAGGGCACAGAAGGGGCTGTGCTTTACCCCTGGCCACAGCTGCCAGAGCAGCTGAAGTGTACAGGGCAGGACTTATCCCCCAACCACTTCAACCACAATCATAAAAAATCCTAAACCTTGAGAAATAAATAAATAAAAAAAGCCCAGTTCTACAGACAAGGCAGCAGTGCCATCGCTCAGATTCCCGGGAGCAGCAGCGGTGGGAGCGGGCATTCGGAGTGGTTTTTCAGGCAGGCTGGTCACGGTCGGGGAGGAGGAGTGTGAGGAGGGGAAGGGGAACGCGGTTCCCGAGCAGGGGCAGCCCGAGGGAACAGGCTCGGGATTTCCCGATGTCTGTGATCCCCCAGAGCGGGGCCGGGCCCTGGAGGCCGCGAGATGGCGACATCGCCCAGCGATGGAGGGGTGGGAAAGGAGAGGGAGGGGAAGGGAGGGGAGGGGAAGGGAAAGTAGGGAAGGCAAGGGAAGGAAGAAACGGCAAAGGAGGGGAAGGGAAGGAAAGGAAAAGGTAGGAAAGACAAGGGAAAGGTAGGAAAGAAAAAGGAAAGGTAGGAAAGACATAGAAAAGGTAGGAAAGGCAAGAAAGGGGAAGGCAAGGCAAGGAAGGGGTAGGAAAGGAAAAGCAAGGCAAGAGAGTGGTAGATAAGGCAAGACAAGGGAGGGGCAGGCAAGGCAAAACAAGGGGAGTGTAGGGAAGGCAAAGCCAAGCATGGCAAGGGAGGGATAGCCAAGGCAATGCAAGCGAGGCAAGATATGGCCCATGGGGACACTGGGGCTTAAAGTAATAAAAAAAAAGCAATAAAGGTTTTGTTTGTTTGTTTGTTTTATTATTTTTATTTTATTCTACTTTTGTTTTATACTCTTGCTTTATTTATTCTATTTTTCTTATGTTATTCTAATGTTGTTCTCACTTCGTTGTATTAATATATTTTTATGCTATTGTATTATTGTATTTTTCTTGGGGTTTTTTATTCTATTCACTTGATACATGATTATTAAATAAAGGTTGTTTCAGCTCTCCCAATGGTACCAAGCACAAGATGGGAGTGGAGGTCTTAGGGCTGTTCCTGGGGCTCAGAACCAGCCCAAAGACACCTTTTGGGATGGGGATCCAGGGGTTGAGTGGCCATTCCCTGCCCCTGATGCTAGCCGGGGGGGGGTGCTGTGGGAAAATGGGGAGGTGAGACCCAGGAGGGGAGGGTGGGGGGGGTGTTGGAGTCAGGTCCTGTTATCCCCCAAAGTGGGGACCCCATTTGGAGGGTGTGACAGCTCGTAGAGATATTCAGGTGATGACAGTGACTGTTTCATGGCTTTCTCAATAGCCCCAGGGGTGCAGTGAGAACCAGGAGCAGCTTTTAGCCTGAGGCAATAGAAAGCTGGAAACTGGAGCTGAAGCAGCAGAGCTGGTGGACACATAAAGATGGTAGAGGTAGGGGTGAAACCCCTGTGGGGCTTGGATAGTGACTTTAGGGTTGGGGATGGAATTACTGTGGGACTGGAGTTGAAACCTCCTAGAGCTGGAGCCACAACCAAGCTCCTGCTGTGAGAACCAGGAACAGCTTCACCCAGCAGTGCCAGGAAGATGCAGAGCTGGAGCTGAAACAACAGAGCTGGAATCACTGCAGGGCTGGGATGTCGACTGTGGGGCTGGGGTAGGCAGGCAGAGCAAGGCAAGGGAGGTGTAGGACAGGCCTGATGCCATCTGCCTGCTGGCCGTGTGCCAGTGAGTTCCCGGCATCCCTGGGACACTGCCACAGTGCCCTTCACTATAAAATGCAAATACCTTCTTTCTGGGGACCACTTTCTGTCATTGCCTGCCTTGTGAGGGGCTGGGGGAGCCCCCATTGTGGGGCCCTTGAGTTCCCTCAGCCTGAGTGTGGGCATGTTGTTCACGCAGTGTTCGGAGGGGAGAAGGGCACAGTGCTGGGGAAGGGATCGGGCAAGGAGCCAGCTCCTCTCCCTCACCCACCTGTGGCCAGTCATCCTGCTTCCCTGTGTTCCCATGCCTGAGGCCAGTTGTTCCCCAGCTTTTTTCTGCTTCTCTGGCACTGTGTAGTGGCAGCAGGATGGGTGTTTTTGGGGCACAAGGGGCACTGTCAGTGTGGGCAGGTGTCAATCACAGTGAAAAACACACATTAAACAAAAACTCCCAAAGGAGCCCACAGAGACAGGAGTTCCCTTCTCTTTGAATTGCCATTTGTATTCCAAGTGTTGTGTAAACATTAATATTTAAAACATTGCCTGTAGCACTCTTGTTTCTTGGTGGGATTTGGATGAAGCCGTTCCTGTCTCAGGGTCATGAGAAAAGCATTTGGGCTTAGCAGTTTTCCCTTCTCCATCTGAGCAGCCAAGACCTTCCAGGAGTGCTGCCCCTCTCACACAGCCTTAAACCAAAGCCTTGTTTAATGTTAGGAGGAGTTGAACGGGGCTTGGGTCACATTTGCCCTCTCATTCATGGTTTGTGGGATGCTGCTGGTGCAGGAACACTGTCCAAGCCTCTCCCAAGCATGGGAGCAGCACTGTACTCCCAGAGAGAACCCCACTGCACCAAGCTTTAGTTTTCACAGTTAGGACATGTGCCCTAGCAATGCTCACTGCAGTCCACATCTGCTTTGGAGCCCAGGAGATTTCACCTTGGACACTTGATCATATAACGACATTTTTTCATTTAATGAAGATCTGTCTTCTTGCAGTTTCAGGTCCCAGCTCTGCTCTCAAGTGCTGGTGATTTCTCACGCATGTAACCCTTAGCAGCTACTCCAGTTTCCCAGGTTAAACTCTTCACGTGGAGTCTGTAGTAGTGATTATTCATCCTGCTGGCACCTGGAATCAAAAAAAATCCTAAGCCCACTTTGGGCACTTGCCCAAAGACAAAACCTGTGTTTTGTCTGTGGCCTGAGGTGACTCCCCAGGTGACACAGAAACCTGGGGCTGCATCAAGAGCTGAAAGTCTCCTAAGTTGTAGCCTACTGCTCTAAATACTCTTTTCCTAGTGCTGGTGGCTGACATTTAAAAAGTCACAGCTGATCTAATTTTCTGACCAGCAGCAGAGTATTTTGAGTCACTTGGATTTATAGATTTAAGGATATTAAGGGCAGACTTGTTTTTATGTATCTAAATCTGTGCCAAGGGGACAGAAAGGTGTTTTTTAGTTTCTGTTTTAATGGGATAAGCCACGAGGGGATGCTGCACTGGCCCGTATGTGCCTGGGAGCCTGTTCTGTGGGACTTTGTCCTGAGACACTAGGATAAGGAAATTGTCCTTTAGGTGGAGCTACGAGCAGGGCACGGGAGGACACATTTGCCCTTGTCCTCAAGTTCTCCAGCACGTAACTGCGTTTCCCTCCCCCCCTTTCCGGTCCCCTTCCCACCCAAAGCACAACCTATTCATTTGCAGCCTACAAAAGCTTGGCCTCATCCCTCTGTGCTTGGCTCATCTCCCCACTGCGTGTGCACGGCAGTGCATGGGTGGGCGACCTCATTTGAGAGCTGATTTCATTATAGATCAACTGTGTTCCTCCCCTCATGTATCTCAGAGTTATCTTCCTCCCTGATGAGGACTTCTTAATTAAAGCATGGACAATTTGTGACAGAACAGCGTCATCCTGAGATTTTCTTTCCTGGTTGCACAAATGCATCATTCTCCAGAGGCCAGGCTGGTCATCTGCTGATTTAAAATGAAGGGTTTATTGGGGCATCCTGCTGTAGGTGCTGCTCACCCTCCTAGGCTGTGCAGGAGGAATTGTCACTGATGCTAAAGCAGGCTGATGGCAGATTTGGCTGTGTGTGCATCTTCAGTGGAAATTTTTTCTGGTTATTACAGCCAGGATGCTGCACTGTGCTAATTCAAGCTTAGGTTGGCTTTGCTGACTTATTTTTCAGCAAAGCTGGGGCCATACATGTCAGAGAATGACATCTTGGTCCCTTCCTGTCCCTTAAAAGAGCACTTGAGTTCCCCTGTTCTGCCAACCAGCGAAGACCTGAGGAGATCACAGTACCTGTAGGAGGAAGGGCTTTCTGGTTGCTCTACTGATCACTTCCAAGAGCTGTGGCAGTCTCACTGTGATGCTGTCCCATGTCCCAAAGGCACAGAGGCTGCATCAGTGAGCAAGGGAGCTGTGCTGCTTCCAGGACCCCAGCTAGTGCTGTAGTGCTGCACAGCTCAGATCCCTGTGCTGTGCCACGCTCTGTGATGTTTGCAGGTGGCCTGGCTTAACCCCAGCTGGCAACTCAGCCCCTCTCACTCACTGCCTTCCCACTGCGATGGGGAGAGAGTCAGGAGGGAGACAGTGAGAAAACTCATGGGTTGAGACAAAAACAATTTATTGGGGCTGAAATGGAAGAAAATAACTATTATGATAATAATGATACTAATAATTTTTAAAAGTACTACAGTATACAAAGCAAGTGCAGTTGCTCACCACTCGCTATCCAGTGCCCAGCCAGTTCCCAAGACACAGTCCCTGAACAGCTTTTCCTCAGTTTTTATGCTAAGCATGACTCCATATGGTCTGGAATATCCCTTCGGTCACTTGGGGTCATCTGTCCCGTGTCCCCTCCCTGCTCCTTGTGCCCCTCCAGCCTCCTCGCTGGCAGGGTATGACAAGTTGAAAAGACTGAGATTAAACGCTACTTAACAATGACTGAAAACATCAGTGTGTTATCAACATTATTCTCATACTGGTTCCAAACCACACCACCAGTAGTTGGTTCTACCAGGAAAAAAATTAACTCTGTCCCAGCCAAAACCAGGACAGTGGGCTCTTAGTTACATCTCCTAGAATATTAAAAGCTTATGAATAAGCCTTTAAGGCAGCTAAAGATGCAGTTCAGCCTAATGGGACTGCTAGGGCACTGATACAATTTAAGTGGTGTCACTGGAGTGTTTCTCCCACTAACATGTTTTCGTAGCTCTCCAGAGAAACTCCCCATGGTTGTGAATTCTTGCATCCATTTGGACATCTCTGCTTTAGAAGATGGACAAACACTGCCTGAGGTGTTGTCTAGAGAGCAGCACACAGCCAGCCTGTGGTGACAAGCTCTGAGAGAAGCTTTTGAAATCACAAGGTTTTGATGGCAGACAGTGAAAGGGAGCAGCTGAGAGAGTCGCCAAACTCCTGATTTGTTGCCTTGGGCTCAAGAAGCCCAAGATCTGAACACAGATGGCTGAACACCCTTTTCAGTGATCTAAAATCCTCCTATGTGTTGGCTCCACATCCCAGTTAAAGCAGTCAAGCTGCTGTGAAACCTCAGTGTGGTGAGTGGCAGCCTGGGCCACTGAACTGACGTGTTGCCAGGGACCTTCGGAAATCACCTCTCTCTCCTCAGCTCCAGTTGCTGTCCCGGCTGTCACTCCCTGACTGTCACTCTCTCACAGTGACTAGCAGAACAGAGGTTCAACCAGCTCAATGGCAATTCCTGTGCCTGTACATGGGTGCTAAAAGCACACTCTGAGCACTTAAATTAGATGATGACTCATGCACACATCATGGCAGGAGCACAGGTATCAGAAGGAACAACTCAAATCCAGCACTCATTTGGGTGCACCAACTGTGGAAAGACCTGTGCTTAAAATAAAGGAGTTCCCAGCACAAGGAAGCAGTGGATTTGTCTTATTTAGCATCCTTTCCTGGTCCCACATTTACTGTTACCTTCCACCACACTAATGACCTGGCTGGTGGACTCTGACCTAGCAGAAGCAGGAGAGAGAGAACGTGCTTGTCTGTCCCTGGGAGAAGGGGCTTCGTCACAATGATGAAACTTCCACTGCAGTGAAACCCAGCTGGAGCCGGTGGCCCAGAGTTTGGACAGGAGCAGGGAGGGGATGCCACTGCCAGGCCAGCACTGTGTCTCCACAGAGACTGTGCTTTCCTGCAGGCTTTGCAGGCTTCTATTGTCCCGCTGGTTTCAGGCTCACATCACTGTGACTCTGTTCACTGCTTATACAATCCAAAGATAAACATATTTTTCAAGATCTTTCCTGCTCTTCACTCCCATATACATTAGTGGAGTTTGGGGCACTCAGTGCCTCATTACCCTCCAGGTAACCCCAGAGAAGCAACATAAATGGAAACAAAATCTTTGCATCATTTAATACATGGAGGTCAGGGAGCAGCAGACTCACAGTCGTCGGGAACTGGAATGTTTCTGGGATCTCAGGGTCAACTGATTTATGTCAAACATTGATGGGAACTTTTAAATTCAGTAGACCTACATGAGAATAAAGAATGCAGACTGTAATTTTCAATGGCAAAGGTGTGTTTATGGTAATTGAAGTCATAATCCATAAAACATTACTCCTGCTCCCTTACACACAGAAACACTTGATAATCTTATAAAGACTTAACACAAGGAGTCGAGTTGTTTGATGCCCCATACAGAGCCCAGGTCAGCATAACTCATGGTAACATATTTTGTGGACTGTAAAATTAAATCTTTTTGAACTGATTCTTTAAAAACCCCCAAACAAATAGCTGTACTATGGATCTTTGTCAGTGAACATCTGGAGAGTCACATTTGTTTGCAGGTGTGCAAGGCCTGCCTTGTGGTAAAGGTGATATTTGCATGGAGAACTGTACCTTTGAAGTTAGGATGTGTTTTGAGAGAGATGGGGCGAGGGAGCAGGTGAAGAACAGGGTGCAGAGCTCAGACTGCAGAAGAAAACACATAAACTATCTGATTTCTTGACTTTTAAAGTTGTTTTATTTACAGAAAATATCAGATTAAGCATCACTGCATAAACCTTGAGTTGAAGCTACAACCCTGTCCGGTGTTTCACGGAGCTAAGCCCAGAGAGCCCAGTCAGTGTCTTGTTCCACATGGGTCTGGCTGCCGTATTCTGAGCTGCAATTCCAGCCAGCAGCCACAAAACACTTGGATCATTTGCAGCCAACAAGCCTGACAGGCATAAAACGTGTTTTCTTTGACTGGAACCTGACTGGACAGCTAACAATGACTGAGCACAAGAAATGGCTGTCAGGTCAAGGGACCAGCCAAGGGGTTTCCAGCCAGGCCAGAACTTTCATTGCAGCCCGAGCAACTGGCACCAAACAGGGCCAGCTTTGGGAGCAAACACTGGTCTGCTGCTCTGACAAAACAACGTATCCCCAGATACTATATGTACATTTCTGTCAAGATCCAGGCTGATGCAGCAGGAAGGCCGGGCTGTGGAAGCTGAATTTTTGCTCTCATTGACACGACAGAAAATCTGGAGTGATTTCATATGTGTCAGTGTGATTCCTGCTAAGGCAGCAGCATCATTTCCGCTGCTTTGCAGTGCTGGTTGCAGGTGCCACACTACCACCATCTAGGTTTCCTCTGAACCCTCTCTGGAGTCCCTAGAATTGCTGCAATAGATGCACACAGCAGGTTGAGGGGTTTAAATCTGACATTTGCAGAACATTTTGCACAGGCAGGAGCACTACCTCCTAAGTTTTTATTGACCTCATCTAACACACAGCCCCTAGAAAAGACACCAGTGTGCTTTGTTGGCTCTTGGGGTGCATAAAGGCACAAGCAGAGTGCTTTCCAAAGCACTCGTTCTGCTTTTCTGATAACATTTGCTTCAGTTTCAGTCCGTGCACACTTGGATAAAGGCTGTTCTGAGACTGTTTTCTTTCTGCTGGTTTTATCCTGGGAACTGGAATTTTTTTCAGTGTGGTTCTTTCACTGCAAACAGAACTCCACTGTCTGTGCTGCTCTGGCCTGGCCAAGCGTGGTGTGATCATCTCAAGTGGGTGCCAGCACTTGGCCGAGCAGGGCGATGTGTTGGTAGCCCTGATGCTGTTTGCCAGTTGGCACAGCATCTCCTCTGGACCAGGGGGCAAAGAGGACAGCCCTCTCTGGGCTGACATGTGGTGGCCAAAGGGGAAAACGGAGAAAGGGCTCCATCTGAGCATGAAACATGGGGAAGGACCCAAGCTCTTTCACAGCAGCCCAGTCTACAGCAGGGATGGCCAGAGCTGACTCACCATACTCACTTTTAATTCTGCAGATGTGAGGCAGAAACAAACAGCAAAGTGGCTTGTACTCTATAATTAAATGAGGAGGTCTAAGCCTTATTATTATTTTTCACGGATTTCAGGGGAGAATGCTTTTGGCTTCATTGTGGTTCTGACGGGGCAGCTGTGAAAGGAGAACCTGGACTTTTTTCAGGCCAGTGTGGGAAGGCAGGACAAACAGTGCAGCTCTCAAGCCTCACCAAACTTCCCAAAGCCCATGTGAGACCGCACAGGCCTTGCCCAGGCCCTGGGTGCCAGGACAGAGTTCAGCTGGAGGCCAGATTTGCTGCTTTGAATCCGCAGTTTTAACTGTGGAAAGAGCTGTCCCTACTTGCCCCCTGTATCCCAGAGTGGGACCCACGGGGAGCTCATCCCTTTGGGCAAAAAGATGTGTCTAATACGGGTTGGGCTGCTTCAGTTAGGCAGATGTAAGTCTTAATTAATTCAGGGCCATCAATTTTCCTCTGCAGTCACTTTCTTTTCTGCATTTATACAAATGGGACTGATTTGGGAACGCTGATGAATCAAAATGAATGAGTACTGCTATAATTCATAAGTCATACTCAATGTACACTTGCCAAATAAAAGCATCAGAAAGGTTTTTATCGGCCTAAATATTGAAACCAAATTTTATTTTTTGAAAATGACATTACACACATCTTGCAAATGTACATTTAGATGAGAAAACAATGAATAACAAATATTGAGAGCAAAGCTATAAAGTGGACAGGTTCTCTGCTGCATGGCATTGCATTACAAGAATACTCAGACCTGGGATGGTTATTACAAGTAGTAAAAACAGTTCACAACACCTCACAAAAATGGAATTTTTTTCCTAGAAAGTCAAATCATCTAACAAAAGGAAATTCTGTTAAGGGAGAAGAGGCATGGGGGAATAGATGTGTGGATCTAGGTACACTTTGTGGTTTTGTGGCAGGGCTTTGTGGGGTTTTTTTAAGTCCATTTCTTACAAAATCCATCTTTGTGAGTGACCCCATCTTTTCCAAGAATTAGGCTGTTTTCTGTCCTCCATTGCCAACAGAACCACAGCTAATAAACAAGAAGCCCTGTGTACTCGACTCAGAGCTTGGGAGTGTGGAGAAGGAGTTGTCTACAGAGCCCCCAACAACATAACCCCCATATTCCACCCCCCACCCCCTCGCGCTGCGTGTCCAGGAAAATGAAAAAAGTGTGTGCAAACTCCGCAAATCAGGGGCCGTGGGACGAGTCCCAGGCACAGCCACAGCCAGGTGAGGAGGCCACGGCCGATGCACCACGTGCCTCTTGCCTCAGCTGCAAAGGATCAGCCAGACCTCGTCAGAGCCACAAACTTCCAAAGGTTCAGCTTGTTCCCCAGATCAAGCAGAGGCAACGGACGGCTGATCTCCACCGGTTTTACCTTGAAAGTTAAAGAGTCTGATCAACTTGCCGAGGCAAGGCGCTGTGAGAGATACGTTCCCCGAGAGAACTTGTTGAGAACTGCTTTTCAAACCTCGTCGTGTATCGTTTTATTTCTGCCCAAATCTGTACTTTACAACCACGAGAGAGACAAAGACAGAGTAAGAGAGAGGGAGAGAGAGAGAATCTTTCCAGGAGGAAAGGAAGAGCTAATTAAGAAAAGAGAGGTACAGGACCATGCATTTACTCTCAAGAGCTTGTTCACGAGCAAGCTAACATTTCTAACACTACAACCACTCATCTACATCTGTTTGCTAAGTAACTGAGTTCTACCTACAACTAGGGAGCAGAAGGGGTCTTTTTATTTTCTTCCCCCTCCCTTTAAAACGTCAATAAAAATGTTTTCTGTACAAGTTGAATGGCACAAAAGGTGGTTAAAATGCTCAATAACTCACCACAAATGGAGAATGCAAAATTAGTTCAAAACATGCATGGACTGTGTACAGGTAAGCAAGGAATCATTGGCATAAAGCTGCAATATATTACAAGATGATACAGTTGAGATCTTTTGGAATAACCTCTGCTTGTTCTGTCCCTTTGAGAGACCTTCACATAAAAATTCAGCATAAAGGGAATTCAAGGTATATATCCAAGCAGGAAGTTAACTATGGGCAACATTATCTGTCTGAAGAGAAAAGCATTTCCCCTCCCCTTCCATGCATTCCCCCAAGGTACAAAAGTCAACATGATCAGCTTTGCTGCAGGCTTGCCAAAAAGAAAGGTTAATAGACCTGGTTTAGGAGAACAAAAACACCATTTAAATTAATAGCTCTTTGTACAATGTCATTAATTAAATACCTTATTATTTAAACCAAAACGTAGTGAAGTTTACCAATCCCAACAAAGTAACAACCAAACCCTCACCACCCCCGGTGTCCTCCAAGGTTATGTACACAGAGTTTAAAGTATACCAGCTAAACTTTAAACCCAGCTGCCCCTCCAACCCCCACCCACTGAACAATAGAAAATACACTGTGGCCTCTCAGTTATATTATATTGCAGCTTTGTTGTTAATGATGAAATCATACAAACTCAATGAATGACCTAAGACAGTAATCTATGATCAGGTTCTGTGGTTCAGCTGCATTTTTCCCTCCCTCAACACAACCTGTTGGCAGGTGTGCAGCCCCAAGAGCTTCAGGGCCATGAGCAAAGTCAGTTCCTGCTTCTCAGAGAAGAGCAGCATGAGTAACTCAGGCTGATGTGATGGGAGCTGCTCACCCTAGTTTGGGATAGGATTTGTGTTCGAGAAAATAGGCAAAGGCTAGGAACAGCAGTCAGCAGGCTGATACTCCTTTCCTATGCTTCCAGGGTAGACAGTGTCACAAAATCCACACTATCATGGCAGGGGGAATGTGTGTCAAATCAGAGAATAGAAGAGATTTGGCTAGACAGGTTTCCTCTTTCCAAAAGACCCTGGGTGTCTTCTAACTGATAATCGTATCACTGTATGCAGTGATAAAGCTGCTTGGATCACCCATCATTTAAATAAGAAGCAAACTAACAACAATTTTACATGTCAGAATTCAGCATGTAATTATAACTCACAGGCTTTCTTGTTCTTACATTCAACACTTGCTTCACCATATCTATAAACACCAGTTAGCAGTGCAATTCATTCCCTAGACATTCTTCTTTTTAGGCAGACGCATCATTAGAAATCACACTAAATCTGGAAAAAGCTCTTCTGTCATAAAGAGGGGGAGAAAAAGGAACAAAAGATCTGTGTACTGCAGACCCTCAGTGGTCAACATGAGAGGGAGACAGAATATCAACTAGATTTCAACTGCCTCCTGCTAAGGGAAATGAATTACAAGCCCATCTATCCCTGCTCTGCAATGGTTGGAAACAGATGGAGAAAAGCAGCTATGCTGGAATTAAAAAAAGAACAAAGAACTCCCCAAACATAACCCCAAAACCCAAACAACAACAAAAATAAACCCCACTAAATGTTTCACAGGGATTCTCTGAAGGTAAAATTCATCATTTCAAGAACTGGGCCTGGACCCCAGCTTGGGGTCTATTGGTCCACTGCAGGTATTTCCCAAGTTTGACCCTGTGAATGTGTTTTCCAGAACTTGGGGTTTCAGAACCAGGGTTTGGTTCAGGTCCACCCTGACCAAGTGCCAACAACGTGTTTCATTCTGCATGTGCCAGATGAATCACTGTGCTCTGCAACAACCCCACTATTCAAATGTGACTCAGATTTATCTTGATTTCCTATATATAACTGTTGCAAATAGAGATGGAAGAACCAGCTTGGAAAAAAATCAAAAGCAGCCTTGAGTTTAAATGAGTCACCTAAAATGAACTGAACCTTCCTTTTCATTTCAAGACATTTGGTAACACTTTCCTCTAAAAACCAAGCCAACCATAAATCTCTACTTTGCTTGGTGCTAGCTGGGACTAGAGTAAAATAGAAAAATACTGATAGAAATAGAAGTGCTGTTTCTAGCTCCATAACCCTGCCAGGCTCAGGGCATTTCTATTGGTAGACTGAAGCGAGAGTGAAGTGAGATAAAGCCAACACTCCTCAGAAACAGAAAATGTGGAGGAGAGCCTGATTTGCTGAGGTTCCTTGTTTAATTTTCAATTCTAAAACTTTTAAGATATTGCAACAAACTCTTTCAGCTTTATCATTAACTATAATACTATACAAAATATCTCCCTTCTGTAACTTGCTATTCAAGGTTCATACAAGAGATCACTTTAGAGATGGGGTCAGTGAGGTTTTCTCTGCAAAGGCTGCAGCTGTCACCCAGGAAATTGAATCTGCACTTAAGTAATCAATCACTCAAGAATTATCAACAGTAATCAATCTCTGAAAAAGGAGACCAACCTTGGACCAAATGGATTCAGTGTCCTTAATTACACAGGAAGTTCTGTCTGTTTAAAGAAGCAGAGGATTAGGTGTGTTGGGTTTCACTTGTGTTATACTGAGCATCTGAGAATCTACAGAAACAAAGAGATGCAATCTCTATGCAATGAAAAAAAAATCTGAGACCATACAGCAAAAAAAAAAAAGTGTTTAGATGCATCAGTTATTTTGTGGTTTAGGATTAAATTCACTTGAATACAGAAAAAAAGGTCTTATGAGAAAACCAGCGTTAAAAAACACAGAACCCCTTGTCCAGCACAGACTTCCCATTGCTACAGCTCTCACACACAGCTGGTCATTTCCTGGACAGGATGATCATCAGCCCCTCTGCCCACACAACAAATCAAGAAAACTTCCTCCAGTAGCCTGTCTTGGCTTTTCACCCCAGTGCAAGTGGGTTACTACTTTTCCCAGAGTTTGCTGAGCTCCATGGGAAGGGACAGCAGGCTCAGAGGTGCCCTCATTGTTCTCCTGCACATGCCCTGTGATTCCCTGCTGTGCCAGGCCTGTCCTTTCCAAGCCAGGGCATGTTGATAATTTCTATATCTGATATGATACAGAAGAACCTAAACAAAACCAAACCACAGGTTGGTGCTGTCATTCAGCAGAGGGCTGGATCTTCCTTCTCCACTTGAGGGATGACACATGCTGGCAAGAGAGCTAAACAGGAGCAGGGGAGGAACTTCAAGCCAAGTTCTCCTGCCTGCAGCCAAGTGTGACCTTATTTCTGCCTTTGGGAGTGGGACACACTGCTGAGGCACATTAGCCTGAACCCTGGCTTAGGTACCTGCAGGACCAAGGGCTCAACAAGTAGCCAGGAACCCCCTTCTGTCCAAACCAAGCTGAATATCCTCAGTTAGTCCCACCCATCCCCTCTTTTGTTTGTCCCTAGAATTTCTTGGCTTTTTTCTTTCATTATTCCCACATGTCAGTGCCACTGATTTGCCAGTGCTCCACCTCATGCTTTCCCTGCCATTTGATTTTCTGTTCAGTTCAAGCTCATTCCATCACTCAGTAACTACCTCCTAACAAATGTCCCCCACCATTCCCCTAAGAAGCAAGCCCCTTCCCTTTGTTTCCCTTGACAATGGACATCACAGCATCTTTCCTTAATGATGCCAACTTTCTTTTTTCAGCTGACAGACTAATTACTGCGAAGATTTGTTAATTCCCTTTCAGCATACTCCTTCTTCGGTTGTTTGAGTGATAAACTGTTGGACCAAGGGAAAAACTGAACTGGCTCGAGAGTCCTGAGTTTACAGTTCATTGAGATAAAGAGCCAGAGCCAGAACAGGTGAGTTCAAGTAAGTGCACTAAGCAAGGCAACTGAAAGGCAGCTCTGCCCCATGTAGCCATCTAGCCATGAATACTTTTTAAACTAGAAGGGTTTCAACAACGGTCCCACTGTTTCCTTGATAGAAAGCCACTGAAATAATTAGACTTATTCACTGTTTACAAGCACAAAGCCCATATTTTGAATGGCAAAGTGCATTGCTCCAGATACTTACATGTATGTGTAACAAAAAGAGGGGTAGCAGGGTCTTGTATTCAGGTCAGAGGTGGCAACTCCAGATGAGAGAAATGGGCTGCTGGATGTGGATATGGCCTTGCTCCCAGGGATGTTGCTGGCTCATCCATGGGGTTTTGGGGGGAGCTAAAAATGAGGTGTCTGTCTTTCACCATTACAAAAATAATGAAGCATTTTTACAGCAGTTTTGAGAGACATGGGGTTCCTCAAGAGATTTTCCAAAGACAACGAACAATAGTTTGCTTCTATAAGGTGCTCAGACTTCACTAAGTAATGAATAAATATTAAAAGCAAGCTCTTTGTATCAGCTTATCTCAAAGCACCTTACAAATAGCAGTGTTATGATCAGCCCTTCATGCACTGGCACACAATAGCACAAAGAAAAGTGATCTGTCCAGAGTTATGCCAAAGACTAACAGCTCTAAAATCCCAGTGGCTCTGAAATCCCACTGCTGAGTCCACTAGGTTTGATTCTCATTTGCTCAGGAGCTCATCTGTTGGCCAGAAATAGGTGTCGGTGTTTTTAACCTTCTCTAAACAGGGCCCTGAGGGATGTACAGGGTCTGTGACCGTCCCACAGCTCCACATTCTCACCTGCAGATGTAATAGTCAGACCCCGCTGTACAGCTGGGATTCTGTCAGAGAGCTGTGCAATGGCATTGCTGGAAAAAGCCTTTCTATCCACCTACCTGTATTCTCTGTACACCTCCCCTCTCCCTATTAAAACATGGTTTTTTGTCAGCTTGGCCTCAGACCTGCGGACAAATATCAAATGACTGCAGATCTGTTCCAGAGGAAACAAAACAAAATGAGGGGTCCACAGACATTACTGGCCCCAGCCTTTCACCTGGAGGTACCCAGAATGAGATACCAACTCTCAAGCCAGGAGGAAAGAAGGAGGGTAAAGAATATCCGAATGGCAGAATCAATAACCAAGGTAGCAGAACCCAGCCCAGTTCACTCCACAGTGAGGAGCAGCTGCTCTGTGAGACACGAGACTCAGCTTTAACATTTCCTGAGATACTGTGGAGAGGCCTGCTCAGACTCATACAGATGGGACAGAGGCATCAGGCAGAAGAAATCCGTGATTCTGGAGATGGCAATTTCCCAGAGCTGGTTGAATAAATGAAAGATGGGCTAAATACCCCAAGAATCGAAGTCTGCCCTTGTCCCCTTTTGTCAAGGCCATTGGTCCCCAAGGCCTTGCTGGGCACATGTGCAGTTCTGCTTCTGAAGCTCAAAGCATGTTAGAAGGCACTTAAAGTCTTAACCTTCTTGGTCTCGTTACGCCAAGGTGGTGTTTAAGCTGCATCTCTTCTAGGAATCCTGTGTAAAGCACTTGTCCTGTTGCATGGACTGACCTGACTCCTTAGATACACAGAAAAAGATCTTCATCTGATGCCATCCATTTGCTTCTACAAAGAACTTCACCAGTCCCAAATACTGTCCCAGCCTGCTTCCATCAGCAACCAGAAAAATAACTTGTAGCCTAAGTCACCACGTGAAAGAAGGTGTTTTGTTGTGGTCATGATCAGCACCTTGTGTGTGGCAAACACACCTTTATATAGCTTTTCTCTGGTTGTGGATTGTCTTAGCTTGAGGAGACACTTTCTAGACTAATTTAATATCTAGTTTACTTACCTATATTTTATTCCTCTTTCTAAAAATGATTCTGCCTCTACTATAGTAAGAGAACTCTCTGATATATGGCTGTGGGGTACCCCTGAAGTCAATGACAAAATCACTCGTGCTCTCAGTGCTCTAGGGAAGGCTCATAGTGTAAAGTCCACACTGTGCCCCTGCAGAGAGGATGCCACTTCCAGGGATGGCTGAAAAGGTGTCTGTGTAGGGATTCAGCATGGCATTCCACAGCACCTCCACAAGGTGTTCCGGGAAGCCACAAGAAGAGCAGCGTCAACCTCAAAGGCATGAAAAAGCAAAGACAAGGCATCCTAGAAAACGTCATCAGTATCCCAAAGGATAAGGAGAAACTAACACTTTAATGCCATTATTTCCTATTGGAAATGCCTGGGTGTAACATTGTTTTGCTGTTTGCCACAATTTTTGGTCCTACCTCCTCTTTTTTCCCTTCAAAAGTACTGAACAAGCAAACGAGAGAGAAATAGCAGCTAGACTGAGTGCGTGATTTTTTTGCATGCATATGTGTGAGCTAGCTAAGGATGAAAGAGATGTGGAAGTTTTTTTCTAAGCAGAATTCTTCTTCTATTGCCTATGAAAGTAACACAATTAGTGTTTCTAGCTCCTGAGAAGATTGTAAATAATGTGCAGATATAGGAAACACAGACAATGGAGGCAAAAGCTACTTCCAGCTCCCACCATGGAGCAAACCAAGGTAAAATCCCACTACCAAGCTCTTGCAAAATTACTTCAAGGTGTAGGATCTCAGCTGACTGTTTAGCTGGTGGAACTGAACTAGCTCCAAATCTTATAACAGATGAGGCTTTACCTCAGAAGCTTGAGGACTACAAATGCTTTACAAGTGATAAAAATCCCAAGGCTGAAGATTTTGTTGCATTGCCCTGATCTTCTAGTCAAGATCATCACCTGAATGTATGAATTCTAAACACATCAGTCAAGGCTTGGAGGATTGCTCCAATTCCTTCCTAATGACTGTGTATTTGAAACAGGTATCTTTAGTGTGTATGCAAATTTGCTGAAATATACTGAATAAAGGCAGATTTCAAAGAAACCAAGCCCTACTACTTTAAAAGTCTCTCCAATTTGTTTTTAAATACTGTACTGTTTTCAAACAATATAGTTTTAGTGATTCAATTAGTCTCTGAAAACACTAAAGGCAACCTCATGAGGCAAATTAGACAGGGTTTTTATAGCAGAATTAATATGGCAAATCCTCATATCCTGTGGAGTTTTATGTGCTTGTAAAAGTAGAAAAAATTATAAAAGGTAAACTCTGGAGTATATAGAGGAATTACTATAATCTGCTCCAGAATCTCACAGGGTCTGGAATTGCTATAGTATACTGAAAGTACTTACTAATTCACTGCAGTTCAGGAAAGCTTTCTGACCAAACCTAAGCTTAATCTCATGAAAAATCAACAGGAGTAAAGCATGTGCTAAAATTTCAGCATGTCTTCAAGTTCTTTCCTGAATCAGGGCTGTCCTTACATTTAAATAACTAAGGTCTGATGCCTGTGCACTGTTTCTCTTTGTATTCAAATCTATGTTAGGGATCCTACAACGCCAAAGGTAACTAGTTTTGAATGTGTGTAACATTCCACATGCATTTCTGTACAAGAACTCATGCAATATTGGCATTAATACAGACTTAACTCTATGCTACAGCTGAAATGCTCACTGACTTCTACTGCCCAGGCATTTCTATCTAGAAAGTTGCTTATTAAAACTTGGGAGTTTACCTCATACCCTGTTTTTTTTGTGGTTTCTGCTGGTTTGAATGGCTATTTTTCCCACTGAACAACTTTTTTTTTTTTTTTTTTTTTAATATTCTTTTAGGCCTTTTCAAGGTCCCTCTAATTCCCTGAAGGAATTTTTAGGCTCAGCCCCACCACAGGATGATCCTCATGCAAACAAACCTCCACTCCCAAGGGAGAACTTGCAGGATCAGGCTTTAGAGGTGTCACTAGGTGCAGCTCAGGAAGGCCTCAGTGATTCCATAGAATGCTCCACCAGGAAAAGCATCCTCAAATACCCAAACACTACTTGTGGCAGGAAGGAAAGGAACCACTTCTCAACAGCTACTTCAACAATCATCCATCCAAAGGATCATTCATGCCTTAGAATCCCGCTTTATCTTGTCTATAGACAAACTGCACTCACGGATACTGGATGAAAGCACATCTCAGACTCCTTTCCTACTCCTTACCACCAGCTCCAGCAGTTCAGGCTGCTAAAAGCAGTTCAGGATAGCAAAGATTTAGGTTTCCAAGTGGATCTACAGTGAGTGTCCTGTACTGAACATCAAGAGCACCTAGATGTGATTTTTTTCACAGCTGTTCTCTTGGTTTAACTGAGGAAAGGTGGCAGGACATGCTAACCGTGACCATGACAGGAGTGGCCCGTGCTACTGTGTGTGAACAGCACCTTTGACTGGAGTCCAATCCATGGCTACTAGTCAGGGTCCCTGGAAAGGCAGAGACTCAGGGAGGGACTCTGAGATTTCCACCAGCAGAACAGAGGAGAGGGTAAAAGCATATCAGATTATTTTTGATAACTCAAAGCTAACACGAAAGCTTTTGCTAACACGAAAGTTCTGATGAACAATACTGTTAGTGTAACCATGGCCTTTGACATCCTAATGATTAAAAAGTTCTATTTGCTCATGGCCAGTGTCTACAGTAGCACTCACAAGATTAAATAGCCAGAAATTAGCACCCATAACCAAATCTGCACCCAGAATACTTCAGCACCTTCTGTTAGAGGATCTGAAAGCATTTTACAAATGTTAACCAACATTTGGCCTCACAACCCCCAGTGAGGTAGAACAATGTTGTCCCTGCAGGGACAGACAGACAGATTGAGGCACAGGGTTACTAAGAGACCTGCTCCCATTCAGACACTAAATTGAGCAATGCCAAGGGCTGAAAGGTGTCCTGACTACTGCACCTACGCTTTGTCCACACTACCATCCTTCTACACGAGCCCTTAGCCTTTGAACTAACCCCAGGATTCTATTTACAGTAGGTAAAAACATCATTTAGCAGTTGTGCAGTCAGAGAGTTATTAAATTAAATGAAGTTATTAGTGAGAACAAATTATTTCTAATGCAAAACTCTGGGTGTAAATGATCACGCACTAAGACTACTGGGTGCAAATTTGGTGCATGATAACTCTGACCCCTCGGTAATTCCCAGTCCTGACCTCTCTCTGATAAATCTCTTTGTTAAGTTGCATTCTATGTAAGATCACATGAGGCTCTAAAGATGCAGCCTGCACAGATTGTTTCATACCAGCAATGCAAGCAAACAAAACATGGAGTGGCTTTGGGAACAGCCCAGCGTTCATGTAGCATCAAACATCACAATAGTATAATTCATTCTAATCACAAGGGGTTGCAAGGCAATAGGAACAGGTGTCTATGTCGAGAAAAAAAAAGGCAAATAGAGCAACAAAGAAAGATTTGATTGCACAGATTTCATTTAGGTAAAGTTCTGTAATAATCAGTTTCATCAAAGCTTATTCCACGAGGAAGGGAGGCAATGCCAGCTGGCCTATGACAAAGCTTCAGTGTAGTAAAAACCACCAGCCTGTGTGAAGAGATGAACTTCGTATTCTGTAGGAGTCACTACTGATTAATAAAAGCAAAAGGTTTCTCTAAATACAGCAAGTTGTGGGGTTTTTTTTATCAGACAGAAGAGTTTCTTAAAATACGGGGGGTTAACATCACAAAATTCAATTTGTTATATAAGTGGCCATAGTTAGGAATACTGAAGTGTAAAAAACCAAGTACGTAGTCTTAAACATTACAAAAACTATCAAAACATTCAATATTTTGAATTGACCTTTTGTTTTCCCCTACACGTGTCTGTTTTGGCAGTGATGACAAGATTTCTTAACTGAGTTGCTGCTATTATTGTTCTGAAGTTGTGGTTGGTTTTTTTGTACTTTTTTTTTTCTAAGCGTGTTTTTTAAACAAAAGAAAATTACCAGCTTTTATAAAAAAGAAGGAGCTTGAATCCTTACTCCCAAAACACAGATACAAGGTTTTCCTTTATAAAAAGTGTATTGATTTTTTTGCTATAAAAAGTGACCTATAGGGTGTCAAACCTGAAAACAAATTCTCACAGTGTTTTCAGTGTTGGCTGTTCACAAGGCATTACTGTTATAAACAGAGATAGAGAGATACCATAGGGGAGGTATAAACATTTCCTACCAGCTAGCAGTACCCTTGGATTGTTTGTGGAAGGTGTTCCACTCCAGGCAACTGATTTATGTGGTTTTGCTTAACTTTTTTTTAAAAAATCCCAATATTTGAATAATTTGAATTATTGTACTAACCTTACTTAGCATCTTACACAACCATTCCTAATCTCAGCAAGCTTCTGCTGGCATATTAAGCATCAAACTAGTAAGTCATTTCACTTCCTGCCCTCCAAAAATAAAACCAATACTAGTTAGTATGCAGGTGCTAAATTTGGGCTGTAAATGAGGAACAGGTGAGCTGGCAAATGCTGGCAGTTTGGACAGGTGGAGAACATCATTTGCTCTACTTGAGCTTGCAAACTGGTCAGCAAGGGATCCATTTGCACACTTCCAGGGGACCTACTTTACTATCACTAGGAAAATTACACAGCTGCAGCAGAAGAGGAAATACTAGAAGAAAATGGGAAATGCACAGAAATGCCCCAAATTTTTCACAATGTCCATTTTGCATCCCTGTAACTTAGACGAATGGTATCCCTCTATCTCTATAGACTGGCAGGTGTTGATTTGTGGCACAGAGGATAAATCACAGGAGAAAAAAAAAAAAGACATATAACGGTGTATCCTTTGATTTGAAAGCACCAGTCACCTATCTGCTTATTCTGGCAGAAGTACTTCACTGTATCTTAGACAATGCTTGCAATGTGGACATTTAGCTCCGTGTCGCTCTACATGGAATCTCCGAGGGAATCAGAGTCATCCAAAGACAGAGGCAGATACAAGTCCTGTAGGGAGAAAGAAGAAAATGTTAACTCTCACAATGAGTTTCCACCTTTGGCCGTGCGTGAGGGAGCAGCTGAGCAGCCCAGCTCTGTGCAGTCCGGAGGGACAGGGTGGAAGACTCGCGCACTGGTTACTGGACTGGCCTGAGCGGGCAGATCACGGCTAAAATCAAGACTTGATACTCACACAGTGGAACAAGAGCATCTTGGTGCCAGAAGAAAGATGTCTGTTCAGGGCTAAGTTGGAGAAGCGATTGTTTTATTGTTTCTGGATCAGCGTGTCCGTTTTTGCACACGCATGGAAGAGCAGGACCTTGCTTTAAACAGGTCTCTTTGAACCTTAGTCCACAGTAAAGAGCCTTACCTTAATTTGACAGCTACCTTCAGGATAAATCTCTAGGAAAATCATACTCCACAATTTATTCCTTATTTTAGGTAAATTCTGATCAATGAGAAAGGTTAAGAAAACAATCCCAAGGTTATTATTTGGATCAGATGCTGAATGTAAAGCTTTTCCAGGGTCTCTTTTTTGGATAATCATCTTATTCCACTTCCTCAAAGTTTTGCATGGAATTAGGAATACAAACCAGCTCAAGGGCTAACACTCTCCTGGGACCTGTTTGGGCTCTGACCCCCACACGGGGGGTAATAACTGTGAGCAAAATGAATTAAATCCCAAATACTCAGGAAAGAAATTCACAGAAATCTTGATGTAAGAAGAGGTAAAATAGGAATTTGTGGTGTACTCAAGCATTTATCGTTTGAACTTTAAGGGGAAAGAAAGAAGTGATTTCATCAAAAGCAGGAAATTGCTCCTGGGAGAAAGACAATGATGCATGAATATCCTGGCAAGCTAAAATGCTGTGTTCATGTTTGCTGATTGGCTTAACTTAGTGGAGAAAATCATACTGGATTGGCTTTGCCCTCAGCAGTCACCCTCTATTACAAATGTTCTCGGGGCTTCACTGGAAAAGGTCATAAACCAGCCAGCTGAAAGCATACGTAAAACATTAAAAAGGTGAGTTTTACTTGGCTTTGCCAGGAAGCAAATCCTCATCTCCAAAGTTCTAAATGGGATAGTGTTTGGAAAGCATTTTAGGTCCTTGTTGCTGAAGCAAAGGATGCAGTTTACATCATTACTCCTGCTGAATATACACAAGCAATTGTTGAATTCAGACCATGGGCCAGATTTTCTGTTCTCAGTTGTAAATTAATAATAAATCTGGACACATTTTGTTAAAATTGGCTCATTTCCTCAGACCTAGGCTGAGCAGCTGAGATCAGAGTGAAGTCCTGAGGAAAACAGATTTCATTTGAATTCAGCTATCCCTTTGTTACCCAAAATGAGTCCAGCCTGTGCAGTTTAGCCCACAGTAGATTCCATGTGGCTGCTGACTGCAAAACCTCAGCACTACCACAACTTTTAAATTACTCTTCCAGAATTTCAAGTCAATATTTTCAGTCACTCTCATGATGAGAGGTGCATTCTGACAACTAAAGAGACATCCCCTTGACCTCCTGTCACACCTACATTTATGTCCAAGTTCCTATCAAGTGAAGGCTGGTGGAAGCAGCACTATGGCTATTCCAGAAATGCAAAGGCCCACGGAAATGAAAGTCTGAACTCAGCACAGAATGACACTGAACAACAGGAACTGAAAAAGCTGTGACAGCTGCTGTACCTTTTAAATAAATCAATGCATGAATTATCTATGAGCCAGCACAGGTTTAGAGATCTTTACTAGGATGCTGTGCTACCTGCTAGACACGCTGTTTGTGACCAGGAAAACCAGTTACTGTTCCAGCTCACAATTACCACACCAGCTGTAAAAAATCAGCTGGTTCCTGTAAAACAGAGCATGCCCTTAAATAATTTAAAAAAAATAAATTCTTAAGGAGCATCATTAAAGTGATATCTTAGGGCCTCAGTAACATTTGCATTGCTTCTGCTGTTTAATGGACCAGATTTGCCAGCACCTGAGGCTTTTCAAGAGAGGAAGATTTATATGAAACCATATCCATCAATAACTTTTTCAAACAGTGATACAAGCTCAGGGTTAAGTTCTCTCTTCTGATCCATCTGGATGCTCTCCAGCACACATTAATAACTCCAGCAGAGGAAACAGGCCAATGCTTTGTTGCTCACCATCCTGCAGAGCCTGAAGCGACAACCCTTTCAGGTAAAGGGCCAAACTGCGCTGTTTCAGCATGAGGAGCTGTGCTTCCAGAGAATATGGCCATGGCTTAAATGTCACAGAAGTCTAAGTGAACTAAGGCAGAAACAGATGTAGTAAGGTATAAGAAACATAATACCTTGTGCTTACGGAGGCTCCCTGGGCTGGTGGGTGTGGAGATCGGGGACTGCTTGGATTTGGGTGTGGACAGCTGACTGCTTGAGGTCCCGTTCGCTGACAGAAAACAAGACAGAAGCTAGAAATCAGACAAGCAAGGGGAAGATCTTCCTCCTTTGGGGAGATGGAAGGTCTCCAAACATTTAACACAGAAACACTATAGTTTATTCATGTTAGGCAGGATAAAAAAGCCAAACAAATACCATGGCTATTAACCTAACTCAAGGCTTTCAGCTACTCAGGGTAATTGACTGCAAAATACAGTGGAATAGAAAATAAATAGAAGGAGCAGTGTTTTACACAGCAAACATTCACCAAATTGATCCAAGATACACATCATCACAAAACCAGTAAGACAATTTCTATGTTCTGAAACAGCACGGGGAAACCAGAGGCTGAAGACATCCTGAATCCTAGACAAGAAATGTTAGATGATTACAAATTGGACAAACAGCAGCCTGGAATGCCTTGGATATAGTAGCTTTGGGTGGGATTAAATGACCAAAGAGCCCTTCTGAAGCCTTGGTGGAAGCACAGGGTGACATGACACGTCTCTGCTCTTCCTCTGGTGCCTGCACCAGAAAAGTGGACATGGTCTATCAGGGAAGGCACAGGAGCAGTACATCTAGAAGCAATCCTTTGCAAAAATTTACAAAGATCAAAATCTGGGCTTTTGGGTTGATTTGTTTGTTCATGTTGCTTTGAAAAAAAAAAAAAAGGCAACATACTACACATAGTTATTCTCAATTTTAAAAAAAATATTATTCATTTAAACAAAATGACCTTTGGAATACTGTTCATCGAGGCTTTCACAGGCCTGGGTTTTAGTCAAAAGTGAAGGGCATGAGTCTATGCCAGGGCAAGCTATTATGCATTTATCGGACTAAAAAAGAATCAGGCTAAACAGCATATTATGCAGAAAAAATTAAGGGGGAAAAAATGGAATAAGGATAAATTGATTCTTTTCCTACCGCTGATGTTCACTGGGGTAAGCTAATGTCTTTGATAATTGCCAGGTGTCACAACACCTATTTCCTAAGGACATGCTTACACACAGTGAATTTGGTCATTCATAGGTCAGGTATCAACTCCAGGGATACAGATCCTCTTCTTACCAGGGGTTTAAACACAAAGCTCCATCAGCACAAGGATGCCTTACTCAAGGGAAGGGAATTCAGACTCATTCTGGCTGTGTCCAAGGATATTGTCCTTCCTGGCCTTTTCTTTTTGCACTCCCAGCAGCAGCAGGCTGGAGGCCTTATTAGCATTAAACTACATCTCCCAATCAAGTCTATAGAAAGTGACATTTCCAAAACCTACTCCAGATGTTTATGTATTCAGCACAAGCCACAAAACTAAACCTCAAATATTTTGATTGTCATTTCCTTAAATGGCTGTAGTGTTGCCAGCCCTCCAGATAAATATACAAATCCCTGCCCTTAAGGAAAGGATTTTGAGTTGTGTTGATGTTTCACACAGAAAGCGAGCATGTCATACTCCAGGCTGGCTGTCCTGCTCTCAGAGTGCCCAGTATCTCTATCATTTCTCTAACTGTACAGGCATGCACAGAGGAGGGGGGATGATTTCAGCACATGGGACTTAGGCTTTCAATTATAATAGCTGAATCTGCAAATGGGTTACTTAAAAATAAGCAAGTACAGCAAGTACTTGAGTGTCTGGAGGAGACTGAAGAAGTGTATAAAGTATCATACAGCAAGATTATATATGGGTGTCATATTTTAAAGAGCAAAACCAGCACAAATCTTGCTTTAATGCCCAAGACAGGCTGATTCCTCTTCTCTGTTACCTTCTTGTGAGAAAGGAGCTGGGGGGGCAGCTCAGGTTTTTAGTATCGCTGGCCCAAATGCAGAGGTCATTCAAGTGAGTTCAAATAAGTGTAGAGAAACATGTGATCTAAGCCTCAGGACAAAGGAGGACCTGCCAGCACAGGACAGCAGCTCAGACTCGACAGGTTCATGGTAATGTGGGTCCTCTGTCTTCATCTCTATGCATCTCCTCCTCTGTTGGGAAGAGGAGGCTATTCATCACAGACAGCTTTTTTTCCCATTGCAAATGCACCTCACTGAGGAAATGGATATTTTTTGAAAGGTGGTAGAAATAATGGTTTATAAATAATTGGGGAAGAGAGCGACCCTTCACCTCCCCATTCCACTCAGACCGTTCTTTATTGGTAGGGGGGAAAAAACTAGTTATGGAAGCCCAGAGACTGTGACACGCCGGTCCCTGCACCGTGCTGTGACACTTCACTGTGCTCCCGTTCTGCAAAGTGAGCTGCCCTCAAGGCTGCTGGGGAAAAAAAGTAGAGTTCTCTAACTATATTCCATATAAAGAAGGCAAGTCAGTAAAAAAGAATTTGGTTCTCTTTTATGTTTTATTTCACCAAGTGACTTTGTGATTTCTATCAAAGAAAACATGGGATAGAATAGTTAGTAGTATAAACTGTATTACCTAGAATCCTTCTCCAATGCTTAAAAAGCCTCTTTCTTTATTTCTTTCCAATTGTCACTGATCTTTCTAAGACGAAAAATGCCACCTAACAACTCTACAAAGAACCAAAATTTCCCTTCCCCAAAGAGGAAGACTGGAAGAACAGCAAACAGTCAGTGTGCAGCAAATGGATGTAATTGCTGCAGGGAAGGATAGAAATTCCCTAATACAATGAGACTTTTAAGTGCTACAGCAGGGATATTAATATTTTATGAGCATCAACGAAAAAACAGATGTGACATCCAAATCAGAAATCGAATGAGATGGATGAATATCATTACAAATACAGCGCAATTTTGCAGCAGGAGCAACAACTAAGAGGGCCAGTTTAATTTTCTCTACGTCTGCTAATGAAGAATAGTGTTCATAAGCAAACTTGCCTGTATTTCTTTTGAACTGAAATGCAAAAAAATAACAAGAGGCAAAGAGCAGATCCCAGGTGGTGTATAATGCTGCTGCTCCACCAAAATCTGTTGATGACTTAGGATAGCTCAGGATCTCACCTACACTCAGCTATTGGGAACCATTCTTTATAAACAGTTTTTATTTGAATTTTTGAGTGTTTTTTTCCACCATGTTATTGTTTGTGTCTTATGTCTTATTTATGTCATTGTATTTGCTTTGCAACCCCAATCTACCTTAAAGGCCTTTTGTGCATACAACACATCCTTTAATTGCATGAACACGTGCACTACGTTGTTTTCATAGGCTCCTTATCTCCTCCAGTGCACAAGGCAATTTGTACTTGATAGAAATCAAGATTGTCCAGCACATGAGAGGGACGAGGGAGAATAGTCATGTCATGTTTGAGAGGCTATGGAAGATCCAGATAAGCTGAATTCTCTGTCTCCCACAGATATTTTAGGATCACAGAGTCACAGAATCTCATCCCAAGCCTCTGCCATGGGCAGGGACACCTTCCACTATCCCAGGTTGCTCCAAGCCCCATCCAACCTGGCCTTGAACACTTCCAGGGGTGAGGCAGCCACAGCTTCTCTGGGCAACCTATGCCAGGGCCTACCCACCCTAATATCTTCCTAATATCTAAAACTACCCTCCTTCAGCTCAAAGCCATTCCCCCTTGTCCTATCACTCCATAGTCTTGTCAGAAGTCCCTCTTCAGTCTTCTTGTAGGACCCCTTTTAGCCAAAATTCCCATATGCAATTGTTCCGTGAGTGTTGCTCAGGCTTGCCTGGGTGACTGGGACTCTGGATCTGAATTTCCAGTGATGATGAGCACCAAGACCTGTAAATGAAGTTAGTGAGGTCCACCTTTTGAACTCCCATTTCTATCAACAAACCGTACTGGAAAAAGCAGGGCCCAGGGATCACAGGCAGTGCTCAAAAACTATGGAGATAACTATTTCTATCAATTTGTAAAATAAGGTTAATACTCCTTGCTTTGACTGGTGTTCCCAGGATTCAGCAGATGAGTTCCTAGTTCAAGGAGCTCACGCTCACACACCACAAAAGTGAGAGAAAGAAGCATGAAATACATGGATAGGTTTGTCCCCAGGTCAGGGTTTGAAGCATGACCAAGAAACTAAAGAGAAGGAACAACCAGAACAAGGACAGCATAAAGCAAATGTAGGAATAGCAGCTCATTTAGTTAGCACAAGCCCTCCTGCACTCCAGGACAGAGGAGCCATGGGAAAAATAAAGGCTCTATTGTACTGTTTGTTCAGGAGTGGAAGATTTCAGATTGCACAGGCATCCCTCGCTCAGGCACCTCCAAACTTCCAAGCACTCAGCTCTGCAGTGCTGGTATCCTCTTCCCACCAGGTTTTGTGAGGGGATCTCTCCCTGGATGTGCACTGTGGACTGTCAGTGAGCAGAACACACATAGCACAAGCGAGAGAACAAGCTGCTCTCTCTCGTGTGCAGTCCCAAAGACATCTGCTGCCTTTTTAACACATTCATATATAATGACCCCGGGGAGCCAGCTCTGCAGGCAGGACAGACTGACATTCTGTGTCTGTTTTGCTAATTGCTGCTGCCTTGTGAATATGCTTTTGTCCCTCTATCCAAACCTTCCCATTAGAGGACTGAGAAATTAAGGTCCTGCAGCAGTGCCTCAGAGCCCTGTTCATATTCTCCCTGAGCCAAATCAGGGCAAAACTGGGCAAAGACATTTTCAAATTTCAGTTCAGGTACCTGTGGCTCTCTCCTGCAAAGGCCTGGTTTTAAAAATCATTAACTCTCCTATCACAGCACATGTTATAAAACTGAACCCTTGTTTGATGTGTGAGTTACTGTAAGATACATTTTTATAACAAAGAAATAATTGCAAATGACATCATTATTTTCTGCCCTGTGTTTCTCCCCAGAGCTTCAGCTCTGTCTTTTCCTCTGTTTAACTCCTTATTGGAGCAGTCTGTTAAAGAAATTTTGCCAAACTTCATGCTGATCCTATTCCATTTAAATCTCGTCGACCATAGCAGCAGAACAGACTTCCCTCCTTATGCAGTTTTCCTCTGTCATCTCAGGAAAGGGATGGGTTTCACTGCTCTAAGCTATGTCTTTTAGCAAAGCTGACTCCATAGAAAGAAAAATTGAGGCTAGAAATACCATAGAAGCTTTGTAACTCCAATTTTGTGCTCTAAGTTGGGATCAAATGTATTTGGGCCATCCCTGGTGGAGATCTTATTTTTTAACTGTACAAAGTCTGACAGGGACTCACAGGCTCCCTGAGAGACCTGATGCAGTAATTAAGTTAATTATAACTGAAAAGTATATCTTACATCTGATCTATATACCTGTTATTAAAGATTAAACCAATGTCCTGTCCTATCCCTGACAGGCACACAGGAAAATTGATCCTTATCCTCTTTTCAATACTTCAGATGCATTCGAAGAGCGTTACATTGTCCCTTCTCAATTTTCCTTTTCTCTAACCTGGATCAGCCCATTTCCTTCAACTTTTGCTCCTAAAGCAGTTTCTAGAGAAAATTTCTTCTGGGTTTCCTCTAGTTTGCCTGTGTCTTTCTTGCATGTTCAGACTGTACTGAAATACAACAACCCAAGCTCACCTAAGGCCAGACAGAGACACCAATCCCTTCCAAATCTCAATTCACACCTGATATATGAGAAACTAGTTCAGTTTTCTTAAGTAACATTTGGGAGACAGAGAAAGGCACTTGGATACATAATTGAAAGGAGAGAAGTAAAATCCTGCTGTATTTTGCTCAGTGCACTTTGCTGGAAGCAACATGATGTGAGAGATGGGTGGAAAATATAGGTGAAAGGATGCGTCACAGGTCCAGTACCAAAGGGGTTGGAAAGTAGAGGATATATTGGAAACCAGTGGGAACTGCTGGCAAAACAGCCAGGGCTTTCCAGTTGAACTGAACCAAGAGTGAAAACAGTCCCATAATGGAACGATCAACACAGAGTCTGGAGGAATAGCTGGGTCAAACCAGAAATACATATATATATATATATATATATACATCTCTGAATCTGCATTGATATCAGTGCCCAGATTTGCCACAAAGGCCTTAGGGAAAAAATGGTACAGAAACCTGCTTAGAGAAGAACTGCAGAGAAAAGAAACTAACAACACAGAACCAAGGAAACTAAAAGTTCTGGTGTGACAACATATCTGATATCACTATAGCAGAGTGAAAGACAGCAAAGATAAAAGGTATGAATGTGTAGGAGAGCAAACATATAGCAATATATGTATATTTGAAGTAAAACTACTTTTAAACAGTTTCACAAATTAAATGGGTGAGAATTCTGTGGGGGAAAATAATGTCTGATAGTCTTTTACTAATCAGGCTTCATTCAGCATTCCTTGCCTTTTTAATGTGATAACATCAAAATCCACCTAAATGTAAATATTGATTCTTAAATGGTGTGCAAATCCACTTAATTTATTTCAAACTCAAGACAAGAATACTAAATTATATTCTTTTTTCTCTCTGTCCTGAGTAAACAAGCCTTCCATCTTCCAGTGCTGAAAGAGTTCAGTCCTTTTCATTCTTATTAAACAGGACAGGCTGCCGTTTCTTCCTGTATTGAAATTACAGGAAAGTACGAAAGACCCTTGTCTGGATGGATTAAAGAAACCTGATTTGTCCTTCATTACTGGCCTTAACTCCAGGAACTGGCTCTTGTTCAGCATTTCTGGTTATTTTAATCTCCCTCTGAAAAGCTCTGCTGACTGTGTTCATTAAACCTCATCAGATGACTCACCATTCTGTTCCTGTAAGTCACTCAATCAGTTAAAATCAGGAACACAATAGTTGACATTTCACATTAGATTATGTGTTCATGCAATAAAGTCTAGTTCTGGTGGTAATTAGTACCTGATGCTTACGGAGAAGGTTTAAATGCTGTTTCACAACTCATATATGGGCTGACTCACAGATCATTGAATTTTGGGATTCTTTAAATTGACAACATAATTTCCACCATGCCTTCAGTGTACCCACACAACTTTACCAGGCATTTGGGATTATAAAAGTTTTTAGATTATAGCAAGCCTGAGTTTAAGAACAACCAACACTGGCATATTGAAGAAAAACTTTATGAATGCAAAATCCCCTTACAGAAAAATAACTTTTTTTAAATTAGAGAGTCTTGGCAAGTGCCAACCAATTTCACAGTGTCTCTTTAAGAAGCTAAAGAACCAGTCAAGAAAAACCAACCCTAAAAAATTGAACTGCTTCCTGGGGAAAATCCTTCTGATTCAAGAGAATTTTATGTCCAATAATCCAATGTCTACTGACAGTCATCTGTTGTGTGGTGTTCCCATGAAATATGCTGTGTGTTAGCATGAGGGTGAAAAATAATTTCTGGTTTATATCACCTGTGTTAATGCTGTGGGCCACTTGAATTCAAGATATGAAGCTCTCCTGGAATCCTGGCGTCCTTTTTTTGTGATTTGGCCATTTTGGTGAAAGGCCATGTCTGCCTCTCTTTTGGAACAGAACAGGCAAGCAGATGACACACTAGAGATTCATCGTGACTCCAGGAACTTTCCATGACTCTGAAAACTATCAGTTACTGGAATTACTACAATGTGCAGCCCAACCTTCAACTGATAGGCTCTGCAGCTCTCCAGGTGTGCCACACCACCAGTTCAGGGGCTGATGAAGGAGGAGGGAGGCTTTTCAAGTGGTGCAAGCTGCGGCAGCAAATTCCCATTTCCCCTCTCTTTTATTACTGAGTGAACGTCTCAGGATCACATCAATAAACCCATCACCAGCTCTCCAGTTGCAAGATCACTGGTCTTCTTTAAATAATGATTAGAAGGAGCCACTTCTGACCTGTACAATAATTACCATTAGCTTTTCACAGGAGGTTATTCTAAATCAGTCTGTATCTATAGGGAACATCTGGGAGGACTGTGGGCCTTGATTTCCTGCCTGTGAAATGGAAACTTCTTTTAAAATGCTGTTAGGGAGGGAGGCTGTGAGACTGTGGGTGGTGCGACCTCAAGCCACAACTGCACTTAACCAACCAGAGAACTCCTTTCCAACATTTATTAAGTGCCCCTGCAGGACCAGCTCCCTGTTTTCAAAAGAAATACCAAGGCTTCCTGTGCAAACACACAGAGTATGTGTCTTGAGCACAGTCAGTATTCAGACACCAAGAAACAGTCACTCACCATCTTGATGGTTACCTGAATCGGCTGGAGACTTGCTGCGGCGCATGGGCGCTGGGCTCTTTGCGGAGCTCTTCTGAGGGGTGGGAGAGGACTTGCTGCCCGTGGCAGCTGCAGGGCTCCCCTTCATCACCCGGCACTCTGGGGAAACACACAGCAACCCTGGTTACGTCCCTGCTGCCCTCACTGCCGTGGACAGCAGGTATGAAACACCCCGGGGCAGATCAGTGCTTTGCCTCCAAAGAGCAAGTATCAAGGGCAAGGGAAAAGCCTGATATCAGCACATTTTCTCTAGAGCAGAAAGGAGCCTTTTCAAGGGGAGGGAAAAGAGGACAGCTCAGCTCCTCTAAAGGAGGTGCTGAGATAGTGTAGGTGTCGGGCTGACTCTAGCAGGGCCTGTCTCCATACCCGTGTCCTACCAAACATTTTCTGCCCTCGCCCTTGCCATGGTTCTCACTGACTCGTGAGCACAGTGAAAATGGTCAACACTGAGCGAGGAATCAGCCAAAAAATCCGGGTAATTTGTTGTTTAGTAGGAAGAATGGTGACTGCAACTTATGCAGGTGCAGGAAGACAGGAAACAGCTCATGGCATGGTGTAAAGTCTCCAAGTGGCAGATGGGACATCTGCCCCAGGAGACTTTCACCCAGCCTGAATGAGCCTCTTCTGTCCCAACAAGCTGCAGCTTTTCAGATGCAGAAAGGAAAGAAGACAAAATGGTTCTACAAAACACATCCTCTGTCCTGGCCACTCATCCCTTTCAGAAAGGTTTGTATAAACAAGCCCAGCAGATTTATGTACTTGAAGACATGAGCAGATGAGAACCCAACTGTGTTTTCTTGAAAAATAAACATGCCAGGAAGAGGAGAAAATGTAAACATGATCTACAGGGTCCTGCAGAAAGGAACTGAAATGCTAACAAACCCCTGTGTGTCCCAGGATTTCAGGCATGCCAGATCTTCAAAACCAGGGTTTATTTACAGTGAGAGCTAACAGAAAAAGAACTTTCCACCCCTCAAGTTATTAACTTAACCCAGTTAAGAAGAAGACAACAAAAAAGGAATTTCCTTTTTGTCAGATGTTAACAGGTCTCACCTCATCTCCTACAACATCTTGCCCTCACCAAGATGTGAAAATGTGCATTTTTTACAGATGTGAATTACATGTTCCTCTTACAGACAGTTTCTAAAAGAAAAGTTGAGCTCAGCTCTGCATGCATGGCCTGCACTGAGGACCTTCCTGACTGGATTACCCAATGAGAATCAACTAAGGCAGCACATACCAGATAAATAATTGGTCAACTGAAAACAAGCTGTCTGACCTAAATGTATGCATTATTTAATTATATATCAGTATATCTATGAAAACGTAATTGCCTTAATTTTTTCCCCGGGCTTTCCTCATTCTCAGACACTCCAGAGTCTGTCTCTTCTCCTTCCGGATGGTTTGCAAGAGAGTTTGCTGTCGGGTCATGCAGTACAAGAATATAAGGAGACGATGCCTTGTGCTCCAGGGATACTGCATGGCAATAATTAAACCTACGATGAGTTTATTTTCTCCCCTGGCAAATGATTTTGGAAATTGTAAATCGGGGATAGAAAAATTATGTGTATGTGCTGTTTTGGTTTGTTGGGTATTTTTTCAAAAGTACATGACTTCTCACATACGATGTCATAGAAAGGCTTGTAGGGGTCCAACATTAATATAGCCCCAATTTTTTATACATGAAGAGCAGTATTGATGCTGGGGGGGTGGGCATTATGCATGGAAGGTAGACTATCCCCCCCTTGATACTAAAGAATATAGTGTTTGATGAGACATTGTGAAATAGCCAGCCACTGTATTAACCAGTCGAGACAAAACATGAGGAAAAATCCTCTTCAGTCACTGCAGAAGTTGTATTTTTCAAGGCTCTTGCATACTAACAAAAACCAGTGCACCATTTGGATCTTGGAGCACAACTCGCTGGCCTGGCCATAGGCACCGAACCTGTCAATCATATATCACATGGGTATCCCAGAAGCCAAGGGGGACTCAAGGATGTCAGGCAGCTGTGTTCAGTCACCTGAATTACTCACTAAAAAAATATACATAAAAAGTAAAAATGTTTCGTATTACGTTCTTGTAAGAACTTCCAAATTTATTTTCTTCCCAGGGGAGTAATTCCTTGAAAAGAAACCCAGCTTTGCATTTTCTAGCACAAAAAGGCTGACTCTGAGGAATTCCTCCAGCTCAGCCCTTGGCAAGTGTCAGTACACCAAAAGCTATCACTGAGCATTTGCACATCTGGAAAAAAGGCTCTGAAGGTGGAGACCTGACTGTGCTGAAGTTGGTGTAAACAGGCCTCCAAACATCACCAGGGTGTGACATTTCCATGGGCTGATCTTGAAACCAGTGGGTACAAACTGGACGGAGCAATGTCATCTGGCAGATGCTCAGCAGCAGGGATTAGAGGGTGGAAGCTGTGGTGGGCAGTCAGGAGGAAAAAGATGACATAATTCCCTCTTATGCTATTCCTCATTTTGTTTCCTGATGTCCTGCCAGAGTGAACATAATAACCAGCAACCCTGGTGCATGTCATCCAAAGAGGCAAGGAAAAGTTCCCCATGACAGAGGAGATTTTAGTAAGTGACATTCATCTGCAAAACCTCGGGATTTGCAGTTCTCTTTGCAGCATCTGACTCGTAACCAGGAAGGATGATGGGTGCATCATGCTGCTAACAGCTCCTCATCTGCTTCCTGAGAGCTGCAGGGCACCCCTGCTCCCCTCAAAATACCTCTGGGAGCTGCAGGTACTTGGTGCCTTCCCAACAGCAGGCTTGGCTTATTTATGTGAGAGAAATCCAAGACGGAAAAGTGAGTAGTAACCAGGAGTGTAGGCAGAGAGCTGGGCTTCCCATCAAGTTGTTCTGCTAGGATTGCATCCAAACTGTTTTACAGCGTGGAACTCCCGCTGGAGCTGACTCAACTGCTGAGTGTTAAAAAAAATATGAAGCTCAGGTTATGGATTGTTTCCCCAGCCTGACACAGGCTTTATTCTCTGCCTACAAAGGCACAGCTGAACCTTGGAAAACTTTCTTTTAATTACCCAAGACCATCAAAATGGGTTCATCTGGAGTACACAGGTCAGAAGTACCAGCCTTGAATAAAATCAGGCTTGCAAAGGTATCATAAAAACATAGTGTTTGAAGGTTAGAGGCTGCTTGACTTCCTACCATACAGCAAAAGTTCTCTTTGGTCCTCAATAGCAAACCAGTTTGTAGCAGATTGGAGCATGGGGCTCGTGCTCCTTATACAGGATACCCAGAACTTTGGGAAACGAACCCAAATGCTTGGAGGACATCTTTTAGAGTTTAAATGGTCAAAATGACATTAATTTCCTCTTGCTGCACTCACTGGCACCTACAGGCAGTGTGTGCTGTTGGTGGATACGGTAGCCAGGTGGGGTGGGTGGTAAGTCCTATGAGCAAGCTCTGTATATTCTGTGAAATTAAAGATTTCATGGCTTAATTGATCATAGAGCCTCACATTATTACAGACTTGGGTTTGCACTTGTAACAGGGACAAAAAATGGTGCTGTCACAGTTGTGTCTGCCTCCAAAAGAAAATTATTGCCCTGCTTTTTGAATCAGCAGGAGAAAGCAGTGGAAATATGACTTTTTTTTTTTTTTAACTGTTGTTTTTTCCCATTTTTTTAATGTTTACTTGTCTGCATAGGGAAGTTTAGTTCTCAGGAAAAATGTATCTCTCTGACTGTAACTGGAGAAAATTGAAAGGATACACTTGAAGTAAATGTCAAATGAAGTAGGACTTAATTTATTCTGACTTGGGCTACTCAGCCACTATTTGCCTGATTATAATATCTGCTGACTGGATAAGTATCACAAAAGGATGTTAAATTCCATGTACTGGGTCTTAAAAACCAGAACAGAAGCATGCAGCATTATTATCTGATACAAGCAACTGAATGGAAATCAAATAAAACCGCAGCGTGCGTTTGATGTTACCGCTTTCATCCAGAGAAAAGTCATCCTGTGCATAGCGGAATTTTTCTGGACCACAGGCGATAAACACATCATCATCCCCAAAGAAATCATGGAGACAGGTCACCTACAGAGAGAGCAAAGTCATTCATTTTATTTTTAATTGGCAACATTCTGACGAGGCTCAGTTTTAATTTAAACAGAAGGGAGCTGCCTCTCTGCTCTTCCCCCCCACCCCATGCTAATTTAGTCCCACTTTCCAGAAGGCTGGTGCCCATCTGGGCAAGTCAAGTGTAACAGTGTAATTAAAAGAAAAAGAGAAAAAAACCTCAAACAACTACCTTGCACATTCAAGGGGGATGGCATTTCCCATCCAATCAGGAGCTGACGGAATAGGCTCATCACCCTAATGAATGACACAGCTACTTCTAAAATAAGAAGCAGAGGTTCTTTCCCTGCCACATGCACAGTCAAGGCTCTGCCACCACTGCCCATGCTGGGGAGCATCTTAGTACCAACAGAGCCTAAAAGCTCAAAGAACCATTTAGAAGGCAAAAAGCTACCAGGCACAGCACAGGTGCAGAGATGTGACTGCTCCTAAGCGATCCTGATGATAAATTTTAAAGTCAAGAGGTTTATCTGTGCTATTGATGGAGGGACCCAAAGTTTGACTGGACATCTTTCCCACACAAGCACCATTTAAAGGCACAGATTTACTCCAGCTGTTGTGCCAGCTTCTCCCTGCTCTTGCCAAGCAGACATGGGATGATAAAGCACCTTCCCTCACTGCAGAGCTGCTCATCCCACAGAAGGCCGAGATGTAGGGAAGGTGGTTACTGGGTGGGAAAGGAACAAGGGGCCAGGGAGGGGAGTTTGCAGCAGCTGCAAGTGTGGGAGCTTTGCCCTTGGACAGCTCAGTGGGAAAAGGAAAAGCAGTCGCTTTCAGCCACCTAAAACCACCCCTCTCTGGAGACACCACAGGAGCAGGATGTAGAAAACTCTTTGAGGTAAACAGAAGACACAGGCACGCCAGCCAGGGGCTCTGAGTGCCTTGCTCCCCTTTTTTGCCATCCTAAATACAAGAAAATTATATCTTGCAGTATCTGAAGCTCCAGACTGTGTCTTGCCTTGCAGCATCAAACAGAAGCAAAGCACAAGATGTGGGAGCTTCAGATCCACTGACTGAATCAGAGAACTGATATCTGGGAGTTCAGGAATCTGAAAATTCACGCAGGTTGTGGGAAGCATTCCAGCAGGAGAAAAGTGTAAGATGCCATCCTGCTGGGAGTTAATCCCCATATTCAGCTGGCAGAGATCTGCAGTTCTCCCTACTGCTCTACAGATGATGGACTTGTTTTAGCAATATTTAACAGTATCCTGACATCCCAGCCATATACTGGGATGACCAAGTATCGTGTCAGGAGGAGCAAAAGTGTTCATCTGCAAATACACTAGAGTGGAACATCTCCAGCATCAGCCAGCCTGGTACGACACACCAGCCACACATCTGAACACCAGGCAGAGCCTAAGGCAGTTTTTTAAGTTCCATTTCTTCAGGAAACTATTTCAAGTGACTGCAAGATTGGCACTGACATTTATAACAGAGGTATGAGGCTGATGCTGATGCCCAGTGTTTTGCCATGTCTGGGGTCTCTACAGAGGGTGGATGCCCTGCAAGGGACTGGAGAGAGTGCTGGAGATAACTGGGGGAAACTTACTGCAGGCAGAGCTGAATTTCTGTATCTACTGATCTCTTGGAGCTGGACTGTGAAAAGTTAATTTCAAGCTCTAATAAATCAACTATAAAGAAGGCTTTTGGCTATCTTAATAAGGCTTAGTATTTCACACTGGTTAATTTAATGTATAATTAAAGCACTGCCTACAAGTGCCAGCACTGGTTACAATGCCAAATATTAGTGAAAAGCTTGCTTTTCACATCGCCATGACTTTCAAAACGGAGCAAGCTGAAATCTGCTATGGCTTTGGTCAGAGTTAAAATTTTCTTTGCTAACTTCAATGAATTCCTATTTCTGTTTGTCTCAAATTAGATTGGAAATAGTTAATGGTTAATCCATACAGAATTCTCCCAAAGAAAAGATGACATTTTAAACCAGCACTTGGTATTACAGTCCTCCCCCTGAGGATGCATGGCACTGATTCATTTGCAAATAATTGGGTTTGGCTCAATACACAAGTTCCCATCTGAATGCTAAGCACTGTAGTTATGCCACAGAAAAGCCTCGTGGGCTCCTGAGCTCACCCTTCAGCACAGAAACCACTGCTCAGTTAAACACAGTGCAAAGCTGAATCACAACATAAGGATTCAAAAATTTTCCAGCCTTTTACATGAAATCAGGAAGAACCCACAGGTGCTTTGCTTTGGTTGTCTCCAGGTCATAAGTTGAAGTGTGTATTTTGTCCTTCTCTCCCCACAACCACCACAAGCAAAAAGAAAGTCCAGACCATCACAAAAACCTTCAGATCAAGGCTCCAAACATAATGGAAAACTCCCAACACACATAAGGACAGAAAGATGATTGCATATCAAGCAGAGATACTCGCAATTAATTTTGCTGCTGTTCTTTCAGGTAGCAGGTGTGTTTTATAGTCATCAACAGCTGGTTGGATGAGCACTGGAGGCTGCTAATGAGTTAGATAATCTACTTGTTGAGCTCCTAGTACTCAGGAAACAATAACTTCTGTATCTGCTTTATTTGTTCCCCTTTTGTTTCCTGCTGTAACTTCCACTATTAAGAATTCACCACAATATAGAAGAAAAGACAGCCAAAACCCAACCCCAATTTCCTTAAATAGCGCAAAACATCGCAAAATTCAGAAACAACTGCATGTATTATGCAGTGGTAGCTGCGTTGCATATGTTCACCACGTGTGTGGTATTTTCTATTTACCTTTTGTTTATTAAATCCCAATCCCTGATCATCGTTGCATGTCCCTGAAACACGTCCCACGTGGATTGGTGTCCACAGGAAGCCGCCGGAGCACACTTTGTGAAAACATCTGACTTAACTGCTGGATCTGACGGCACCAGAGCCAGGCTGTCTAAGGGGTGCACAGGGAACAAAAACCACCAGGAGAAGGGCCCAGATATGCTCATCCCTGAAAGTCATAAAGAGCTGGGACCATGGGCTGCTCTGCTGGGATAACAGGTTTGAGAGCTCATTAGCCAGTATGGAATATTTAAGGGTTGTTCTTGATGAGCAAGGCCAAATCTCTACCTGCATTAATTTTTGGAGAGGTTTTTAGTGACTCCTGAATAACACTGTAAGTCTTCTCTCCATTCATCAGAAGTCTTTTCTCTAATGCTTTCTATTTATTATTCATAAATAAATAAAAATAGTACAAGTCTCCCCCCAGGCTGCATGGGCCTTTTGAAAGTCTATACTCTGCTTTAGCTTACTCTAATCTAGTATTCTAATTATATCAGTTCATTCACCTGGAACACCATGAAAACCCTGAAAGAAAGTTCATATCAACAAAAAATTTACCCCAGATGATGACCTGAAAATCATTGTTTTAAAATGCTGCATTTTACTTTTAGCTATAAATTTATCAAAGCACAAGACAAAACCTGGTAGTAGCCAGCTAGTGCAAGGACCAATTCTCCTACCTGGAAATGGTGATTTCTTTGGTGACTGTGATCATGCACCCTTAGCAATGACACCAGAAATCAGCAATATAGGAAAAATATTTTTCTTTTTCTATTTTCAAGTCCACAAGCTTTTTTTTGTTTATAACAAAAATCAAACTTGTGTATAGCACTACAGTAGACAAAATAAATAGCATTGATTTTCAAGCAGGTCTTTGTTTAAAGGAGGATAATATTTAATTTGAAACTCAGGATTCAAAGGACAATATTGATTTAGAAAGGATCATCCTGCATGAAATGTTTGCTCTCCAGTTCCTGTAGCTTAAGCAATACCAATGAAGGAAATTATTTCTTCACACTCCAGTCGATGAGGCACAAATTTATTTCTTACTAAGTCATTACTTCTAATAGAGTTGATGGTAACATTTTTCTTTGTGCCAAGGTTTGATCTTTTTACAAAACTTTATAATATATATCTTGGAATAAATAGAAGTTGGTAGAGATTAACAGAGATTTGAGGGAGTACAAAACTGTTTGCAATTCCTTAGGTTTTCATTAAGCGTGGTTTCTTTCCTTGTTAAATGAAATCCTTCTTTGCTCATATTAGAAAAACCTTCCCTGAGAGGACAATGTAGCTCAGATTTCCAAGAGGGGATTTCTGCAGTGCCAGTCCATTAGTGTCTGCTGCAGCAATTTTAATTGCAGAAAGGAAAGTGCAGCCTTGTGAGAGCTGCTGAGCCGCCTTCTTCATTTTAATACAGCACTTGTAGAACTAAGCATTTTCCAGGATTTTGACAAAATGGAGCTCGCCTGACACATGTCTCTGGATGTGAGTTCACGGTGTGCTGAAATATCTGTGATATTCTGAGCTCACCTGGAAGAGGAGCAGTAAGATACAGGATCTACCCCAGCACAGCTTTGAGTAACTGGCTGTTTCTACCATCCTCCAGGAGGCAGCAGCAGTATTTAGAAACTATAATTTGTTAATAAATAAAATAATTAAAATAATTAGAAATAAAACACCTGAAGACTTCAGCCTTAGTCTAAATCAGCCACCAGTGCAGAACCTCCTGTGCTTTGAAGGCGTGTTTGGATTACCCAGCTCCTTTTGTTCCCTTTCACCACCTGCAGAAGGGCATCCCCAAGAGGGTGAACTGAACTGCCTTCTTCACCTTTCAGACCAATATCTTTATCAGTTCAGAAAATATATCCTGTTTTTAGCTCTCTGCCTTAGTCCTAATGACTTTGGGAACTGTTGTCTCTGCGATATCTCTCCCCTTTAAGAATTCAGACAGCAGAACTGCAAGTGATATTGGTGGCATTATAGTCCCTCAGTTTCTGCAAATGTAATAGTTATGGTCAAAGAAAACAGAGATCCATTTCCATGCTTTAAATCATCATACTTCTTTAGCTTGTAGGCTTCCAGAGGTCAGAACAGCAGGAAAACTGTCTTCAGAAGTAGCTTTGGAAAAGACCATAAAAAGCAATTTGCATGCCATACACATATAAAGCCTGTAAGACCAGGACTGAATTAAGACACACTATTATTTTTTTTCTAAGTTGCTTTGCTAAATACTTTAAAATTGAACACATCCAACCATCTGTTAGCTAAAGACAATTAATGTATCTTAGATGCCTGCTCCTGTCCTTTCTCTCTCAGCACAAGGTGCTAGACGGAGTTGATGAAGTCAGGCCAGCAGCTGGACAGATACCAAGGGTTAACTGAGCTGCAAATGTATCTAAAATCTGTTTAAACTCTGTTTTAACTCAAACCAGAAATCTGATGGACTTATTTATACTCTAACACCTGTACTCCAAGTCACACTGGCAGTGGTATGTTTATTTCAGGTCTGAGAAGCCAAAAATCCTAAATCACAAAGGCATGTTTTATGATGTATCAGCTGAGTGTTTGCAATCAATAGAGCACTGTACAGAAACACAACACACAGACCTGTCCATGGGAGGATTCAGCAAGGTCACACATCAGTGTGAATATGGGAATTAATGAACATGGGGACTAAGCTCTTCACCACACGTCCAGAAAGAGAAATATTTCAGAAGACAAAAGGGTTAAAGGGATATGATGGAAAATAAATATGTTGATATTGGAATGCACAGCAGTTAATACATTTTTCCTTTTAATAGTCTGAAGACTGCAAGCCCAAAGCAGAGACTGAATTGATTTACATTATATTAGATTCTGGTTTCCTGGACTTAAAAATAAGAGATGTTTGGATTCAATTATTTCTTTAAAGTATGCACACACCCACTCAATAGATTCCACATTTGCATTCACAGAAAGAGAATTACTTATCCGCTTTCATGAAAAAAATACTGCTTAAAATTGATAAGCAATAGGAAGATGAGCGTGGAAAGCTCAGATGTCGACATTCCAAAATAGATCCGAAGCATTCCTGCCTGCCCAACCTGTGCCACACAGGGATGTGCAACTGCACTCTGGGGAGCCCTTCTCTGAGCTACCCATCAATAAAGGTATTCTGTCACCTGCTCTTCCATCTCTGGGTCACCAGACATCCAAGTGGAAACCTGGCTGGACCACAGCTGTGCTGTCCCTTCACTTCTGTGTCTGCAGTGGACCATCATGAAAGGTGGGAAAAGTCACCTACCATTTGGTTTTCAGGGCCTATAATCTCACCTCTCAATAGATATATGCAGAGAGATTTTCGTTCCTCAAAACATTATTCAGAGGCCTCAACTTTTTTTTGGATGCATAGAGAATGTTAAAGCCTACTCTTGAACATTCAAGGGAACATTTAGAGAACAGTTAAGCCTACCTACACAGTTTGATTGAAACAATCAACCTCCACACTCCTGTTGAGATTTTTTTCTTCCTTTTTCACCTAGAGAACAGAAAATCCTGGGCAAGTCAGGATGATCAAGTGTTTTCTTAAATGCAAGAGAGGATTTTTACACCTTTTTGTTGATGAAAAATGCAGATCCTCTTAATTGGGCTGAAAACCAAAGGAGGTTGATCATTAAGTGCTTTATGCCAACTTGGACTATTTGGTTATAATGTGACTGAATCTGAGTAGGGACACCAGCTCCCGGACCATATGCATTGTTTCTAGAATAAGCATTTGTGATGCTTATTTAAGTGGAATAAGAAATATTTATGCCTCTGTGTTCCCAGCAGCTTGTAAGGCTTCATGCATGAAGAAATGCTGCTCTCAAGGGACTGCAGCACAATGGTGCCTGTTTATTTAAGTATTGAAAATGGGTAAGTTTGAAATAGAAGAGAATAAAAAGCAAGAGGGAGGAAGGTCAATAGCCAAGCTACCCAGTAGGAATGTTAAAGCTGAATTTTAATATATCTGATGAATTAGTGGTGCTTCCAAACTGTGTGAAATCCAATTAGCCTCTGGAAGAAAGGTTAGTTTGTTATCCCCATTCCCTATACATATGGAGGGAGTATGAAGCAGATATTCAGGCTGCTGATTCTTTTTATCTAGAAGAAAAGCTTGCTCTTGCATTCATGAGGGTATTAGGCTGAGGATAAATCTGCCATGTGAGGATAAATGTGCTATGTGTTTGGAGGCATAAATAGCTCCAATATAGGTGTCACTTAACTGAATCCTAATCATCCCTCCTCATCACTCTCGAGAGGAAACAGTAGTTTTGGACTACCAAAGGGCATCAAGGACTTTGGAAGCAGCATGACTATACGGCCAAGGTCAAGCAACACTGCTTGAAACAGGAGTCCCGAAAGTAAGGACACAGGTAGCCTATCAACCTGCTCAAGGTGAGGCTGAAGAGCCAATGGGCTGGAATTTCCCATTAATGGGATTTCCAGCAACAAGTTTCTAAAACCCATAGCTGTTGCTGATCCTGTTGTGCATACCTTCATAAAAGAGAAAGGCTGTTGTTCAGCTTTGTCAGAGTCCACCTTTAACAAAGTACTGACAGTGATGGAGAGACACTGGGAAATAGATCCTCACCTTGATTAAAACATAAACATGACACGTTGTACCAGGAATGAGTGGTTTGGTGTGTGCCTGCAAGCAACATCATGTCTTCAGGGAGCACAGAAAGAACATTACCACTACCTGGCCAACAGGTACAGGAGGCTGAAAAGTTACACCAAGCATGTGATGTTTGTAAGTGAGCCCTGAGGGGCTGGAGGAGGCGAGTGGCCACATCCTGACTTTGTCTCACACCTGGTCCCTGTTTCCCCCAAAGGAAACCTTATCTCTGCACCCTACACCATGGCACCTACCTGGTGCATGAGGAGGTCAGAGCCAGCCGCCCCTCAGCCACTCCTCTGCCTGCTGACTTTCAGCTGGGAAAGATGGTGGGGAAGGGAGGAAGCAAAACTGTAGCTGTGAGAACTGTTCCCATCCCCACACTCAGTGTATGTTGTCTCCTCTAAAGTCTAAGACAACATCTCTGCTTTCCTTACCCACTAGAACAGTGCCCTGGGAGAGACTTTCTCTCCTCAACATCTTGTAAGTGTTCCTGGCTTTGGCTCCTTCTTCTATCAGCCAGCATTACATAAAAACACTTCCTCCAGTTAATTATTTCATGGTCCTATGTATCAAGAACTTAATTCTCAGCCCAAGTGTTTCAGAGGACAGTACACTGGCCAGCTACCAGAGAAGGATCCCTTTGTACTTTCACCCACCTGGATACAGTTGTGGACTTCATCCCAGTACAGCAGTGGCCAAAGATGAACCCTCACTCAGGGACAAAACTGATTTATTCCTGCATTTCCATCTTCCAGGGATAAGTCCACTGTCTTGCAACCCACCCATTCAGCCTCACTCCTGCCCAGCGTGTAGTCCAGGGAGCAGAGGGCAGAATGACTGCACGGTGCTTTCCAGCAGAACAAAGCTCTGGCAAAATGATTACACAGTTGTAGGAAATAGCAGGATTTGCTCCTACAGCCTCTGTGTAAAGAGCCTTCAATAGTGACCCAGAACGACAAGGGAAATTACATTAAATATGAACAGATTTAGTTTCCCTGTGACACGTGGATGTGTTTTACTCGCTGAGGCAGCCTCCCTCTAAGAAGTGCAGTTATTCGAGGTTGTCCTGGATGTCCTCCTGACATCAGTAACATCCTCCCAAAATAAGTGCCGGGGAAAAATCCGTGTCAGACTTGCTGTTATTAGTAGTGCATCAGGAGTGCTTGAGGACACTTCAGTTCAACTCAGACACCACTGGCTTTGAAGGCAGAATGTTTTGAACTGGCTTTGTCTCTCCCAGCACAGCAGCACACTGACACATTTCGCTGTGGATAACCCTGTCTTCCTTGGTGTTTGTAGTAGACAGCATATGTTAATTAGGACTAAGTCACAAAACAAATTTAAATCTCACTTTGAAAGCCACAGTGGCCTGGCCTTGTTTGCCCTACATAACCTTCTTTCCGAGAGTGGGAAATAAAAAATTAAAAAAGCAAAAAGCCCCAGCACAATAAACCAAGAAAGTAACAGCAAAAAATGTTTTCCTTCTTCCCTTAATTGGTACTTGGCAACTGTGTTTAAACTCCTCTGTCCCATCCTGGTCTCCCCAGCCCAGGAAAGACATTGGTGTGTGGGCTGCAGGTCCCGATCCTTCAGGTGAGGGGCCGGGGCACACGAGGGCAGGCTGAGGGAACTGCCACTGGTCATAAGGGTGGGGAGACCCTGGTAAAGGTTGCCCAGAGAAGCTGTGGCTGCCCCATCCTTGCAAGTGTCCAAGGCCAGGTTGGACGGGGCTTGGAGCAACCTGGGATAGTGGAAGGTGGCCCTGCCCATGGCAGGGGGTGGGACTGGATGGGCTTTAAGGTCCCTTCCAACCCAAACCATTCTGGGGTTCTATGGCAATTCATTAGCAGAGCTTTGAAGGGGGAAGATGCACTCTAATGGGGGGTTAGATGCATTCTAACTCTGTTATAATTAAAAACCTTTTCTGACCAGACAAGACTATTCTGACAACTCAGTTTATGCATATTTGTGTCTCAGCCTGCACTGGTTTTATTCAGTATCAAGGTCTCCAACCTCACAGCCTTTCAAACATCTCTGCTATTTGCATCATGTCTAAAGGTACTTCTTGGATATGCCAGTGAGCTCATATTTTGTACAGGTGCCCCTCTCTTTTGTACAACATCTGCAAAATCCTACACACTTTCTCATTGAAGGAGATGTCGAAGAGTTCACATTTTTACTTCATGCTGTCAATCTTAATGGAAAAAAGACACAAGGATAAAGTATTCAGCCTCCAAGTAATCCTTCCTAATACACATCTCCAAACCTGGCAAGGGACAAACTGTCCCGTCCTCCAACAGTGTAACCTCATATGCAGCCAATGGATCCAAGTCAGCCTTGCTCTTGAATTACATGAGAAGGTGCAACCGGTTCTGTATCTAATTAACACTGGATTTGCATTTCCTCTTGCTCACAGCATCAGTGCTGTTGCTCAATTCCTTAAATATTCTGTAAAGACTCCTAGAGGCATTTTGACTCCTTAAATTTCAATGTTTGCCAGGATCATTATTACACTGTTCATTCTGGAGATTAATGGGAATTAGAAATGGTGGCCTTTAAAAATTAAATTGTAACAGATGCTACATTAAATCTAAAGGAAAGTAACAATTGCCATCAAGCTGTTCTTTCAGGGACCTAAAATTTCTTCCTTAATTATAATTCTGAACCTGTTCTTTGTGCTTTGTGAGATTTCCTGAATTTACAGCAAATGCATATCCCCTCCCTATCAGAACAGTTTTGTTTGCACCCTAATTTCTGTTAATCTCTGAATAAAGCTAATAATTTTTTTTTTCTAATTAGCAGGTCTTTTCAATTCAGCTGACAGCGAACAGAGTAATGACAAATTCAGCATTATGTCCTGAGCTAAACCATATTAGGGTAGAAATTAACAATGTTAAGCAGCCTGGGAGATAAAAATACTTTGTGCAGCACATGCAGCAGGGCTGGTGAAATGGATGTCCCAAAGTCTTCCACATGAAAATGCCTCTTTTTTCCCTTTTTTAGAAATATATTTCATCCTTTCCACATCTACAGGACCAATGACAGGTTCTAGCTTAGTATGCAGTAATGCAGTTAATGGAATAACTGATGCAGGAATAGTGAAATAGATGATGTGTAAAATGGCAGGCAGCATAATTGTCTAGAGTGAGTTCAAGTATTTCTGCAGTGAAAAATTGTCCTGTTTTATAATCCTATCACGTCTCCTTGCTGCTGTGTAGGAAGCAAATTTCATTTAGAGATGATCCCAAGATGCAGTTGATTTACTAGTGGGATTCTGAAAGGCAGGAGGTTAAAACCTTCTTACCCCAACTAAACAGCACCTGGGAGAGGCATTACAGGGTTCACACTGGTTTGGGGAGTAACCATTCAAATTGCATCATTACAATAAACATAGAGCACATCAGGGTGAATCTGTGCCACTGAGCAGTGGCAGAGGAGTACCTGATTAGAAGAAAAAAATATTACTTTTTAATATTTTACCTTTCTTTTTGAAATACAAAATATTATGGGAAGGAAGAAGGGGAGTGCAAAGAAGACGAGTTTTATAAATTATAATGCAATTAATTTCTGCTCCTGTGAAACATGCAAGGATCGTTACATTTGCATGGCATTTCTCATCAAATCAGTTGTAGACTACTGAAGCAATTAGAAACTAATTGCTGTGAGATTGCCCCAAGAGATATGTGATAGAAACAGGAGGTGGCCAGAGGCTTACAAGCAGAACTCTATCTGTTTCTCTCCCAATCTCTAAGAAACAGCAAATTCCACTCCTGGAATGGTGCAGAGGTGACTGTGTGAGCTCACAGATCAGCCCGCTGCAGATGGTTGCACACACTGACATTCCCTTTGTGCAGTCTCAGGGATAATTGGGTACTGCTTTGCTTATTTGAACCACAGAAATAATGCATCTGGATCTTTTCCTCTTTTCTCTATTGCTGCATGAATTCATCAGCTGTTCACCTCTCCCTTACTCTCTATCTCTTCCCCAGCCCTCACCCCTAGAGATTGACTGTCATTTCCATGATAAATGGGTCCTTTCTGCTGGTGTGAAGGACACAAGCCTGGCATCTCCCGTGCAGGGCTTCTCTTTGCTGCCATGGACATGGAGAGGAACTGGGCTGAGCTCTTCATTTTCAGTGGCACTGTGGTGTGAGGCAATAATAAGCACAGGCAGCACCTTGCAGTGTTCTTCACCTTTGCAGGGGTAGATACTGTAGATTCTTTCCTCCCTTGACCCTTCCTGCTTATCCTTACCTCTGTAGAAAAAGAAGTATTTCTTATTCCTTGCAGATTTTGAGTCAACTTCTGATCTTACTTATGCACAATCCTGGGTCAAAGCATTCTGAATCCACTTCGTAACTGTGGAGCTCAGTACATTTGCAACTACAGTTAAAACATAAGGACGTTAAATAACCCCTGTTAGGTTCAGAAAAGCTGATACCATAATATCCATTAAAAGATGCAGGTGTTTTATTTGTTTGGTTTCTTGCTGTGGCTTTTGTTTGTTTGTTTTGAGATTTTTTTTAATTTTGTTGAGAATGCCCAGACAGAAACAAGGTTTGCTCTGTTCATGGCGGAAATGCTGCTCATACATATGTAGACATACTCATATGTAGACACTGCATAAAGAACTGAACATACAGTTATGAAAAGAAATGTAAACAAAGGGGCCAAATCCATATTGACACACAAGCCTCTTGATGTAAATCTACTGAAGCCAAAAGAATTACACAAAGCATCAATCAGACTTTACTCCTTGATTGTACTGACAGCACTTCTAAAACTTTGTATTTTTAGTTTTTCCCCCTCAAACGTTTTATAGCTTCCCTTTGCTGCCTTCCCCTTTCATCTGAGACTCAGATCGTTTCTGACAGGTAATCCAGCAGTATCAGCCTCTCCCGTGGCAATCTCTCTCCCCACAGTGGTGTTATTTCAATTTGCTCCAGCACTCTCATAAACATGCAGCACAGGCTGAGCTTTTTTAAGAAACATTGAATCTCTGCAATTCCACTCAGGCTCAAGTACTGCTGGAACACAGCACTTTTGAGGCATGAGATAGCAGGAATAAGTGGAGAGAGATAATTGTAACAAAACCATTGTTTCATTGGTGTCTCTGAAGAAATACTGTTCAGTCTGTAATATCTATTTCCATCAGGAATGTGGTGCTACAGTTCACTAAAATGTCACTGTACTAAACCAATTGCCCTTTTCCTTTCCCTTATTTTCCCCTCTGCACCAAGGCAGTAAAACATCAGTAACCAAATAAGGCAACACACGAGCATTCTTTAGAAAGAGCTAAGGAATCATATCCTGACAATTAGCATGCTGGTGCAGTCCATTCTTGGAACATCAAATCAGCCGTGATACTTGCACACTACAGTGATTTAACAAGCATTTGCTTTGCTGTCTTGAACTCAAACATGTCGAAGTAATTTTAAAAACTTGACACTGTTCTTCCCTTCTAGCCCAGGCTAAATATTTTGTTTCTTTCCTCGAGAGAATACATAATCCACACTATTGTCTTGTTTCAGTTCCAAGGCAGCCTTCTTGGATAAAAGAAGAAAACTGGCTGCCTAGAAAATGAGCTGTAGATAATGAACAGTATATTTTTCTCTGCAACTCCTTTCCACTACTTTGTAATACCAAGGCAAGTATTACATTCCCTTATCCAAGCTGACTTATACGTAAAAAGTTTCAGTGAGAACTGTGCTGTCCCTTTTCCCTAGTTATCTGATCTGGTCCTTTAGATCCACCCACTGTTCTCTGGTTGTTGCAATAAGTCACACTTTTATTCAGCAGAGCTTGGGCGCACACAACGTGTCTGGGACGGGGCTCTTGTCGAGCACAGGACAGTGCTGCTCAGGAGCCAAGGAATACTGGGAGAGCAGTGGGAAGCTCTCCAGTTCGCAAATCAAACTCTTCTGGTTACTCCTCACTTAGTGAGATGCTGTTTTGCATCCAGACTTCCTTCACTGGGAGCAACCCGGACTGTATCAGTCTACAATTAAAGTACTACCAGGCAGCCAAATAACTAAGAATTGTATCACAATAACACAGACTCATAACAAAAAGTGCATTTCTATGTTGTTCTGGCTACTAGGTGTAAAACTTCGGCCAGTGGTTGGCAGATGAAGTTTCCAGTCTTTTCCTGAACACATTTTTCTTCTCTTCGGGATGTAAATGGAAATCTGGGAAGTCTTGTCTTATGGCCTGAGCTGTTGCTTCTGTAATCCCATTTAAAGAGCCAAGCTCACCTATACTGAATTGAAAATAAAGCATTGATAGTGCAAGCTTTGCAGTTGTGCTCCAGTTCCAATTCTGCCTTAAAGAGACATGCCTAAAGAGGCCCTGGGGTGCTTATTCAGTATTTCCCATCTCCTCTAATACCAATGAGGGATGTTTCATCCACTGTAAGGCCAGAATTTGAGCTTGCCCTGGGGAGTACAACACTCAGCGAGACACGCAGGCAGGTTTGAGCCCTCCAAGTGCAACCAGTGCTTGAGAGCTGCTCTACTAACTGTGTGTGGTACAGAATTTAAACAATGTGACACATGTACTCTTAAATGACTAAGACAACGAAATACAAGGAGCAACAGTATCACATCTTGTGGTGCCTGGGGTACAGTTGTAAGCTATGTGGAAAATAAATACCATTCAATACAGAATTTCCCTGTATTAGATTTAATTTTTCATGTCATGTGCTGATGAGAACAGCCCTTTTCTTCTACAGGTAGCATCATACCAACACACAAGGCATCCCATTTAAATTGTGTCTATATTCATCCTGTTGTAATTTCCTACTCACGGTTATAGGCACTAATAAGATGACTATTGCTCTCTTGTTTGTGTACACAGCCCAGATTACCATTTGGGGGTTAATGAATGATAGCAAGTGAAAGCATGAAAATAAAATTAGCAATGCCCAGAGCTACCCACTTTATCAAACTCACCAGTTTATAGGATTAGCAATGGATTCTGTGCAAATCTCTGCTATGGATATTATGAACAAGATTTATGCCAATTAGCAGTAATGGTGTGATTATTTGGGAAGAGCATTGAGTTAGAAGAGAGTTAGAAGATCCTTCCACTTCTAAACTATGTTCTTAGGACATCCATTTCAAGCATTCATGTCCACTTATAAGAATATTTTACTTATCTCCCAACTGCCACTTGATTTCTTATGTGCATTGTTTCCTGAGGCAGAAGCTGACTAAATTGTTCCTTTTCTAAAAGTCTTGCAGTAGCTACTCTCAACTACTTTGGATTCAGGTCAGGCTGCTCTCAGCAGAACCAAACATGTATTGTATTCTCCACTCCTCTATAGCAGATGTGATTCTGATCCCACAGAGCTCAGTGGGGAAATTCCCTACTGACTTCAACAGGCTTTGGATCCCCGCCCTAAATCCCCATGGCAACCAAGGACCTGAAGTAAAGAATTACAGTAATCTCTTGGTTGGTGCCACTTGACCAGCAGCAGACTTCAGACTGCCTCCAGCAGAGGAACATTGCTGGTGGCATATAGCTCCAAGCTCCTGCAACCTGCAGTTCTCCTGTGGGCATCAGGACAGCAAATCCATATATAAATGTCACTGATAATTGGGCTAGAAAAGGACAACTTTGTGGAAGGTACACTTTTCCCATATACTCATACCAACAAAACAGGGGCAAAGCTGAAGCCAGTGCCACTGTAGACTAAAACACCCCTTGGAAAATTGAGATTTTCTGGGGGGAGGACCAAACCAAGTTCTAACAAATAAATGAACTTCCAGGGCAGTATACTCTCATCTCTGCCCAGCAGCTTATTTGGAGCCTGGGGGGATGTTGGAGCTGGTACCACTGCACCACCTGCAGCAACAAGGGTGGTGACTTTGGTCTAATTGCACATACACATGTGCTACAGACACCAATAGACACCCTCTGGTTTTGGTCTGAAAGACTTGGTAATCTCCCAGCCAGTTTATACTAAGGAAAAGCTGGTTAATACAACTAGGTATTTACAACTGTGACAATTACATTGAAGCAATTTGTGTGCGGTCATAATTATGTTCCTAATGAAGATTAACTTAAATTAAATGCTTTTAATTACAATTTACACAGCCTTTGGCTATTGTGCAGACAGTATTCTGACATCTATGCCTCACCAGACATGAGATTTATATTTGCTGTGTTAAAGCTGACCAATAATTATTCGCTAGATATTTGATGTCAGATGATGCTGACACTGCAAAAGGGCTCAGTGCTGTAAACTACAGAGGGGAAGGACCAGAGATTGAACCTTTCAAGAGCCATTTGCTCAAACTCTTCTGATAACACTCCATCTGCTTTTGTGATTGAAATTACTTCTACCTGTCTGCTCCAGCTTTCTTCAAAAGCAGAGAGAATTTCCTTTTTATTTCAGTAGAAGCGTGTCAAGACCTGCCTATCTGTATAATTTGCCAAAGTCCCTTCTTCTTGAGAACTATGGGAACCCAGCTTACATATTAGATCCAAATTTGGAAAAATTAATTCCAAAGGGTCCTTAGAGGCAGCATCTTCATTATTCAGAAAATCTTGCCATGTAAACTCCACCTACCAGTATTCAAAAGGAATGAATGATCAAAGCCAGATTACAAATTCATTAGTGATTAATCTGTTATGGAAAACCTTCCCTGGTGCTTTGCAGGAATATGATAGTAATATGATTAATAATAATAGTTACAATAGGATTATGGCCAACACCATAAACAGCTACTAAGAAACATAACCCCAGAAACCTTGGAGTTTCTCTCCTAAAGAGACCTTAGTTTGCTGGAGATGTATTCAGAGCTCTGTGTCCTCTGAACTACTACGGCCACTGTGCTGGAGACTTTTACAAGCCTTAACATCATGCTGAGGAGCTGGTAATAAGAGACCTTGGCACTGCAGTTGCATTTCCCTCCCAGAATTGCAATGTCTTGCCTCCATTATGCCCTCTAATGTCTTCAGTAAAATTGAAGATGACATAAGTCAGGGTATAACAGAGCTTGAGGCTTCCACTTTCAGGGTTTGCCTCATTCTTTCTCTCAACGTGTTGGAATGGGAATGAGTTACAAAAAATATTTCATCTCTCCTCCCTTCTTTTTGTAGGCAACTGTCATAGAAAAGACCTGTAGAATGAGTACACTCATAACACACTTCACCTCCAGGCAAGACATCCCCGTAGCTTGGAGGCTTCATCAGCATGTTGTCCTTGCCTGGGAGGCTGTGACAGCTCCCTCCCTGCTCTCCTTTTGAAGGGGAGATCAAAAGGTGCTAAATGCCTCTTTAAATCATAATCTCAACATAGAGAAGGAGTATTTTGTGCAGTAAGAAACACAGAAGTTTTCTACTGGGCTTCTCCATAAGCAAAAATTACAGCCTGCCTGATTTGTTCCATAGGACAGAGTCACAGATTTGTTTGAGTTGGAAAGGACCTTTAAGATCATTGAGTCCAGCCACTGATCCAGCAGTGCCGAAGCCACCACTCAGTTGAGAATCATGCTCATCCCACTCAATATTTGTTCCAATACATATTTCATCATGTTGATGCATATTTTATTGCACTTTTTGTACCAATTCCTCCAGCATTTTTCTTTTGCAATTGTGCCTAATAACCCATGATTGCAAGTAGCCCTGTGTGCATGTTTGTGACTCGTGCAATTCCCTCCTGTCCCTCGGCAGGAATGATCTTTCCAGACTCCTATTCTTCCTATGTACTGCTTCCAGTTTAGTTCTGTCTTTCTGGGTTTCTCAGCCCACACAGAGGAAATGACAACACAGTTTCACCATCAGATCTTCAAGGACAAGGTGTTAAAGCAGTTATTTAAGGCCCTACACTGTCAAATTAGTTTCTACAGGGAAATCATTCACTGTCGACAGAAACCACTGGTGGCTTCAATGACCCATGTTATGATTTAAAGCAATGGAATAAAACCTCCTGAATGTATCAAAATAATTTAAAACTATGTACTTGCAGATTTATGCCTTTTTAATAAAACTCCATTTATCCTTTTGCACTCAAATTTAAAACTTAATTTTAACCTGTTTCCCTAAGAGAGAAATCTAATATACAAATTTCACATGTATTTCTAGCAGTACAAAACGCATCCTCTTCCCAACACACTGCAGGGCAGATTTACACTGTCTAATTAAAAAACTGCACATGTATAAATACATATACATACATATGTGTATATACAAAAGTATATATTATATTGATAAAGTTACCATCTTTGTGGACACCCAACCACGCCCAGGGAAACACAAGAGTGAACAGCACTATTTTCATTTCTTCAATATGATCCAGGCATGACTGGGCCACTGGGAAGACAGTTTCCAAAACTGAGGGCCTTCAACATAAAGTGTAAATACCCTTGAGGTATTGGATATAGGAAGCCCTCAGGGCACCTGCCTGATCCTTGCTGGTGCCTCAACACTCAAGGCAACAGAAGCCCTCTTAGGAACTGATGCCCCAAACTATCTGCAGTTCTGAAAATCCATATCCATACTCCAAATTTGCACTCTCAATGTAACAGAGGAGAGAGGAAAGGGAACAAAAAAAAAGGGGAAAAAAAAGTATTCTAGCAAGCAACAGCCTTGCATTTTATTTTTCTTTTCTTCATTGATGTTCCCTAGGCAGAACACCAGAGAACAAAGACCGAATTCACAGGTTCCAAAGGACTGGATTGGAGTCCTGAGACGCAGCTCACCAGAAGCAGATGGCCACAGAGGTCCCCTGGGATGGCATAGCACAGACACCAAACCTGGTGTGGAAAGCAAGGAACAAAGCTTGTTCCTTGTGACAAGCACACAGAGAACAGGTTGAGATCCCTTCCACAACCTACTACGGCCAGAATCTTGTCTGGGTGGGCTTCAGCCAGTTTGCTGTTTGGCCAGTAAAGCACAGATACTAAAGCGACTATATACAGTTAAATTAAAGCATTTCACTCTCTTACTGAAGGTAATATAACCCAGCTCGTTCCCCACCATCCCTGTTTCATTCTAATCTTCACAGCACTAAGGAGGACTGACACAACCCAGGTTCCAGAGGTGCATCACGACAACTCAAGGATGAAGACACTGTGCTGAGGTGTCCTCTGACCACCCCTGTGGGTGACAGGCAGTGCCTTGGTGAGAACCAAGCAGACATCCACCATTCCAGTGGCCAGAACACTTGACCAGGGGGGTCAGGACACTCTCTGTGCATTCCAGGTGCTCCCAGAAGCAGGTAAGGCCATTTATCTAATCAGCAAAGCAGCTTGAAAAGCACCTTTTAGTACTCTTCAATAATAAACAGCAAGCTTCAGTGCTTGTAAAGGGTGCTGAGAAAGCACTATTGACTCCATTTTAGCTGATTCCCTTCTCCTACTCTTTCAAATCCTTCTGTACCCTGTGACAGATTAATGATAAAGAGGCTCTCCTACCCAGTCCCTCTTGGGGCAAGAAATGACCCCAAGCTTTAGGTCACCAGCCTCTTTGCTGCCCCCTTCTTTCATCTTGTGCTCTCCACACACACCTCTCCCACAAGGATTTCTTTGTTCATTTCAGGATTGTGAAAAAAAAATCAAGTTATTTCAGCTGTTCACACCTACAGACCCACTTCCACCTCGAGGTTCTCCAGGGATAAGTGAAGATTAATTGTGCTCTCCCCAAAGTCCTTAATTTGATAAATGAAGTTTGCCTACATGCTTTGTCCGGGAAGAGCAATTTTGAACAGGTATGGAGTGCACACAGTGTAGCAGTTAAGGAAATGCAGTTGGGAGTTTAGTTTAATTGGCAAGGAAAAATAGAAATAAACCTTCCAAGTACTGTAGGGAATGAGGCTACATTAGTGGGGAAGTGAGAAAGATGTGGGAAAGGATCACTCAGCTGGGGAAGGAGGAAGGGGAATGCTGAAGTCCTCTCTTAGCTGTCCTACCTGCTGGGTGAGCTCAACAAGCCAAGAGGGCTAAGGGTGTAAAGCAAAGACAGATCAGCAAGGGAAGGCCTCTTGGCCACTTTTAGGACCAGTGTGAGCATTTTCTATCCATAAAATACGAACAATTAAACACAGTTCATCTGTAATGTCCCTGAGCTGCACTAGTAACATGCTTCCTGAGGATGCAGCAACATCTCCCATATCCAACACCAAGATCTCTTTGACACTGTTCTCTTGATTTCCCTGGATTTCGGTCTCATTAACCCTTGAATAAACTAACCAAGCATGAGGTGCCTAAAGTAATCCTATGCTTGGCTAATTGCTTGTTTTGGAAGGTGCTCTCTTCCCCCCAAATTAAAATGTACACTCAGCCAAAGTAATTCTATTTTCTTGAGGTGTAAATCTGCTTATGAAAGTTACCACTCAGCTTTTGAGGGCTGGAAAACTTAAAGAGTGTCCTCTATTGAACTGGATTGCAAGTACTTCTCCATTTTGTCAGTATTCCCTGAACTTCCCACTCCAAACTCCTGTGGGAGAGAGTGTCTTTCTCTATCAGAGTCCTTACGTTAAAACTTTTAATCTTTCATGCCGCCTGCTGGGACCATCTGAAAAAGGAACCCAGAATAGCCACAGTAATCACAACAATTCTAAATACTTTGAACTTAAATTCATCCATTTGGCACTTGTGATTACTGACTTTGAGCCCAATTTGACCCCACCCTTATTTTGACGCAGATTTCCATAACACTTCTTTTGCCATATGCCAGTCCAATTACAAATACTCTGTCTCCACACTGTTGCCTTCCAGATGCACTGAACTTCCCTCCTGCAGACTACAAGAAAATGACTTGGCTCCTTTTCCACCGCTTTCTTTTTATTCCATTACATCAGGCAAATAAACAAGACTAATTTACATTAAGTTAGTACATCACTTACAACTCCCCACAGTATTTTTTATTTCTGAAGAGATATCAGGGAAAAAAAAAAGGCATCCAAACCCCATACACTGGTAACTTGTACACTTAAATATCCAAACTCTTTCTTATTCTAGGGAGAAAGAGAGGGGTAGAAAACGAGGAATTGTTATAGCATCTCCCCATGAGGCAAATGTTGGTTCTCTTGTATAACTGAACTGTATTACTGATGTTCAAGGGCCAAATTGTGTCTGAGCTTAACTTTCAGCCCAATTTTATATAAATGCTGGAGTAAGAGGAAGGAGAATCTGACCAAATTCACTAAGCTAGGTGAATAAGGCACTAGATATTTGCCTCCTACAGATTTATTTTTTTTCCTAACTTCCAAGACCTGGTATTTCTGTTATAATTCATCCTGTGATCATTCTCAGAGCAGCACAGATCCACAGATGTCAAACAAATGGTTCTGCTTACTCTCCTTACTCCACAGTGAGCAAACCCCTGGCAGAGCAAGTGCTCACTTCATCCAAGTCCCTTCAGACTTGAGATCTGCTGTAGCAAGCAAATGCACATGACCTGTTTGATATGGCTGTAATAATAATCAAACTGAATACCTCTTATAAGTAAGGAAATGAACTTTTGGCCCTCACTGATGGCCCTCTTGCGCTAAGCAAGAAGATGAACTTTTCCAGCTTAGCACACATGCACTGGCCACGCTGCATATAGACCACTGAGCATTAAACCTTCAATAATTTTCTTTCTTTTTGCAAGAAGGAGGCATCATATCACCCAGGCACCCTTTCATTCACCTATGTTTTACTTCTCGGCCCACTGGGGTGTGTAAAAATGGGTGTTTCCTACCTGTCTCTCTCCATAGCCACATGTGGAAGCTGTTGTTGCTGACCTGTCAGCCAACCATACCACTATGAATTGGAGCACCATCTTGGAAATGGCCTGTGTGACCAAGGCTGTCTGCAGAGCAATTCTACCATAACAAGGCAGAAGAGTTCTGTATTTGCTTCAATTCTGATCTGCTGTAGCTCTGGGAACCTCACACCACCAGAGCTCTCCTCAGACCACGTTGCCTGCAGCCCCAGGCTTTGTTCAGTCATTTACACCAATAAATCAGTGCAGGATGCAAAGGAAGACAGAAAATCAGGGGTTCTGTGGGCAGCTAAGTAGTAAACAAGTACCTCCACTAATAGGCTTAAATCTCTCGGCAGGTTACAAATGTGTCAAGTTCACAATCAAACTGGGGCCATGCCCTCAATTTGCAGCACTTGATGCTACAGGTGAGAGAGAGCTAGCTCTGGGGCAGGCACATGGAGCCTTTGGTGCATGAATATTCACATTTGGAAGTTCAATACAGTGCCATCATCCTGTCTAGTGCACCATTTTCCTATTCTGCTTTCAGAACATTAAGTGGATTTCTACCTCACCCGCCTCCGATCAGGTTCAGTTCACCTGTCACTTGCCACCATGGCATGCACTTGCCAACAGCGTCTGCACAGCAGAGAAGCCAAGTGCCACCTGAAGCAGATCCTTCCCCGTGAGAAAGAGAAAAGGTCTGTAAATTATCTCCATAGGAGCAGAGGAAACCTGGAATTGGAAGTCTCTTTTGTCTTCTGCAGCATAAACAGTCACAGAATCACACACACACACAGAATATTCTGAGTTGGAAGGGACTCACAAAGACAAATGGCTGGATTGATAAAGTCTGGTTTTGCTTACAGATTCTCTGATGAGATTTGATCCCTGATATTGCCTCACTGGTCCAGTCTGTCTGTTTAGTGCATCCTTGTAAACGCCCTATTAATTAATGAGCCAAGTAGGATCTCAAAAGGTGCTTGTCTTACCTAACCCCACGGGTGCAGCAAAGGGGCTGTGTCTTGGGAGAGGGAATGCTCTGGACAGAAGGAGCTTGGATGGCTCACAGTCCAGCTCCGACATGTGCAAAAGGCACAAACAGAACGAAAACAAGATAATTAGGAAAGCACCTCTGAGGAAAATTTCCCTTCTAAGGCAGACAGGAGAAGTCATTTCTCGCAGCTCTTTTCTTTTCCTGTGAAATGCAGCTCGTCTGCCGCAGCCCAAGCAGCTCAGCTTTTCCACCGAGCTGAAGCAATTCCTTGAACAAAGGATGTGCTGGGAGCTCGGTTACATCATTGCTGCCGGCTCTGGCAGGCTGCTGAGGAGATGTGTGATTCCATCTCCACGGAGATGCTGCACGGGTCAGTCCCGGGCAGCCTGACTGGACTCACCTCCCCTTCTGCTGAAGGAAGTGTGCTACAAGGATGTAGCTGCTTAGAAATTATTCTGAGCTGCTCATGATGGATGAATTAGGAGAGATTTTTTTCTTCTGCACGTTTTGCTTTTCCTCTGCAGCGATGAAGAGAACAAATACTGAATCTCCTGTGGGGAGTTGCCTCAGATGCTAGGTGGTAGTTAGCAAGAAGAAATAGTAAAGGTTGTTTCACAAGGTAGTCATCTGGTGCCTAAGTGGATAAAATGGCAGACTGGCCCTAAGAGGAAATTGGGTAATTTCTGAGACTGGCAGAACAATCCTCCTATTAACAGTATCATGTTCAAAATCCTCTGAACACCCTTTGCAAATAAATTTTTAAACTGTTAGCACTTAAGCAAGGGACAGAAGTAGGACTGTTAGGAAGGACAAGGGAAAGCAACATGAACTACATTACTTTGGTTTTAATAGCAGCTTCAGGAACAGATTATCAGCCAGTGTAAATCAATAAATCTGAACTGTATTTAATAGAGGGTTCCAGGCTTTTATCAGTTCTTCCTCTGCAAATAGCACCTCAGACCTTCCCATTTACAGCACCTCAAAATCTTGCTTCGGGGATATTCCATTGTCAAGAAGGATCTATTTTTCTAACAGGTTTCTTGCAAACATAACCCAAAATGTGACAGGCGGACAACTCCCATACCAGCCCTGTTAATGGATTTCTGCAAGTTCAAGACATGCATGTGTTGTGCTTTGGGAATATGTTTGTTTTGAGTGCTATCAGAAATAGCATCCTCAACCACTGTGCCATCAATTACATGGGTGCTACCCACAAGTAATTCTCTTACAGCTCTCCACTGAGAGTTCAGCATCTTCCTCCCAGATGAAAGGAGGAAAGAGGATAAAAACTTAAAGCATCATGCCCAGTTGTTGCAAGTCCACTTAACTGGAAATTGATGTAGCTGAGGATGCAGCCTCCTGTCTCCCATGTGAAGTCTAGCCCTGTTAGCAGCACCGAGCTAGTTAGGCTGGTCAGGAAGGAGTTCAAATATTGAGGCATGGTGCCCAAATGACACCAGCCAGAGTCCCTGTGACCTGACACCAGCTTACTGACATGACATGACCAGGGGAATAGAGTATGGAAAGGAGAGAGCTGAAGTAGATGAGAGTATGGGGAGGGCAAGGTGAGGACCGGCTCTGCGCCATCTGGCAGGCACAAGATGTGCTCTGGGTCCCCCTCAGTGGTGCAGCAGTGGCTATTTGAATATCTGCTGCCCCAGTGATCCCAGAGGCATGGCCCCTGCCTGGGGCACAACAGCCCTGGGAGCTGCTGTCAGCACACACACCACCATGGATCCCCCTGAGAGGACAGTGCTCAGACTGCTTTATACTGAGAGCAAGGCCAGCGGGCATATGCTGAGAATCCAGCTCAACAGCCCCCTTTACTTTTACTATTGCAACCTAGCCTGATAGAAACAATAAAAACCTTGAGGTTATTTATGTTTACTATGTTCATTTTCCACGTTTCTGTCCAGAGAAGCAATGCAAGGCAATACTGAACAGCTGCTGCAGTGTGGTTCATGCTGGTAGTAACACCATTACACCACCAACACCCACACTCAGTAAGGTACTACCTGCAGTCTCCTTTACTTTAAGCAGCATTTGCTACTGGTTTAACTTTCCATTTGACAGGCAAGGTAGGAAGCTTTAGCCTGGCCAGAGCAGACTCCAGTATTCAAAATGTGAGCTTGTCAAAGCCTGGCTGGTGGCTGAATTAAGACACTTGTGAATAGAGGTAGTTGCTGCACTGGGGCACTGGGGATGTTCCCACTCTGGGGCCAAGGTCTTCACCTGCAGAGTGTCACAGAGTTTAGTTTCTCCCTAAGCTTAGATATTGTCCCTCTTGCAGGTATCAATTAGAATCTGGTACTATGACATGGGGAAAAGGCAACAGCCACGTACATTTCTGCAATCAGCACAATACACTATTTTTTATGGGACAATAAGTAGAGAGTGCTGAGATAGCACAGGGCAACAGAGAGCAGCATTGGTGAAGTGCCAGGTGGGGGATCAGAGCTGGAAACACAGGAGAGAGGGGATGCTGCTCCAGTCCGTCCACATCCTGGCTGATGAGGCAGGTTGGACACGTGAAACGAAGGTCAGATCAAGATATGACCCAGTGAGGATAGAAGAAACCCCTGAGGTTTGTCATTTCTGCCTGAACTGCACTGAGATACTTTTTCCTTCCTCATAATTTTTATGTTAAATTGTTTCAAATTCTTGGCTTAGGAATGTAGTAAAAATATAAAATGGTGAGTGTGAGATAACTGCTTAGGCACTTTTAGTATTAGAAAATGATGATACAGGACATCAGAGCAAGGAAAGATCAGAATTGTTTAGTCAGGCTGCAAAAATGAGATGCAATTATCAAAACCATTAGAAAATACTGCATTTGCAAGGAATCCATACAGAGACTTGACTATTGCCACAGCCTCTGGGTTTGTCAGGGGTTCCTTAATGTCACAAACTGAACCAAGCCAGGTCAGGGACATCTGTATGAGGGGAAAGCCTTTCTGCGGGGCTGAATGCACACAGGTCACTAACTCCGTGCTAGAGACGAATAAAACAATACAAAATAAAAGTAGCTCTTGGGGATGTTGTGACCTTTGCAGTTACAGAGCGGTTTATTCTAAATGACAGAAGCATTTAAATAACCGGGTAAGTTTCCCCTCCAAAATTGCATTTCTGGCTACATCAGGCATTTCTGACTCTTAAATTATAGTTTGTCATAAAGTAGGTTTTCCAGTTGCTGCTCCACAGGAGCTAGATGGGATGGTGATATCATTCCTAAGGAAAAGCCACAAACGCTTAAGTGAGCTACAGTCAAATTCAATTAAAAATAACACAAGTATTTAGAGCTACAAAGAACAAAACTTTCCACAGCCAGCTGGCCTGGGGAAGAAAAATAAAATCAAGGCTTAGTTTGTGCAGATTTCCTTGTGTAGCAGCAGATTTGTCTCAGTGTGCTGGCATTTTGGATGCAAATGCTCCAAGGGCTGCACTAGTAGAATGGACTCTGCATTGAGTAGATATAAAAGCCTGACTGCTGAAGAGCCTCATTGGTGCACTGGTGAGAAACAAGTCCAAACTGTAGCATCAAGTAACAACGGGGCAAACAAAGAGCAGCCAAGAGGGACTGGAGCTGCAACAAGAGAGCAGGCATGGAGCAACAAGCTTCTGCAGCAAGAAATAAACTAAAACAAAAGGCTGGTTTGGAAAAGCTTTGGCAGTGGAAATAATAGGACACATGTAGACAGTTTTCTTCCAAATGGCCAGCTAACCACTGCTGCTTGTGAAGCTGTGCACACATTGTGTGCTGGGTTAGTGGTTAATCTGCAGCTGACTGAGAGCCACCCTGTCTCTGCTGGCACAAAGAGGTGACTGAAAAAAAAGGCAATAGCAGGTCATACAGGTGCCTGATTTGCACCCACAACTACCTGCACAAGCAGGAGAACAAGAGATATAGATGTGGGCCTTCTGAGTCTGAGAAAAGGAGCCTCTGTGTGTAACACAATTAGTTCCCTGCTGTGATGTGAAACACCCTGGTGCATCCTTATTTTCAGAGGTGACAATTGAGGAACAGTGTTGGTCTTCTTCTTGTCATGGAAGGCCTTGGATACATTGGACCATCAGAGGCTGTGGCCTGTGGAAGTGTTCTAGAGGCTACAGTGAGCTTTGGACGAGGCTCTGTGGCTGGGCAAGAAATAAGTCTCCATGACTGAGAGATGAATATATATCTATATAGAAAAGAGTAAGTTCAAGGCACTTCCCAAGCCCTGTGATGGGTACTTCAGCCTTTCCAACACTTCTTTGAGGTTGCATAATAATGCAAATTGCAGGTTTATTCAGAATGACGCCACATGCACTGATGGACACGTCTTCCAGCCTGAGCAGTGGAGGCCCAGGGCTCAATGAGCAGTGCCCAGCTCCAAGGCACAACCTGTACAGCCCAGGGAGTTTTTCCAGCTAAAGCAAAGAGTCAACCAGCAGCAAAATGAAGGATTTGGTAGGCTAGTGGTCTCATTTGGTGTGGCAAATCCTCTGAAATTCACTAATAATTTAGGAACATAATACCCTCACTTTTACTAGTGACGTGCTTCAGTCTTCCTTACAAATCAGAGACTACAGCTTCTCAAAACAGGACTCGTCAAACTGCCTAGTAGGAACGTCTTTGCCCCTGAACACTGGGAGGATTAAGGTGTGAAATTCCTATTAGGGAAAGGGGATTAGGCTGTTGCATTTACATAAGGATTTGACACAGAGGATCAGTTCATGGGTCTGTGTGTGCAGGCTGATGCACAGACTCTGTGAGGGGCTAATAGCTGACGTTTCAGAAGACAGGGAAGCTCCTCCTTTCACAAATGTGCTTACATCGTTTTGCATGATGCTGCTTGGAAAGGCCAATTCCTTCTTGATCACTCTAAACCTTAAAGTATGAGCTACAGGATTGCCCCAATACATTTACATCTGAGGCAGCACATTGGTAAGTAATCAGTGAGGAAAACTGCCAGATTTGGAATCAACAAAATCTATGTAAATACCCATGCTCGCAAAAATATCTGGGGAGCACCAGCTCAGGGATGAAAACTATGCCATAAGTACCTTTATTGGAGTGACAACAGGTTTTTGGATCCAAAAAAAAAGACACTCTAGCTCAAGTACGTGCTTTTTAACAAAGAAATGCCACCCAGACCTCTGTCTCTTCACTGAAATGGTTCATGTAACACGGCCCTGTGCAGAAGTGTGGACGTAAAAAAAGGTCCAAAGCCCCCGAGTGTCCCCTACAACACCTGCTACTACTGCTCACAAATGAGAGGCACTGAAATTCAGAGTCCTCATTCTCACAGTCAGATCAGAAGATCACACCAACTTACTCCATTCCCTCAGCAGCTCTGCATGCAAGATTTAGCACTTTATGCTAGGCAGGTACATTTCCACTTCAGTTCAAATTCCTCAGTTTTCCTCGATTTTAGCCCTAGGAACAGCAGCCCAAATTCTCAAAAGGCAGTTTTATTTCTTTGTACTTCAGGGCTTTTGATCAGGTAAGAAAATGCAGAAACCAACAACACTGTCTGGTCCTGAGTTTTAACAGCAGGTCCTCAGTACATTCATTCATCACTTTATCCATGTTGGTTTGCATTTCATCAGTGAACTGCAAACATTCAGTGTTAGGGTTTACTTGTTTGTTTACCACCTAGCACCTGACATAATAAAATTACCCAAAAGCAGCTAACACCTGACTAGAAATTATATATTTGAGGAGCAGTGTACTCTTTTCAGGTAGAAGAGAAGTCATTAATAGCTGTTTCATAGATGTGACCTGCACAGCACAGGATTATTACAAAGAATGAACAGGCAGGCAGTCACACACTGGATTAAGGAACAATGATTCATAAATCCAAATCCCCGTCTCACATGTTGCTTTTATATAGAACCTGGTAAAAGCCTGCCTGAACCAACACTGGAAATCATGCCTTTTCATTTTATTCCTGCATTTCTGAAATAACAGGCCACTTCAGGCACTCACTGCCACTTCCCTGGTTCAGGAAGAAAAAGGTGGATGTTAAAAGAGCCATAAATAGTATCTGCTGGTGCTCCCTTTTCTATTATGTTGACTTTGATTCAGGTCCCTGCAATTAACAGGAACAAGAGAAAGACAAATAAAATTATCCCAGCTGTTTGTGGTGGACAGGCCCAGCCTCCCAGCTGAGAGCTCTTTGTGCTGCTGAGAGCGTCACCAAGCAACCAGCCCTTGCAGCTGCCAGGCTACAAAAAAGAAGTGAAAGCATGACTTATGGAAAGGAAGCACATGTGAAGGTTGGGACTAAATCAATCTCCGCTTTGTCTCCTGCCTAAATATGGCACCAGAGATCACCCTTAATGGATCTTACCCGCTGAGGGGGCAGAACCCGGATGCTTATTTTGTTTTAGAAGCCAGACCCTTGGAGGACTAAACCCAGGTATTCTGTAAGCTGTATCTGGATACAATGAAAAGAAGAGGGATTCAGCCTGTTATGATGCTATTGAGACTCAGTATTCTTCATCAATCTTAGCTGGTGGTCCAAAAAGCAGCAGAAGGTGGCCCCTGATGCAGCTGCCATAATGACTATATTGTCCCAGTTGTAAGTCAAACCCACATGTAAGTCAAGTGGAGGTGAAAAAAAGATTGTCTGATAATTGAAACAATATGGCAAGGAAAGCAAAGCAAACAGGCAAATCCCCATGCACACAGGCAGGGAAGGAAAAGATGGAGAGCTAAATGACCATTCAGACTGTGCTCTATGTATTACTGACCGTATAGAAGTGCTAGCTCGTAGAAAACTGTTAGGAATTGGTAACAGACGTTCTTCCTGCAGAATCTAGGAAGGGTTGATAAACTCTGATACCACCCCTGAGCCATATAACCCCTCCAGCTCTCAGCTGTCTTAAAACTGAGTCCTCTTCTGTTTTACAAAAAAACCAGCTAAGACATAGATGTGTGAAAACTTTTGCGACTTGGACATCAAAGGCAAATTGACAAACTCATTTCAGCCTCCCTGTGAGTTTAAATGTGTCACAGCACCCCTGCCTGAAAACACCAAATTATTTGCCTTACCCTCAGTCACACACTGCAGCTGAATTCAGGATTCATGCCAGGAGCCCCGAGACCCACTCCTGAATCCGTGAAGCACGTTGCCTCTCATCTGTGACATAAGATATTTCCTGTAGCAACTACCTTCTTCTGGTTTTGAGAGAAAGAAGGTCTTTGTGAGCTATGCTCAGAAGAAAAAAGAACAAGTTGGTTTTCACTGGTATTAAATACTATGCAGTAGATTAGTGCTCAATGCACTTTTGACCTGACTTTATTTTTCTTTATTACTGTCCATTGTACACTACACTGAACACCTCACACGTGCAACTGGAAACAACCCAAACAATGAATGTCGGGATCAGACAGCATTTTTTACAGCATCTCTTTTCTGGAAGAAAAAGACTTCTTCACTGCAGAAACAGTGAAAAATGGAGCTGTTCTGCACTGTTTGGCACTAAATCAGTACTTGCTGCCAAGAGCGGTGCAAAAACTTTATGAAGAAGCTCATGAAAAGGATAAAAATTCAAGGAAAAGCAGACATTTCAAAAGCTGTTCTCCATTTTAAAACTGCAAGAAATGCCAAGATTGCAAAGATCTCTGTTGCTCTACAGTGCTAAAAATAACATTTGCCAACAACTCTGTCGAGTCTCTTACACAAAAGTCAGCCTTATGGCTTTCATTTTGATTGTGAAACGTACGCATCATTTTGCAACCCTCTGTGACTAGGGTTGTCTAAAATGAAGGAAATCCCCAGTACCATTTACTCCCAAAAATATTAAAATTCAATAGAAGCAAAGAGATGCTTCAAATTTCAGCATAAAAAAATTTCAACATCGGTATTAAGAGATGTAAGTTCTTGTTTCTAATCCATTATGAAGGGCTTTCAAGTGGGCAAGAATAACATTCTTAGTTCCTAATGTTGGATATCTAACTCGACTCTTTGATACACTTAATTTACATGTAATCCTGCAGCCTGCCAGCAGTTGATAAGGTACCTGATATCTGCACATTTGAGAAAGGGAAGTTTAGTTCATGATGGGCTAAAGCTGAGCTCCATGACGGAACGCTGCTCACGTTTAAGGTTTCAAACAGATTTTTGCTTGTCTGCAAATTCTTCTTAGCATTTCTCTCCAAATAATTTATCTGCCAAGTTTAAAATTCCTGACAAAGTTGAAATGGCTGCACTGGATTTTTGCTTATTTTCATGATTAAAGTATTTTATGGACTCCTCTTAATACTAGGTGGTGTGAAGAATGGTGAGGGGCATATTTTTCTCTCCACTCCAATGATACTATTTTGTAGATAAATAGACTGCAAAAGTGGTACGAAATAGGTGTTTGAGAGAAGTTACAAATCCCAAGTTAATGGCTCTACAGCACAGCACACCTGACTGAAGAATGGACAAGTACATACACTTTTGCAAGCACTGTATTTCGTGTCCCTAATGCAAAGAGTAGGATCCCTCCATGCAGTTTTGACAAACCCATTTCTAATGTTGCACCGTAGAATCATAGAATACCTTGGGTAGGAAGGGACCCTGAAAGGGCACCTAATCCAGCACCCCTGTAATGAGCAGGGACATCTTCAACTAGACCAGGTTGCTCCAGGCCCCATCCAACCCGACCTTGAACACTTCCAGGAATGGGGCAGCCAGAGCTTCTGTGAGCAACCTGTGCCAGTGTTTGACCACCCTCATTGTAAAAAACTTCTTCCTTATATCTAATCTATATCTACCCTCTTTTGCTTTAGAACCATTACCCCTTGTCCCATTGCAACAGACCCTGCTAAATATTTGTCCCCGTTTTTCTTATAGGCCCCCTTAAAGTACTGAAAGGCTGCACTAAGACGTCCCATGCAGTGGGGTAATGTGTCACCTGGCTGTGGAAGGCTTGGGTATTCCCCATCTGCAGAGCTACAGCTACAGCTTCTCCCAACACCTTTTCCTAACTAAATGCCCCGAACCTCCAGAGGAAGTTATCCTGGGTGCCAGGTCATCTCCATATCCCAGCCACAGGCAAACACCCAGGCTCATTCTTGCAGGCACAGAACTACACCAGGACTTGGCAGCTGTGGAGAGCCATGTAAGTCCAGGTGATTTAGAGCTCAACACTCCAGAGCACACACACTCTGACCATTTGTAACCTGCTTCGTGCTTCACCAGAGTCCCAGTCATGCCACACCAACAAGAATTACCAAGAACCTGCATGAGCTACCCCACCCCTTCCAGCTGCTCCAGAAGGTGGGAGCGCTGCAGAGGGCTGCAGTGCAGCACTGTCACTGCAGAAGATACTTATTTGCTTCCATATTCTGAGACACATCAGAAAAGGCAGAGAGGTGAAGTGGAAAGGTAAATGGAATACAGAAATATTTTAAAAAGCTGCTCCTTTCTATGTGAATTTTGAATGCATACCATATGCTTTAGCATGCTGCTCTGATTCTGTGCTAAGATATTATTTACTAGCCTGCCTCAGCAAGACCAATTTTCTCTGCAGAATAGTTATTTTTAATTTAAAAGACGAGTATAAGAGTAATTTCTTCCAGTGTGTGCTGCTCTGCAGTTATGATCATCCATTACACTGTATGTTCATCTCAGCAAGTCCCTCACTTGTCTCCCAACTTTCTTTATTACCATAATTCTTTCATGACCTTCAACAAGTGCTTCCACCTCTATATCAACCAAGAAGACAATAAACCCCATTTGATACTTTATTTTTGATCAAGTGTCTTGATACTTAATTTTTACTGATAAGAAGTTATTTCTACCTTGGTTTCTTCTCCTAAGCTCGTTCCCCACCTGTGAGAACATTTTCTCTTCTTATCACTACCACAGTTCACAGGAGCCTTTCTTTCCTCATGATTTTTTGAAGTCCAGATGTCCACTGGCTCTCTCTCATACATGATCTTATTTCTCCTATTATTCTATACTAATAGATTAGCAAGGTGAAGGGGGTTTTTTGCATGGTATAACCCTGTTCTACCGTGTTTTTTCACAATTTTATCTCTCAGCTGATGTATCTAGTACAGAGGCTGAGTTTCCTGGTGTATTTTCACCACTAGACATACAGAGGAGAACGTTTCCATCAGTCACCATTCCCAGCCTCTCTGTTCCCCTTTCAGCACCATTATGGGCATGAGGGAGTGAGGAAGGGCACAAGAGATTATGTCAAGAGCACAGGGGCACAGCAATGGCTTGAGGAAATTCTTCTTTCACAGAATCAGGCACACACCACAAGGTGCTTTCCTAAGCCAATTATTCTCTCCTGTTCGGAGAACCTGAATAAAACAGCCATAAAAGCTGTTCTCCCAGTAGCACAATGAGCATGGCAAGGAGTTTCAGGTGGTGGCTTGAACTGCTCTGCCACAGCCAGGGATTGATGTCTACAGCCAGGCAGTGGCAGAACCAGAACTGTGGGTCCAGCAACCACAGGGGACTGAGCACCAGATCAGCAGCACGGAGCAGATGGTGAGGGCAGGGGAGCAGGAGGAAGGAGCTGGAGTCCTGCTCTCCCCCGCTGCCCTGCAGGCTCACTGGCTGCATAATTATTCCTGTGGAGCCAATAAAGCTCGTTGTGCTCATTGTCCTCCAGATAACAGGGCTCAGACCTGGAGGACTGGCAGGACTGACCTCTCACGCCAGTTCTGACTGAAGCAAAATCCCCTGGAAAAATCCTTCTAATGAATGGTGCATATTATCTCATCTTCCCCATGTCTGGTTTTTGTCCATTTTGTTCATAACTAAGTCCCCCATTTGGGGGGGGGGGGGAATCAGTAAAGGCAGGATGTGTCTTACACCTGCTCTAGCTGACAAATCCTAGATCTGAAGAACTTTTCAAGATAAAAAATGAGAGAAAAGTATCATGAGCTAACATGTACTAATTTCCTATTTATTTTAGATTAACTGGATAATTTAAAAACTGTTAATAACAATGAGATTTGCATTTATCTCAAAGAATAAGTTAAAAGTAAGCAAACATTTTCAAAGTGCAGTTAAAGACTGCAGTAGTAAATGCAGTAAGGACTGCCTTTGGTTCTGGTTTATTAGGGTGAGGGAAGAAAAACAGTAACATAACTCAAGGATATCTCTGTCAGATCAATTTAGTCCCTGGGATCCTTTAACTAAGGGGAGAGTTTAGATTGCTTAGACAGCAAGTTGAGCTGCAGAGCTGTGTTCTACAGGGCTCAGTTAAATGCATTTGTGCAGACAGAAATACATGTGTGCACTCATACACACACTGCTTGCTGTTAACCAGGGAACCAGAACTATGTCTGTTAGTACAGACTATTAATATATATCTGCTATACATCTACCAACATTCAGCAAGACCTGGCTGCATGTCCACAGGGGAGAGGGTGTTGTCTGATGGCTTGGAGCAGTGAATGCTCTGGTTATTAGCCCTGCTTATTTTTCCCTATTCAGCCTGAGCAAATCTCCAGGAGCAGACCTGCAATTCCAGCTCTGTATGATAATCGATTTGGCGCAGCCTGAGGAGCCCTGAACACTGGAACAGTCCTCAGCTTTCGTGGCTTCTCTCTGAACCTCCCCACATGTGCAGGCCTGCCTTAGCCAACTCTGAAAATCTGGGTGGATGGATCCAGCTTTTCTTCTCTTCAACTCCTTTGGACACACAGTTCTGTGCCAGGATCTTTTGTCATCCTTAGCAGAGCTGAGGGTGAATGGAGGCAAAGCTATCACTCCTTCCCTTGCTGTCCCATACAGAGACCTTCGACTGACGTTGGCATCATGTTCAAAAGACAAAACGAGAAGGCTTTTGACAACCTCTCAGAGTCACTCTGGGCCCTTTGCCACATGGAATCCTTAATATTTAAGCTCCATCAAGACTCAGATACCACATACAAAAACTAATAATTGCTGGTTCAGTTCCACGGGCAGTTTTGGGGACAAGAAAGAAGGAAATACTGTTGTGCTGGATGACAGCTCTTCACACCATTCCTTGCCAGACTCTGTTACCTGGCTGTTCGCCTTTACCCACACTTAGCGCAGGCTTTTCCTAGAGAAGAGTGTGAGCTGTGTCATAATTTACCTGCTGCTGAGTGAAAACAGCCTTTTGGTTGAAGGCCAGTAAGAGCTGAGAAGGGAAAAGAAGTGGTTTCAGGCAGACAAGAAGAACAGGCAGAACTTTGAACAAGGTGTGGAATATGGCACCAACCACCATGAGATTCTCGAGGTGTCTCACAAAGGGTGAATTCAGGGGGGTATTCACTCACTCTGTGAGCTACTGCAGGTAGGGAGAGGTGAGCAAATATGCTATATGTGATGCCACTCACAGCCTAAGACTTACAGACACATCAGAGTAAGAAAGACATTCCCCCATTACAAACAGGGAAGATACAAATATTTGATTATTTTAGGTGATCAGAAGAAATAAGACATTTACTAGAGTCCACACGTTGAGGTAGGCACTTGCTCACAATCCTTTCAGTGTATCCTGGTCCCTCTCAGAGCAGGAGGGACTCTCATTCACACTGGTGGGATTACCACTGGAGCACCAAAAAGGAACCAGAAACTTAGTTTCTCATGATGATTCAAACTAGCAACGAAAAAAAAAAAACGTACAAGGCTTTCTGGCCTTTCCTCAGCTCCAGATGTTCAGCCTTATTTCCCTTGCTCATTTTCAGCCCATTTATTCCTAGATAAACCCTCTGGCACTACAGTGAATAATCCTCTTCTCTCTTGGGATTCAGGGTGAAAAGGGAACATGTCACTCTGTATGACAGAAAGAGCTGCTAAAATAAAGATGCTGGTGAGGATTGAATTTTTAGCATACGTCTCTTTTGGGGTGTGAACAGCACCAGGATGCAGTAATAGGGGCCACGTACTTACAGGTCACCAGGTCAGATCTGACTGCATCTTTCAATAATTTTGACAGCCTGCCATCTGTGACACAAGTAGCAGGTGTTTGGGTGGGGCCTGGTCAGTACATGGCTGCTAGCAACACTCACGTTACCAGAAAATCAACAATTTCCAGCGAGCAGCAGCACAGCTCTGCAGCCTGCCTGTGGGCTGGGAGCCTTGTTGCCTTCAGAGGACAACAGATTCACCACAGCCAGTATTTGCATGACAGCAAAATGCCAGTGAATGCACAGCACCAGAGCCCTGCAGACGACAGGCAGGAGCATGACACCTCGTCCAGAACCTGAGCCTGCGGCAAAGCAACAGCAAAACAGCCACAAAGTCTGCAAGATCGTGGTCTCCTCTGCTGCCCCCTTGCTCCACACACAGAATTATAGAATGGTTTGTGCTGACAGGGACCTTAGAGATGCCATAGTCGGGGACATGTTTCACTAGACAAGGTTTCTCCGAGCCCCATCCAACCTGGCCTTGAACACTTCCAGGGATAGGGCAGCCACAACTTCCCATGGCAACCTGTGCCAATGTCTCATGGTAAGGAATTTCTTCCAATATCTAATTTAAACCTGCCCTCTAATAGTTTAAAGCAATTTCCCCTAGTCCTGTCACTCCATGTGTTGGGGAGCTGGTTGGAGACCACACAGATATCAACCAGGTCAGTCTCAATGCTCACAGGAGAACGGGTTTGATCAAGACTAGCTGCTGAGATCAGCCTGCTTCTGCTTTAACAAGTACAGGGATTAGGATTCACAGTGCTCCAGACAGGCCCCTTTTCACCCAGATTCTGTGGCCCACAGACCTAAGGAAATTAATAAGCATAAGGTTTCGGAGTAATATCTCCGAAAGTCTTCTGAATATTTTATCATAAGTGCTTAGACACACATTCATGGAAGCTCAGCTTATTCATTCTAGCGAATGCTAAAATCCTTGAGGGATACCTGCGGACTAATTGGTTTTGTCTGTGTTAGTGTCTAGTCACTGCATGAATCAGGCAGCGCTGAACTTCCAGCTTAGACTAAGAGCTCCCTAAAGATAGAGAACTAGGCTGTGTTGTCTGGCGCTGTAAGTGACTTGGGTTCAGGAGTTCTTCGGTCCATACATTATTACTAATCCTCCTTGCATGACACATGGCTGCCAGGGAGGAGTAATCTCACGCAAACACTCTAAGAGCAGTCTGAAGCAGCACTGAGCGGGAGTGAAGCTGGGAGTTAATCCCCATTCTGAGTGATCTGCCGGGGGGGAGGAGGCAGCTGTGGGCAAAGATCTTGCCTGCACCATTCCCCTGCCAGAGCTTGAGATCCAGACCTGTCCTCTTGGTATCGAAAGGGGAGATTTACGCGAGGTCTGGCAAATTTCAGCAGTTAACGAGAGAGACTGAGAAGGAGATGCAAACCAGATAAAACTTTGTTGTTACAGGTTAGTGCAGCAGGGAGGGAAGGTGGGACTCGCTGCTCCCCTGTTAGCACTGGCTCTTACAGAACCTTTTGCAGAATGTGGGATACCAAACACACTTGAGCCCATCTCCTGCTCTTCCCTCCTGTTTGCTCTGGGGCTAGATCCCAGCTTTCCACATGTGCATGAAACTGCTTTGTTCTGAAGTTACTCCAATGCAGATTTTCAATATTCCAAAGGTCAACTACCCAGTCTTAAAAGGATGAGGAGTTCTGACACCCTTCCCCTCAACATGTGTAATAACACAAACCAATTTGCTTGCTTTGTAACCTTGAACCTCATGCCTCAGGGTGTAAGTTAACTACCTCCAGGGTTCTAGCAGGAATAGTTTCCCTCTGATCTTTCAGAAATGCAGGTGATATTTAGGTACATCATGAGGTATTCACATTCTTTAATACCAATCACAGATTACAGCCATTAGAGGCATTTTTCATATTTTGGTATGAACCTTGTTCTATGTCTCATTGATACACTTTCATTAATATAATCAGTGGAGCTACACTGTCTTGACAGAGTTTGGTCCTCTGCTGGTCTCTAGACTTGAATTTTTTAATAGTTTGTTTCCAAATACCAGCTTAAATTCAGTGCAGGAGTTCCAAAGTTTGGTTGGTTTCTTCAGTCTAACTTGTATGGATGCCTCTAAGGAATATTTTTACAAGTAGTACAGTACTTAGGAGATGTTTTATCAGCAAATTTGTTGACTTTGATCACAAAGTCCCAACCTTAAACTTATTGTGAGCTTAGTCATCCTACTTCTCCCTCTGTGGTTGCTGCCCTTCCTCAATGTAAGAAATCTAAAATGAAATGGCAATTTCTTCCCTGGCCAGGAGAGGTGGGCTGGCCCTCGAGGCACTGGCATCAGCTTTGCAAACAGAGAATGAACTTCATTCATCACCTGCCATTTGATATCCTTATCAAAGCAAAGGCTGCTGGAGGGGACCATTTTATTAAGACTAGAAATTCTTTGGGGAGCACAGTCACACATGCCCTGACATATGGAAATGTATGTAATTTCATCTGATGAGACAGCTAACACTCAGATGGAACAGCAGAGCTCTGTCTGGAACAGGTAACAGCCAATGAATAGTGCATGTGTGACTTCTCCCTGTGCTTGATGATTTCAAAGGCCAGAAGAGATCATTGCATGTTATTAAGGCTAAAAACACAGTCTGTTCCCAGCTTGTGGACCAGAATATCTATATTCAAGTGCAACTAAAGCTCTCCCTGCTCTGAACAACACCTTATTCTGCTTATGATGCTAATTGATGGGTCACAGAATGGTGTATTTAGTTAATTAAGACATGGAAATACATCAGATGGAGAAAAAGCTGGAAATCCCCTCCACAAAAAATATCTTAATACTTAAGTACAACTGAGTATGCCTGATGAATTTCTACCACTCCAGACTCATAGATCTTGGAATAAAATACAGTGCAGAAAAAGAGAAGTTCAGTGTGTACAGAAGACATCAGCTTTTACAGGTCACTTCTTAAAAGCAGGAATGAATGCAGACAGACTCCACTTGCAAAGCAAGGTGGAGAAAGCAGATGGGCACTGGGCTGTCAGTGATGAAACAGACTCCACTTTTCCAGAAAACACCAGCTGATTGTACACCACGGTGAGAAAGAAGCTCAAGCGCAAGCAGGACAGTAAATCCATACAACATTTGCAAAGTCTGCTTCAGACTAATGCATTCAAAATATCCAAATGCAACTTCATCCTTAGTCTCAAATTCTGTTTTCTAATCTGGTTTATTAATGACAGAGGCAGAAATTGTCACCATGTGTTTATAAAGCAACCAGTGCTCTCAGGAATCCAGACTCATTTGGGACACTGGATATAACTTAAGAATTTAAAAAAGGAGACAGAATGTACCAAAACAAGTGTTTTCCAACATGATCCACAGACCTGACCAAATTAAATCCTGCCTATGGGTATTTTAATTATATATATTACACATCCCAACACAACAGCAGTTGTAGTTATGGAACCAACCACTGAATTTGATCCATTATAGCATTTGTTTAATTCACTGAATTCTTTGACCTATACTATTTCCTACATGTCCACCAAAGTTCCAAACATAAACCCCTATTGTGATTCCCTGTCACAACTCATTTTTGGTCAACCATTTGAAACCCCTTTTGAGTTCAGGGGTGTCCACCAAGAGGTGGTGATTTGCTCCAAGTCAGGAAGGATCTTGAGTACAGACAGGCACAAGGCAGTAGAAATATGTGCAAGACCAACTTAAATAAACTACTTAAACACAAGATGCTAATTAAGCAGTTTCAAGGGCCATATTTTTACAGCCAACCCAAGACATAAAAAGAAACAAAATTTCATTGGAATAACTTAAGCTCACTGTTGCTTTGAGTGTTGCATTTATTCAAACACAGGCCATCCAGCTCTCAATTAGCTGCTTTCTCACTCCAACAGCAGCAGATCTGCAGTGCATAGAAATGTAATTATTCTCACACCACTCTGTCATTGCCACCACTGTCTGTACTTTTAAAGCGTCTTGATTACTCTGCTGATGAGCACCATGGAAATGCCTATAAATAAAATAATCATCTCCCCTCATTAAGTTCCAGCTCATGGACTGAGGAAGGATGATTTTCCTTTGTAGGTTCCTTTTGTAAATTCTATCATTTCACAACAGAGGGAGCCTCTGATGACACTCAAAGAGACAGACTGTCAGGATTCTTGTCAGTATTTCAGCTTTGAGCAGCTTGAGTTTTTGCATGAATATTTTCTATTGAAAATAAAGAACTGTTTGTCAGAATTATGCATTCAGTAATCCCTTTCTAATGTCAGAATCAGACATGCAAAAAACCCTAATGTCATGTCAGGGGGTCAGATTTTATGGAGCAGTATGTCATGGAAATCCTAACAGCAAGCCCTGCACCTACAGCAGAAGCCTCTGGTTCTAACTTCAACACTTAGAACACACATAGGTGGAAAATTTCAAATAAGCTTACATATAATAAAAAACCAAACACTGAACGGAACCTTCAAATAAAAACAAAGCCTTGGTGAAACGGGTTTGCTTTTGAGGAAGCTTTGACAGTAATTGATGCTGCAAACAAATATCAAACATCCCCTTATTGTCAAATCACAAAACCTCTTTTCAATAACTGCAGTACTGGGTGTACATTTGCATATAGGGAAACTCCCAGCGGTGCCTCCAACACGCAATGAAATATCACATTTCATAAAATGGTGAATTATAAAGCCAGTGAAACAAGTTAAATGTGATATCTGTACTCAAGACTGTACTGAAATCACATTTCTGCAACAAAAACCGATGAAGTTGTCGGGTTGCCCCAGTCAGACCAGTGCTGAATTAAGGCCCCATTCACTGTACAGCTGTCAGAGTCTGACAGGAGGAAAACCAGGTTGCCTTTAAGTATTTGATTCAAGAAGAGTCATGTATGGTGTGGTGCCTGCTATGGAGAACAGTTTGCAGTAAGAATTGCTAAGTTACAGAGATCTTTGTGTCCCTTGCTCAGCTGTAGCCCTGTCCAAAGCAGTACCTCCCAAAAGAGGTTGCAGCACTAACCCTCTGCTAACCCACAGCAGCACTACTCCAGGTAATCTGTAACTTGAGAGCAAGCAGCATCTCCCAAATCCCCACTTGGGAGTTAACACAATTTCACAGGTTGGTCACCAGGCCACAAGCTCAGGTCAGGTCTATGGGCTAATCTTTTCTTGCTCTCCGTCCAGAGGTGAGGGGGAATCACCACTTACTCCTGTAACTAAAAGGGGGAGAAGAGAACACCTTGATGGAAGCTTATGGGACATCCCTATTTCTGCACGTCATCCGAAGGAACATCTCACCTCCCAAATGCCAGTGATTCTCAAACAACTGAGGCCACTCACAGGTTCAGATGAAGATCCTCGTTCACAACTGTGAGAGCAAAGGTGCTCTGTGTGTCAGCACGAGCAGGGAGATCAGATCAGATCTATCTATTAGGCCCTTTGTAAATCTACTGTCATCCAACAGGCATGATCCTGTGCCCATGTATGATTTCCTCAGTGAGGACAGGTCATTTGATTATCTCCTTCCTCACTCCCCAGTCTCTTCCAAGGTTTCCAGTACATCACTCCCTGCATCACAGCTTATTTACAGCATGCTACTGTATCTATGGGTAGTGTAGCTGAAGAGTCACCTATTCATGTTAAAACTATACATCTTAGGAAGGTAAAGTACTGGGTGGAGACACGTGGAAAGGTAGGCTTTGACAGGCAGGTGAAATTTTTGTGTATCTGAAGCTACAACCAGCCACAAACTAACATGCAGGATACAGAGGTTGGGATAAAGCAAGAATCATAGAATCACAAAATGGGTTGGGTTGGAAGGGACCTTAAAAATCATCGTGTTCCAACCCTCCTGCCATGGGCAGGGACACTAAAACATCAGACAGAGTAGAGGGACATGCTACTTTCAGCTCCCAGGCACTACACATGGACTGTGCAGGGCAGTTTATGAACTTGTATCTGGGGTTGTAAGGATGAACATTTTCATATATAAAGCCTGTTCATTGGACAGAGTTCACTGGACAGAGCAAGTGCTTGAATAATTTTCTCCAAAGACAGCAAAGAGTTAATTTAAAGCAATAGCATCAATCCCTAGAATAGCCAGAGTCCAAACCCACACAAGAGCTGTGCTGCCTTACTCCAGAATCTGGACCAAGAAAAACAGTGACAAAAATAAGATCATTCCTCAATTACAAAAGACAGAACTGTTAAATCAAGCTCAGAATTGTCCTTGAAGAATCTAGCTCTTCCCAGTTCTAAAAATTATCCCCCACATTCCTTTGAGGGTTTTCATAGATACAGCAATGTGAAATCGCTCATTGCTGTGTAGCTGCTAACAAGAGACAGATGTTTCCTTCAGCTCCAGGAACATGTAGACATGAAGCGCATTATGATGACCCACTAAATACTTCTGACTCTTTCTGCATGTCATCTCTTCATGCATTTAGTCAAGAAAATGCAACACAGTTCCATGCTTTTCCTGCTAGCTACAGAGCTGACCGGAAGAGCATGCTTGGAGCAATTACTTGATCTTAGCGAGCCTTCATCAGAGGGCAAGGAAAGTCAAGCAACACATTTTCACTGAGTGAAGCCAAAGCTTGAGAGTTCTTGCAGTTACTCCAGAGCCAAATGAGCTGGCGGCTGTGAGCCACGTTATTTATTTAGCTGGTCCAGAAGACACGCACCGCACGCCGGCGTGCAGGACGAGCATCTGTTCCACTCAGACCTTTGGCTACATTCTTTGCTTGATATTAATACCAGGGAAAATTTAGTAACTTAACCACTGGCATGAGAAGTCATACTTCTAAGAGAACAGATGGCAATGATCATCTTGGCTTAATTTTAGGCTTCAGAAATTGTTCTGAGTCAGCAAAGCCTCAAGGTAAGAGGAAGAAAAAGGCGCAACATCTGTAAAATCTCCTACCTGTTTCCCATCCAAGGTATACAGCTTTTTGACCACTCCTGTCTCCAGTTTTATAGCTTCGGTGATGTCAGTGAGAACTTGCTCAAATGAATGGGCAGTCTTCTTGTTCAAGAGCACACGCACTGCCTTCCGGGGCTTCACCCCGCTGCGGATGATGGTCACCAGCTTGGGACGCACGAAATCTTTGTTCTCCTTCGCCTGGGCGCTGTTGCTGCTGGCCAGAGACTGAGGTGCTTTCTGGTTGGCAGATGTCTTCACGTTGACAGACCAGTTGGGGTTGACATTCTTGGTGTATTCCACCTTCTTGAAGAAGTTGTCAGATGAGCAGACGTAACTCTCCCCTTTTGAAAGAAATGGAATTCTGCAGTTACTACAAAAAGGCTGCTGGGAAACAGATACTATACTTTCCTCCGATTAATCATGATAATTAATCATTGATAATTGTTTTCATCAGCACTTCCATGACAGTTATTAAAACATTTTGCCTTATTTTAATTTTATATTTATGATTATTTAAAATATGACTAGTATTTCCACAAGCTAAGCTAGTCAGCCACAACTTGCATCAGCAAATATATATAAGCACTCAGTCACATGAACCAAGGGTTAAAACAGGTTGAATTACAAAGGTAGTTAGGTACTGGAAGATGCAACTAAGCTGCCTAAGAGCTTCAAAACACCAAATTCATTTTACCACCTCCACTATTTTGTAACTTTGCCAGCTTCCTCTCCATCTTTACAGACCGAGCTACTACTTCAGTGTGTCATTCCCTGCCAGGAGGACATCAACATTCATCCGCAAATTACCTTTGCATCATGCCTGGAAAATAACAAAAATCTTGTACTGAATTGTCTCTACTAAAAGTAGCATTGATAAATCTAGCAGGCATAACAAATATGGTTTGTTAAATCATCAGTGGTTTATTAGAGAACAGACCTAGTGGCAGCTGAGATTAAGCACTACACCAAATGCCACTGCTTGCTTTTATATGGCTGGTACCAACCGAAAATATATTAAATCCAAATTTAGACATGGTGGAGAAGGGTTACTTGGTCGTGTTAGTAATTCACAAAAAGCCCTTCCCTATCCCACCCAAAAGTAGTTTCAAGCTTTGTCTGTAATTTACAGGATCCTGTCTATCTAAGGTTTTAAAAGCACCTTAAAGGATTTGTAGGATCTTCTTTTGGGCCTGCAAATCTGATGGATGCTAGAAGAGATATTACTAGAATGAGACTGTAAATCAGTATCCCTAAGGGAATGTAGCTGTCTAGTCTGAAATGACTCAGGCTGCTGAGCATTTGAAAACACACTGAAAAAAAGTCAGTCACTGCTAGAGGAAAAAGCTTTTGTCTTGCCATTAGATAAAATTTTAATAGGAACTGAGGGCCTAACCTGTAGGATTTTAGAGTTTCTTCTGTTTTTTTCTTGGGCTGATCTAATAAAATTAAGTTTTCATGTATTGCAATAGATTTGAAATCAAAATATAAATTTAACTATACTGAATAAGAAAAAGAAAAATTCCTTCTTCACATAACCAGGTTGTCTGCATCTCCATATCTGTCCCTGCAAAATCCAAGACCTAGACATCTTTGAAAAGCCCATCTGACAGGCGAATCTGGCTTCCCATTCCAGGAT
>JAYRBT010000156.1:16873703-16894937 GCA_036023395.1 Myiotriccus ornatus
CAGGATTTGACATCCAATTGGCAAATGTGTAAATATGGATTTCCAAACAGTCCACTGATTTCCACGCAGCCCAGGCACGTAACGTACCCAGCATAATCTTGATACAGTTCTGCTGACTAAACCTTGAGGGTCCCTCCATAGAACACAAGGCGAGACCACTAACAGGCAATAAACAATAAACAGAAGACTTTACAGGCTTATAACAATGGTCTATGTAGTATTTATACCCCTATTACTGCTAAGGGTTTGATGTCACAAGCAGCCACAGAAAAGATGCAGGATGCTCACTTATTTTAACCCTGACTTTGTACCAAGTTTGTCAGAAAACAATGCACACTTGTGGTGCTTGCATCTCTAACTGCAGCTCTTCTCCATCAGTTGCATAAAAAATTACCAAAATCTTTTATCAACAGGAAGCGGATATTCTGTTTTCCTTTCTAAAGATGAAATAAAAATACAGAAGGGAGAAGAGAGCTGACCGGGTTCATGATGAACACTGTCAGCTGGGCACTTTGTTGACTAGTTTACCCAAAAGAACTCAATAATTCCCCCTGAAGGTTCTGTTGGCTTGACCAAACAGTAAAGATTTGTATTTGCTGTCAGGAAAAAACCTCATTAAACTGACCATGTAGTAGTACCCATAGCTGAAGCTCCTTAATTCCTTATATTTTGTGAATTTGACTCAATAGAAACTTAAATATACTCCACAGAGTACCATACATTATAAAGAATTCCCACTGGAGATATCATTTTCCAGAAGCATTGAGTACTTCAGATCTTTCTGATTAATAAGTGATAAGTTGTGGTTTATTCATCTGCTTCAGCCAAGTAACACCTGGTGTGGAGCAGGCCCAGCTTCTCCCCACTTTCACAGCTGAGTGTGAAGGGCAGAGCGGGGAGTTTGGAATGCTCACAGGGAATTATCCCTGTCCTAAGAACCTGAGCCCTCCCAATCCCATAATCCCTGGGTGGCAGAGCCTTCATGTGTTCAGAACAGAACTGTGCATTATCCTTTGAGAAAATGGATTTCTCTGTTTGAATGCTACACTAGGAGTAAGTGATTTGAACACTGCTGTCACCCCTGCCCCAGGCTTCCCTGTGGAAGCTCCTGACCTCACCTGCACCTCTGCTTCCCTACCTGAAGAACAGAAGTAGCAATTCCAGCCACTGAAGTGTGGCGAGGCTTGACTTTCACCCATATTTGTCTAATACTTTTGGATAGAAGATGCCACAATGAAAAGAAGTATATATTTGCACTGTGTTCCACGTGAAGTAGTGCAGTGTATTTTCCACTGATAAGTTCCACATTTTAAAGCAGGCAGAAGAGATTCTTGGTCTGTTTAGTCCAGTAGTATTACTCTTATTTCCATCTGAACCCTTTTAAATTCCTTACTGCACACCACAGCTGTGCATTTACGCCACTGTACACCAAAGGCAATAGTGGCATGAAGGCAACACTCTGGTTGGCTTTTTTCCCCTCAGATGTGCTGTTAGGTATTGTACAGATCTACACACTGGCCTTTCAAGTTGTACCCACAGTCACAAGCAGAAAATAGAATCTGCCCTTTCTCACTTTGTTTCGTTTAACTCAAACCCTGGCAAATATTTTATTGGATTCTAAAACTGGAAAGAAATTTGCTTGGAGTGATAATTCAGGATAGCAGTTCAGAGTAGCAGCTCTTCTCAGTGTCATTTTTGCAGTTACGGCAGTACAGCTCCAGGGAAAAGAAGCTTTTCTTTCCTTCTTCCTTGACCCAAAGATGTAACCTGAAGCTTTAACTTAATTTAAAACTCACTTCAACTGATGTCTTCCCAAACTCAGTATATGACCCTCAAATAGTAGCAAAATTATCATTCAGGTTCCTCAGTGAGGCACATCCATTTACCAGCCAGAAACATGTGCTATCCCACTTCCCACAGTGGAGTTTTACCCAAACCTTACTGTGGTGGTAGAAGGATTGAGCAAGAGTGGGCTGGAGACCTGTGAACTTTCCAGCTTTGAACAAGCATTCTGTGGCCAGGAGATCACAAAAAAAGAGAGAGATATCCTACGGGGAATATTGCTACCTTAGAGGGAGGAGTGGTTTCCTGGTTTCTCTGCCACATCTGTCTATGCTAAGCCTATAATGAGAAGTCAAGGTGTACAACTGTGCCAGTCAGAGTTTGTAAGTGATAGACACAGTGTGGCTGCAGAAGATGTGCACGGCATAACAGAAGGAGGGGAAGTGAACGTGAGATTTTGTGAAATGCAAAAGAAATGGCTCCAAGAAGAATATATAAGCACAAAAATCTGTGTACAAATATTTGAAGGAACACGCCTGGAGCCAGCAAGCAGCTGTGCACACGTGCAGCAATCCAGCTGTAAACCATGAGAAGGTATGATGAACAGCCACGTCAGTACTCCCAAACAAAACCCCAAATGGGAGCCCCAAAGAGACACACACATGAATGAGGGTGGAAAGCATCATCCTGACAAGATTCAATCTGCTGCTGAACGCCAGCTATGGTGCCAAGGACAGCGTTTGTTTAGTGCAGGGCCAGGTCAGTGCACGATGCCCCTTCTGCACCGGGGAGTCAAAGCCCTGCAGGATGATGTGCACTTGCCTTCATGCCAGTGTGCTCCAGAGGTGTCACAATTCCTATCATGCCACCAAACCAGCCAGGCCATTTATTTACTCCTTCTGTCCTGCCCTTAGCAATAGATGGACTGCCTGCAGACCTTTGACCTTAAGTCGTGATCATCGTATTTGCCATTTGAAGGCACTGCTTGTATCACACCAAATTACTCTGGCTACAAGTGCGTGACACGTTCCTGTGCTACCAATTTGACAGAAGCACAAGGCGATTATTCAGCTCCTAAAGAAGGGATGATCTCAGCAAAGATAAGGTTTGCCTTAGAGAAGGTTGCTTAGAAAAACCCTAAGCTCCAGAGTAGTGCTAATCCTTCAACCCTCTTACAGCAGCTCCTTGTGACAATACTAAAAATGACAGGCTGTGCTTTCAGAAAAAGTTATCCTTCCTCAGCACACACCAGCAAGTTGCCAAGGATAATGAAATGCAGTCAGAAGTCTTATGAGAAAAATCAGGAAAGTTGAAGTGAGGCCATTTTGAAAGTGTAACTGTTAACACTTATTCCAAACCCAGTCTCTCTGGGCTGCAGTCAATTATTTTGGCTGTTAGCTCTGCTGTTGCGAAGTTGAGATTCTGCTACTGTGCTCAGCTTTAATGTTTCATGGAATTTACTACCACTGCAATAGGAATTAAGTGGACTTAACACCTTGCAGAGTTCATTCCACATGGTGCTGAAGTAGGCCTTTGGTTTCAAATGCATGAACTTCCTACTGACTTTATGCATTAAAAGGACCTGCTCCACCACGGCAAAATGAACGCTGGAAGAGTTTCCTTCCTCTGGCTCTTCCCCAGGGAGCTCTCCCATGAAGAGAAACACCTCCTGTTCTGTTGAGGAACTGAAAGGAATGTGTGATCAGAAATCGCCTTCAAAACCACACGATGCCTGTAGAGACTTTTGGGGCCGCGCCGGTCCCAGTGTGACAGCCGGGATGAGCAAGCAAACCAAACAGAACTTCAGGGACAGATTTTTGTTATGTAGGATGCAATTAGCTGAGCTGTTAGGACAACAGCCACAGAAAACAATTCCACAGGTTACCAAGGTTTCAGTATTGGACTACATGAATTTCACTTTCCCAGGCAAACTGGAGCTCACACACATTGGGTGGAGATTCCAATATACTTCCTATAATCCCCTCAGTCCCACCACACACCAGACTCTGTACAGCTCCAGGGTGGAGCCCCTTTACTTTAAACACTCCTGGACAAGATTTTGGAAAATATTCCCAAGGGCATGACAGGATACAAAAAGCTTGGAAATACTTTCTGGAATATGTCACGCAGCCCAAGAATATTTGTACACTGAGCAAAACAAAATCCTATTCAGGTTTTTCAAGTGCTTTATCTGAAGCAAGAGCAAATTTCAACCAAGTAGCCCAGGACAGGGCATAAATCCACCTTTGGAGGGCCCTCTGACCACAGTGCAGGGGGGGTTGTGCCCTTCCCAACAGCCTGAGCATCACAGGAGCTCAGAAGGGAAAAGCTCTACAGCTTGAACAAACTGTTGAGTCTCTCCAATCTTAGTTTTAATCTGTGTCTGCATTTCGTTGGCCATGTCAAAACCATGCTATATTTGTATTTGATGAGCTTATTTGCATGTGTTTCTGACCCTGAACATCCACAGCAAAGGGCACTTAATTCACATAAAATGAGTCACCAACTAGAAGCAGGTCACAATTCCACTTATTAAAAAATACCTGTAAGATGTAAGTACTTGCAAACCACTGACCAAACCCTGGAAAAGGCTCAGGAGGGGAATGAAAGCACTTGAACAGGGAAGCTTAGAGCTCTGACTTCCATCTTCATCTCGTTGATGGCTCTGGACAAACAGGTCGAATTGTTTTTCTGCATTTCCGCTCCTCATCAGTGATAAAAGCTTCTTCCACCCCCACAAGTTCAGATCAGAACCTCCCTGGGCAGGAGTTATCTGTCATTACACAGTGAACCAGTGACTGGAACAGTAGGATGCCCCATTCGGTCGGTGCCTCTAAATACGTTGTGATGAATGTCCCAGCTTTACAAGTGAGAAATTTGGCTTTTGGAGGAAATGTCAGTCCCTCCCCACAGGGGAAACAAACCAGTGTCCACCAGTACTGAAGTTCACTGGGAGCTGCAATGGCTTCAGCAGCCAGTCTGTCTTGTGCCTTTCTCTCACTCTCAGACTCTGCCTCACTGTCCCTTTCATCATGTCAAGAAGCTGCTATTGGGCCACATGGGAAAGCAGCAAAATTACAGAGGGATAAAAAAAATCTGTTGTCCCACAAGGAGTTCATCTGTGGGACAATGGGGTCTAGAATATGTGGCCAAGAGCAGCATTTCTTAAGCCATCTTTGCTGCTGAAGTCCATGTACAACATCAGCTTCCACCTTTACCCAGCCCTCCACTCCAAGGCAAAGAGCCATCAGAGCTGAGGGGAGAGAATTTCCGTCTCATCACACTGAATCTACAAGAACACAGAGGCTCAAAAGGAACCAAGAAACAAACCACCTTGCCCAGATGTCAAAGGAACTAGATTTTAGCAGAAACCTGGATGACAACGTGAGCTGCTCTGCAATCAGCTTGAGAATGGACGGAAAGGACGGCACATGATTTTTTTTAGCATCTTTCATATGCAAGTTTTATCACAGCACAATGCACAGAATTATCTGCTACAACAGTGACTCACCAATAAATGCAGCTTAGTACATTGACTTCCTGAAGCCTTGGTCACTGGAACCAATTATTATATGAATGGGAATAAAGATCACCTGGTGCTCTTTTCCAAAAGATTCACTCACTGACTAAACCAGCCATGATGAATAGCAGCACTTGGGCCCAACATCCACTCCTGACTCAGCCAAGACAGCACACAAGTGGGAAATGCTGTCAGCAGGTTACCTGTCACCAGGATCAGCTGTGACAGTGCAATAACAGGATGCTGTACTGCACTTAACCAGCATAGGTTAAGGAGGAATACAGTCCTAATCAATGGCAGCACGTGCACTATTTACAAATACATGAAAACTGAATGCTGAAAATAGGCTGCTTAAGACAATGACTACCATGATGGAAGATGGCCACTAGGAGTGAAAGGAGGGAGAAAAAACAATCAGGCAAGTGGATTCGGAGAGGTCATTGGTACAGTATGGAAAAGACAGCCTGTGACAGCTGAGGAAGAACTCAGCAGGCAGCAAAAAGCACCTATGTGAGAGAGTCTTCCAAAATGTGAGGCACTAGGGTTCTGTACAGGAAAGGAGCAAGAGGCACATCCCAACTGGCACCTGGGAGGGATGTGAGCAGACTTCCCTGCTTACATCCTGGACAAGCTGCAAAGTAAAACAACCATCCAGAACCTTATGAGAACAACCCTGAATGCCAGGGAAGAAGACTACCAGCTCTGGGTCTGAAGAACAAAAGGGTTATTTCCAAGCCCCAGTTAATTAGCAGCACACCATGTGGTTTTTGTTCACCTGAGATGTCTGTCTCTAGGATATTGGTACTGTGCAATATCATTCTCTACCCTCCAGAATTACATTCAGACTACACTATATAAGCACGTTTTTAAACCATGAAAGAGTAATCAAGTACTTATAACATGATGTGAAATATTACCAGTAACTCACTAGCTTTTGAAGTAAAACCACTGAGGTGAGCCTCTTTGATGATTTTTCCTATGCTCTATTTGTTTATTGGAAATTACAATAATAAATTAGTCACATTATGGCAACTAGGACTAGTTTAGTTACCCATAGTCTCCAACCAGAAAGCTAATTTATGTGACAGACATACATTTCTTGTGAGAACACTGTTCTTGTATGTCACAGCCAAGTGTAACTCCCAAGTTCTGGTTTTCCATGCATATATCTTAGTACACAGTTACACAAACACCCAAACTAAACAAGGTTTTTTACAACCACAATATTGTAAATCGCTTTTCTGCAATAAATGCATAGGTCATCCATAGAAATATGAAATATTGTTATTATTAAACTGTCAATAACAGCACACAGACCTATGGCATTTTCAAACACTGGGTTTCTTTGTTTTCACTCTGCTCAGGTTATATTTTCCTAGCTGATGATCTGCTGAGGACACAGCCAGTCCTGATGTGGTTTTAGTGCCTCTTTCAGTGCTGTTTCCAGATACCATTTGGGCAGAACAAAGCCAGAACCCAAATGCCAGCATCTCCTGTCTGTACCTTAGCCAGCAAAAAATATTTTCATAAACTGGGTACCTTCTCACCTGCAGCAAAACCCAGTGTAAAGCAGGTATAACAAAGGTTTCTTAACTTCACTGACAAAAGAAGAGTATAAAAAGAGAATAAAGAACTGCATTTTCTCGAGGAGTTATATCTGAAGATTTACATTAAATCGAGGATAGGCAGGGCTGAGAGCTGCCATTAGAGAAAAGCTGTGGCCATATTGAGAGAGCAGAATGAAACATGGCAGAATCTCTAAAATTAAGGGAGGCCACACCTCCATTCGACAGCTGTAACTGTGCTGAGAATAACTCCACTAGGATACATCATCACTCTGAAAGGCAATGATTTCTTCCCAGGAAAACTCCTCTGTGGAAAACAATATTTCTTCTGTGTTCTTGTCCCCACGAAGTATTTTGGGGAAATGATGAGTATCCCACTTGACAGACAAGGAATTCTAGGGAGAGATGCTTTAGTCAAGGTCGCACAATGACTCACTGCTGAGGCTGCCCCTGCAGTTCATGCCTCACACATTCACAGCCATTGTCTTTTACTAAAGGCAAAAAAGCCTTTTGGATTTTCAACAGTTACTAAATCAGCCAGGTCATCTGGTTGGAAGAAAACATCAAGGAACAGTGAAGAGCAATTCCCTTCTTGCAAGAGGTATGATACTCAGGATATTCCAATGGAATGTCTGAATTGTTTGAGGAAGAGAAAAGCAGGGTGGCTGTGTGTGCCCTCTGCGCACCCCACTTTGGCTCTGCTGCCAGCAGAGCTTGCCCACGCTCATGCCTTGGGCAAGGAAGAAGGATGGGCCATGAAGCCATTGCATTTCTGGGGTCCTCCTGACACTCCATGGGAAAGGCAGCACCCACTACTGCAGAGGTGTCACCCCAGGCACAGACACAGCTGGCAGCTGAGCTCCACAGGAGCAACCCTGCCCCCAGGTCACCCCTTCTGAGCAGAAGGATTGATTTGTGACTCATTCTTCATCCCACAGTCCAAGTGACACACAGAGGAACCGACACACTGACACCCCCTCTACATACAGGGGTACATTCAGACCTGCCCTGAGCACCCCCTGCACACCCAGACCTGCTATGCAGGGGTTGCCTTCCCACACTGCCCCCCAGACCTACCACAGCAACCACCCACCACACAGTCCCTGCAGAAACACCCCTCAAATACACCCCCTTACACACACACACACCCATTTCAACATCTCAAGGCACCTCCCTTCCACACAGACCCTGCATGGACCATATTCAGATGCAGCACATGAACTCCCAACGCCCTCTCCACACACATCGCTGTGCAAGACCCCCCCCAGCACTCCCCTTACAGACACTCAGCCCAACACACCTCTACACACTCCCTGAGCACAAACCCCATCGCACACCCTGTGCATGAACACCCCGAAGATATCCCAACACCTCCTCTGCAATTAACCTTTCACAGACAAACGTGTAAACCCCCAAATTTCACCAAGTGCAACCTGCTCAAAACACCCTTCTCCATACAAAAGCCTTGTTCATTAACTCCCCTTTCTAAACATGCTCTGTGAACTCCCAACACTCCCCTCCACACACTCCAAGCACTACAAACCCCCAACACCCCGCCTTCCACACATCCATCATCCACGCAGCGCCTGCACCCCGAACACCTCTCTCCACACGCACCCAAGTCCCTGCACAGCCCTGACCACACCCCTGTGGGTTGTTCGCACACGCCTTGCGTGCCTAATACCCCCCAAAACACCCCTCTACCAAGAGTACGTAAATCCTTCCCGCACCCACCGCACACCCACTACACGAATGCCTCAGCACCCCTTGCTTTTCCATCCAACCCCATCCACGCCAGCGGGAAACCCACATCCCTTCCCAGCCACCCCCTGCACACATCGGGGGCCACCCCCCGGCCCCCCAGGCGGCACAGACGTGGGGACACCCTCAGACAGCCCCCGAGCCACGGACACAGCCGTGTCTAGCCGAGAGCAGACACACCCCTCTGGCTGCACATCCGCAGCCGAGCGAGCGCGCTGGGGACACCGCGGGGGTGTCGCTGCCGTCCCCCCCTCCCCTCCGCACCGCTCGGGAGGGGAAGGCGAGAGGGCAGGTTCAGCACAGCGGGGCAGAAGCATCCCTGCTTCTCGCCGGGGGAAATGTGACCTTATCGGCAGACCCGAGTGGTGCAGCCCCCTTCCCACCCCGCCTCCTCACTGCACCAGCCAGCGATGCTAATTACCTTCCTCCAGCTCATCCATGCTCCCGATCTTCCGCGACCCATCGATGGTGTAAATGTAACGGACTCCCTGAGGCAGATTAATGTTGTCGGACAGGGACCGGGTCAGGTCAGCCAGGAGGGCATCAAAACTTCGGAAGCGGTCAGAGGACACGGCATATACAATCCCCTTGAAGTAGCGGTCCCCGTTGCGATAGAAACGCACCTTCTTGGCTTTCTTCTCGTTACTCAGTGCCTGTAAGGTCCTGGTTCTGTAGAAGCTACAGTGAGCGCTGTGAGTGGGGCTGGGCAACCCGTTCATCCGTGAGCCTCGCATGTTTCTGGACGCCTTGTCTCTTTCGTCAAAGTGTCCAAAATCAAGTTCCATAGTTTGGTGAACCCTAAAGATCTGAAGCTGGGCAGGAAGGAGATGGGGAGAGAAGAAGTGCAAAGGAAGGGGTTAGAACCGAGCAGAGCCACAAATTTCAGAGAAAACTGACACTAATGCAAAGGCTGTGTGTGGAGCAGGACAGATGCATTTGGGAAGAGCCCCCTCCCCTGACCCAGATTTGTATCGATTCCGGGGACTGAGAGTAGGAGGGGTCCTCGCATTTTGAAAGGGATACAGCTACTGGGGGCAGGGAGCACGTTTCTAGAGAGCTTGTCTGCTCCTGCACCTGGGAGTTTTCAAAGTGCAGTAAATTGGGATTTGGGGCCGAAGGGATACATGGCAATCACAACTCTGCCCCAAAGAACTCATCCGAACACCAGTTGGCAATGAATTAAACCTCTGAGCCCTGGGAGGTTTCCTTTAGCAACAGAAAACAAGGAGATCCCAGTAAGTCAGCCCTTCAATCTGTCGAATCACGGAAGGACCCAGAGCATCTGAATGTTTAACATTAGAATAAACTGGCATTTATGAAAGAATGGTCACAGGGGAATAAGCAGTTTCTTTGTGACAGCCTGTTCAATAAGGGTTAGCAATGAGATCCAGCCCACCCTTCCCCCTATCCGCAGCCCCCTCCTAGCCCATCAATCAATTCCCAGGACCAGCCTACATCTCTGAGAAGAAATGACTGCAAAGAAAAAATCTGTCATTGAAACGCAGCTTCGGTAAGCTCTTTTCAGCCTCAGTCTCCTCTGAATTGCGTTTTTGCTCCCGTTTAATGAGGAGGAGAAAATAAAGGGGCTATTTCCACCTCCCTCTTCCAGCCCTAAGTGATTTAATTGCTGGAAGTGCCCGTGCCCCAGGGACACGCCGCCCCTGCTCCTCACCTTTCATTGTTCTGAGTGCGGGGGCTCCCAGCACAGAAAAGCTGAGACTGGAGCTGACACCCAGCAAGCAGGAATTTTGCACAGTCTCTAGTTTATGCTCAAGAACAACCTTCCTCCGGCACCAAACCCCAACACAAAAGGAGAAGGAACCCCCCAACCCTGCAACAGAGACCTTTCCACTCCCTCAGCTCAATCAGGAACATGGAACTTGCATGTTATATGTTGCTTGTATGTTAACACGGGGCTGCAAGGGGAGTACTCGGCAGCCAGGTATAAATCTAGGAAAAGCTGTTGCTATCTCTTCCCCACCCCTTACATTTTCCAGAACGAAGCTCCTTCCCTGTATTTTACAATGTCAGCGTGACCTGTGCAGGAAAAAATCATTGTCCCCAGTCTGCAGTGAAGCAGTTGACAATACAGCCAATCTGCAGAGAAACCCCAAGCTGGGAACATTTGCCCCACAATGCCAGTTGGGGTAGATTCATTCTGGTCTCATGCACTGAACAATGAAACATCCAAGCAACTTCGGGAATGAATCAGAGGATGCAGGGGTTTTGATTCTAAAATGAACTGCAGATGCTGTAAGGCACTAAGAAAAGATTCCTCCTTTCTCTTACTTTTCTGCATGCAAGTCACTCAAAAAAAGCTCTACTCACCGGTTTTCAGCGCTCAGGGTGGAGATGCTGAGAGAAAGAAAACCAGGCTCACTCTGCCTTTGTTGTCTGAGCTCCAAGCAAGAAATTCCTGCCAGGGTGGATGAGACGCCTCCTAGGTCCTAGTGCCTTGCTCCATCCCTTCACGGTAACTTCAGTGATTTTTACTCTCACCATCAGTAGCCTGCTTGTAGTCTGTATCTGAGGGTAAAACAGTGTGTTTATTCCAGCTCTGGATAGGTTAACAGATGGGTAAATAAAACGTCTAAAGGGGCAAGCTTAGGGGTGATGTTTGGAAAGATGTGAATTTCCCCTTGGATCCAACTGTACCAAGAAAGCATCTGGCCCAAAAAAAAAAAAAAAAAATATATAATGGAACTGATGCCCAGTACTACAGGATCAGCAGTACAGGAGGGTCATGGCTACAATCCTGCAGTGTGGTACAGTGCTGGAACAAGACTCCAGTGGGTTAGGAAGGCAACTAAGAAAATCACAGACCGGTGGAACTGGGCACAGTCCTGCTCCTGTAGTGGTTTTACACAGCATTCCTGGTTTACACTGGCAAGCAGAAAGGGAGGGTTCACTTGGTGGTTCTGCATGAGGTGCCCCTGAATTCTTTTTCTCTGTTAACACTGGACATAAGCCAAAGCCAGAGCGCTGAATCCCAGTTCATTCAAATCCCCAGGAGGTTCAGGATGGAGTCATTTGACATAAGCTTAACCAAACAGATCCAATGTGGTTCATATCCCAAATCATGAGAAGTTTATTTTTCAATTTCCACTGCAGGAGGACCCAGCTGTTACAAAATTGTACTGGGTTCTTTCTCTGACAGCAAAATCTTTCACCTGCTTTCTGGGTGGAGATTTCAATCCTGCAGTTAGAGGAGCAGCACCACTGACCCTGCTCCTAGCCCCATGGGTGCTGGCCCCACCTTTATTTTAGAAAAGAATGGGATTTGGAAATATGAATCTTCCCATCTGTAGAAGGAAATCTTTCCTAACAACGCCGTGTCTGTTTCGAGTGAAAACATCAGATGTTGTCATTTTGGCACGTCACAGCAGTATCACATTTACACAGAAGAAGTTGGTATTTATTCCAGCTTTGTCTGCCCTGTACATGATAGTCCAGGCAACGCTGACACAAACCCACTGAGAGCTTGTCTTTGTCTGCCAGCAGCTTTCACACATGACATTTGGAAAAAGTTTCTTGTTCCATGAAACCACCCTTTTATTCAAAGGCTCCCATGCATCCTCTGCTGAAGCTCTTGGCTGCTCCCTTATGTGCGTGGTGGGATCACTGCAGAGGAGAACACAGGGAAGAACAGGATCTGTGCTCTCCAGGGCAAATTTCAGTAGGTCTCTGGATCCAACTGCAAGAGGTATGAGGGACTTCAAGCCTTCTCTATTCCAAATTAGATAATTCCTGGTCATTTATCACCATGAGCTTAATCTGTCCAGGATTAACAATTCTTTCCTTTACCACAATACTGATGTAAATATAAATTTATCCATGCTTTAAAAATTTGCCAAAGACATAAATCATTATGCATGTGCCAAGTACAATAATGGGAAAAATAGAGAAAAGCAGAACCAAATTCAGTCTTCAGTGGCACACAGAGCTTTGACAGAGAAGCAGCAGCACACTGTTTGGGATGATGTCTAAGGATCTGGATACTACCCCAGAGTAACCTGGCAGGGCGATGTAAACCCAGTGGAATTGTACCACAGTGTATTAATCTCCCAAGTTTGACACATATGGGAAGTTCTGAGGACAGCAGTGAGTGTCAAACAGCATTAGCAGATGGCTCTTGACTTCTTCCTACATCTGAGACCACACCTGCTGGTGAGATGCACCACGTCTGTATGGACATGTCTGCTCAGGACATTCTCAGACGCTTTTTGAACCATGGACACTTCCTTTTAAAAGCAGAATTACTTCAGTAAAAGAACTTGCATTTGTCCCCAGCTGAAGGATAAGGTTTCTGTAGCAAAGAACGGTTATACTCTTGGGTAAAACCTCGAGTTACTCCTAAATGGTGCCCAAATCACCTTTAGTACAGTTGTCCTTTAATCCTGCCACAAGACCAGAGGGATCTCAGCAGCCAGAGCCTCATCAGAGGTGAAGGGCCCTGGAGCCAGACTGATGTCACATGTTCTCAGTGAAATCACACCATCCTGGCTTCTCTTGAACTGAGAACAGGATCATCTCATGCTACAGACACTGGCACAGAAACAAGCAGCTCTTTCTTGACAAATACAAGGGCCTGCTCCTGACTTCATTTCTGTTGGTCAGGCACGAGAGCTTCTTCACTGGCCTTAAGGAGTTAATGCTAGTCAAAACCTATTTACATCAGAAGAGACTCACCCTCTGAGACACCATAATCTAAACAATTTTAGGCAGCCTGAGTGATGGAGAATTGGAAAGAAAATTCTTCTCCCCATCAATAATTTCATCTAGCTGTAAAGGAAAGAATAAATTTAGCTCTTCAGATTAAATTATCAGCTTTAAATCAAGTGAATCATCTTTCCTCCAGAATGCTAACGTTTAGACTTTTGCCTGTGTAACTAAATCCGTCTAAAGACATGTTTGTTGACATTGCTGAGCAACTGTGACACTTTGGAAAGGGACAGACTACAGGTAAAAGGGTATGTTTTGTGCTAACTTCTTCACATGCATCTAGAAAATCCAGTTTCCAGTATCATGAGAAGTTGCAGTCTCAAGTACTCTATGCCAACACTCAGTTGTTTTGCCATGCAGTTGTTTTGCTATGCAGCTTCCTAACTTCTATAAAAAAAATTGTCTCTGATAGCCCAGCACATTTGCTGAACAGGATATAAGTTGGGGTGATAAGTAGCCAAGGCCTGGCTGCATCACAGATGAGAATTATGGAAAAATCAAGTGATCACTGCTCTTGGAGGAAGTCTTGGATCAACATTTTCTAGTCAACCTATTTAGAAGCACATGTTTAACTACATTTCTGATTTTAACCTCTGTTCTTCTGGACTGCATTGAAATTGTCATCCCCGATTGCTGCTTTCAAAGCTTTGCTTGATGTGAACTTACACACCAAAACCCTCTGAAATGACAAATCGCTATTTCAGGGCTCTGCCAAATGTGTCAGGGCACTGATGACTGAGAGCTCATAAAGCAAATGGCTCAGTCTTGACCCTATAGAGCAACAGCATTTAAATCTGAATCTTCAAAAGAGCTGAGAGTTCATCGAAGAATTATCCTATATCAGACTATAGAGTTAAGTTTCTCCTACATAATACTATGAGTTAATAAGCAAGGGGGACTTGGCAGACTTTCACCACATAACATTTGTTTCCTTTGGAGATTTATTTTTATAGGGACCACACACATCTGAAAGTCTTTTAAATAGCAATGTTAGAGAGCCAACATCAGCCCAGCTGCTGGGGAGAGAAGGGTGGAGGAACACCTCCAGAGCACAGTTTCCCCACTGCAAGCCTTGTAACCATCTGCAGAGGCTTGTTCAGACCTTGAACTCAGAGGGCTGGACCCTTTTCCCAGCCTGAATCTCTGGAAACTCCACGGATAAAAAGGGACAGAGTTTTCAGTCTGGGGAAGGAGGAGATGGTGGAAGAGAAGCTGGGCTCCAAGCCACCACCAGCAGCTGCCAGTGCAGGGCTCTGTGCCCCACAGCACCAGTGTCTCCTGGGTGAGACCTGCCACCCCCCCAGACCCCAGAGGCTGTGCTGAGTCAGTGCATTTGTGCTGCAGCCCCACACCCTTGGCCGATGCCCTCAATCTGAGCAGATGACTTCAGATAAGCTCCTGCTGAAATTGGGGAGATAGAGGCTTTTACATCCCCTGAGGGATCATCAGGAAGCAGGCTGCAAGGGAAAAGGCCATTTCCTGTGCTAAGTATCTGGAAATCAATGCAGTGAACTCACCCAAGACATTCCCAACACATCCAGATGCCAGAAAGCATTAAGACCCACAACAGTCATTCAAAAGAAAAATACCTTTTGCTCTAGATCTCTTCTGGCTCCATCTCCTCACTACTACAAGCAAACCACCACAATCAGTAAATCTTTCCCAGCTGAAAACAAAGTCCCTGATAGGAGAAAACAAAACACCTCCACCCCATGGTATTTTGAGTAATCCCTGCCAGCCCAAATGAGTTCCATGAGTCAGATTTTGGTGGCAGAACAATGGCACACCAATTTGCAAAGCTTGCAGAAAAGCATGGCAATGCCTGCCACTTGCATTGCCTGTACCCTGGGGAACATGCAGAACCTCACTGAGGTTGTCAGTACAATTTTGCTGACCAAGTCACGGATGATATATGGACTGTGAGTCCCAGCCAAGGTCATGACAAACAGAAGAATAAAAAATCCAGTTGTTTCCTTTTTCTAAGGTTGTCCACTACAGCAGTTAGGAGGTTCGTGACCAAGAATTTAACTTCTTGATAATTTCATTACATACATTTTATATAACTGAATACCTGATTGCCACCCTCTCTCAAAATGCCTGCTGAACATAACATTGGCTTGAAGGAAACTTTCCTGATGGAATACTAAGTGATAGAAAGGGAAATCCAATCAAAGCCATCATGGGGGATCACGTCACATTCAAGATGGAAATGCAAGATGTTTCCTTTCAAACACAGATCCTTTCTGTCACTCTGAAGGCAGTGATGGTGAAGTCAGGTGGCACTGGGGGAGCATTTGTAGAAGAAAAACAAACAGCTCATCTTAGAAGCTTAGAAATCACAACAATAAATCATTTCAGAAGTTGTTTTCCATGAGAGTTCCCCTCAATACACTTGGTAAATGTCATCCCAGACCAAACCCAACAGAGACTGGGGGTTTAGCCATATCAGTGTCACAGGAAAATACCTTCTCATCACCAAATAGTGAAGGCATTCCCAACAGAAGCCAGAAGATGCCTTTGGTGGCCTTAGGAGACATAAGAGCTCTTGAGCTCTGATATTCAACATGGAATCAGACAAAGGCTAGAGACCAGAGGAGGGCAAATTACACCAACTTGGATTTCTCACGGCCTATCTTGGCCTTATTTTGAACTTTGAACTTGCAAGCATTTCTCAGATCCACATAACCCAGTGCACTGCCCGTGGTAGTAGTAGTCTTGTTTCAGTTGAAGCACACACACCTTCCTGGGAGAAGGCTCACACTCTGGCACAGCCTGTGTTTATGCCAACACATCTGGCCTCTGGCAGCAGAGCACGGGTGCTGGAAAACTCCCAGGGTAGCTGCAGGGCCCTAAGGAAACCTGTCTCTTGGCAGGAGATGAGTAATCAGTGTTCAGAGAGTGGATTCTGGCTGAGCTCAGCTGTTGTGTAGAAGCTTTGAGCTGTCAGCTACATAGTAGGAGTAATTGTCATTCAGCTTGCTCACCTCCTTCCCCCAGCAGTAACAGCTGAGAGAGAGAGGCAGCTCAAAGGTTTTTGTGCTCTTCAGAAAAGAGGAGAGTAGGTAAAGTGCTTTTGTGCCTGTGTTTTGCTGTTTTCAGAGGATGATTCAAATCTGTTTTATCCTAGAAATGCACAGAAAACCAGAATAGAGGGTTATTTTTCCCTGGCAGCAGATATTCCTTAGGTATTTTGCCGTTGTTCTCCAGGCACTCATATCACCTACCCACAACGAACTATTGATAATCATTGCTTTGCATCTGTCTTGGCATTTAAAACACTGAAAAAACTCATTTTCTCCAGAAAAGAGCCCACACTGCAACCTCTGTCTCAAACTAAACTAAAACTGATACTTCTGCCATAATTACTGCCAGGCTTTGTAAAGCTGGGTCTTGCACACAGCAATACCCTGCTTGTTTCTAGTATGAGGCACCTTGAGCATGGTGAGCACGGGAAGAAGGATACAGGTTCCCAACGCGTGCTGACATGCAAAGCCCTGTCCCTAGCAGCTATTGAGGTATTCAGGGATTTTAGATACTTCCTGGGAGCCTGCAAAGAGCTCTGTGTATGTTTTATCTTTAAAGCAAAGTGTATGGAAACACTGTACTGCACTCTGACTTCTAAATAGCTATATTTCAAGTACTGAAACTCCGATCTGAACTTCTGCAGCTCTTCCCTTGCTCCCTCCATGCATACCAGAGTTGTGCTGACAAGTGAGAGATGGCTTCAGGCAGTTCTCCTCCTTGTCTCCTCCTTGTGACCATCAAGAGATAAGTACGGGGCATCATTAATGTCCCTGAATAGACTCACTGGAAAGAAGCATCATCCAGCAGGAAGACAATAAGTGCTTTGATACTCACCTCTTTAGAAAAAAAAAAGAAAAAAATTACCATTTTATCTTTTGAATGTCTGTAGCTTGTTGAAAACAAGTCCTTGTTTAACATTGCAGGGGAGTACTAGATGATGGTTTAGAGGCTGTTGGGCAAGAAGCTGACACCAGAAACTGATTCTGATGCTATTTTATCCTCAGATTGTGCAGGTTGTGCTCATTATGAAACCGTCCCAAGATAAAAAGGTACTACAGACTGCTCAAGATTATCTGTTCTTCCTCTTTAGATGAAATTCCCAGTCTGGAAAACTTTGTGAACCGCACTGTAATTGAACAGGAGAATGAGAACCATATCAGAACACAGGACTAGTATCCCAAAGTTTGGATCAAGGAGAAACTCCTTGTCTGAAGGTGTAAGCAACTAAATTTCTGATTCCAAGAACTCTCTAAAGGGATACCCTACATCAGCTATGTAAACACTCAAATTGAGCAAGGATATAGGTCTTCAGGCACCAGGTAAAGCAGGTTTCAGTTTCAGACCCAGTTCTGAGCTCTCATCAGTCACCACAGAACTGGAGCCAAAAGGCAGCTACTTCAACTGCTTGCAAGCCACAGGGAACTGTGGCTGTTTCCTGTGACTTCAAAGTCCAGAGAAACAAAGCCCTAGAACCACTCAATGTGTAGTGTGTAAATGGGACCTGCTCTCCCTTCTGTGTGGATTTGAGGACAGTCTTTACATGGGATGCATGGGCCAAGTGACTCAAGTCAGAAAACCAACTGATGCAATGCTGTGGTAGTGGGAAAAAAAAAAAAAAAAAGAAAAAAAGAAAGATCCGTTTCAATTCTGGCTAGGACTGGGGAGAGGATATCAAGTAGCAGACTGACTTCACGGAGGGCCCTGTGGGCTGTAACCACAGCCCTCTCTTCCATTAGCATCAGCTAAACTACAAAGGTGAGGGCCCTCCTGCAGCAACAGACTTCAGTCCAAGTGTTGTGTGTACATTAAGTCCCAGCAGAATGTCCCCATCCTACCTTTATACCACAGGATAATGGTATATTATTATACAATTGCTACAGCCACTGCTTTTGTCCACCTTCTGTTTTATTCTGACTCCCAGAGAAAGGCAGAGCAGCTGATTGCAGCCCCACTGCAGGAGCAGGGTACAGCCACAAATACCGTTCTTTGTATCCATTAAGTGCTTTGCTGCTCCGAGTTAAAGTTTTATTCTGTTTCCAATTAGAAATCCAAACTGCTTGTTGGATTAGGAGACTTTCACTCTCTAGGCAACCAAACAAATATTTTCAGTTTGATCCTTGTCTTTTTTAACCCTGAAAGCACATGGAGCACTCTGCTCAAACACCCAGTTACTCAAGTTTAACTGAAGGCACACACACCACGAAGAGCCTGCACGTCCCCGGGGCATGGTCATGACTCGTTTCATTGTGGTCACCATGCAGCCATCCAGCCCTCAGCTCTGCTGACTGGCCCAGATAGCCAGTTTGTGGGCTAAGGCTGTAGACATAACCCTGACAGGGAGTTATGAAAGGCAGTGCTTGTCTCACTTCTAGCCCACACCAGTCATCACCAGGCTGGTTCATGCCGCAGACCTTTTCCTTCTCCTTTTTTTTTTTTTTTATGGCACTCTTCCCTCTCTTCACTGTGGGATATCCATTTTAGGCTTCCTTCGTTGCCCCTTCCACAGAGAGGGGGGACCTGCAGAGCGGGTTAGCTGTGCTCCCTGCAGTGCTGATCACGTCACGCACACTCCCACAGATGCAGTTTCATCACTGCACATCGTTGGTTCCCCCTGAGTTCGGCAGATGTGGCAGGAAATGTTTGCGGGGCACCAGTGCCGCGCAAGTTCAGTGCCCAAGGGGTCCCTGCCCCGCGCCCCGCAGAGCGGCACGGAACTGCTGGTGCCGGGAGCCACCTCCCTGCGCCACGGGTGTCTGCGAGGTGGCAGCGATGCCACCTCGTGGTGACACTGAGCAGCAGGATTGGGAACAGCGGGCCCAGCTCGGGTGCTGAGCGGCTTGGAGCGGCTGCTGCTCACGGCAGTGCTGCGGGGTGCCCGGACACGGGAGGAAGGACATGAGACGACAAGCGAACACCACGCTGTACCAGCAGCGCTGCTGTAGCTGTGGGCCATGAAATCCCAAGGAGGGACTTGCAGGAACAACAGTTAGTCCGTCTATGGATGGACTTCTATGTATGAACTTCTATGAATAAGAAATTAGTCACTTCTTCCTTCATCCCCTTGGCATGGCAGCAAGAAGCCAGGAAAGATCCTGGCTTTTAGGGCTGGTGATATGCAAGGTCAGTGCAAGTTCTGAAGAATGTTCACTGCCCACCAACCCTGTGAGCTGTAGAATCACAGACTCAGAATCATTATAAAATCATAGAATAACCTGAGTTGGAAGGGACCCGTCAGCCCATGGACGTCCGTGGTGGAGCAGAGATCCACCTGCAGCCCGTGGAGGACCCCACACCGGAGCAGGGGGATGTGCCCAAAGGAGGCACAGAGAAGGTCATGGAGGACTGTCTCCCAGGGGAAGGACCCCACACTGGAGCAGGGAAAGAGCATGAGGAAGAAGGAGCAACAGAGACAATGTGTGATGGAGCTAACCACAGACCACGGGCTCCATTCTTTATTCCCCTGCACCACTCAGGGGGAGGAGGTGGAGAAAATCATGAGTGAAGCTGAGCCTGGGAAGAAGGGAGTGGTGGGGGAAAGGTATTTCATTACTTGCTTTTATTTCTAACTACCCTACTCTGATTTGATTGGTACTAAATTAATTTCCCCAAGACAAATCTGTTTTGCCCATGACAGTAGTTGCTGCGTGATTTCCCAGCTCTTATCTCCACACATGAGCCTTTCATCTTATCTTTCTCCCCCTGCTCAGCTCCTCTCCAGTCATTTTGAGTGGTTAGTCAGGCCTGGACTGCTGCTTCCTGGCAATGATGCAGATAGATCTGTAACACACCTTTCCATTTGTACATTGGGTTTTACCATCCCTAAAGGGGGAAAGGAACACAGACATATTCTTGGTTTTGCCTCACAGGATCAGAAACAGAATACCCCTTGCTTGAACTATACTAGCTTATCATTTGAGCTATTTCAGGGAAAGCAAGCTCCAGAGATGGAGTTTTAGCATAGTCAATATTGCATTGAAACATTAGCAGCTTATGTGAGTCAAGTCAGACCAACTGAAGGCTTTGCAAAGCTAATTATAATTTGATCCATGTGGTCCACTGGGTGACAGCAAGACACCATTTCAAATTAGAACAGATACAAGGAACAGTCTCCCTAAACGACAGCACAGCTTTCTTCCCTTTAATGCAGGGTCTGCAGACAACTGGATGAAGGTCTTATAAAAGACTTGAAGAAAAGAGGCTATTGAGCACTTTACCTTTTGATCCCCTTTCGTAGGTGTCCCCTTCGCCACCCCAGTCGGCAGCAGTTAAATTGCGGTACCAGCAGATGGCAACCCAAGAAGGGTTTCGGTTTCCAGCGACTGTCCGAGCCACGCAGGGCAGCAGCGTAGGTAGCCCCAAGCACCTGCTTTCCTGCCTCAGCAACGCAGCAAGGAGATCCAGCGAGTTTTGTGTCATTGCAGTTAAATCTCTGAGGGAGCTCCGAGGCTAAAGGAAACACCTGGGTGTTTTAGGCTCTAACCAACAGCTCTGCAGCAAAGACACCTTCGTGATGTTGCCCAAAATCCCCATTTCAGCAGCTTTTAACTCGTTCCATAAAATTCTAACTAGCTTCTCAGTGCTAACACATGGGATGCTCACGCCAGGTGCAGCTGGTCACTGACTGCTGTGCCTCAGCAGCGCCAGAGCCTCCCTGCTCACCTCCACACCCTTGCTGAAGGCTGGATGCAGGTGGTTTCCATTGAGCAGTGTTCAAAGCAGCATAAACCCATGTGCACACAGCCCATTTTCTCAGGTCCCCATGCCCAGGGTTTCCTTTTGGCTGGCTCCTGCTTCACGCAGTGACTTGCAGGGAGTTGCTGTTCAGGCGTATTTCCCTCTGCCTCCAACAACTTGTGATTA
>JAYRBT010000156.1:16905829-16922497 GCA_036023395.1 Myiotriccus ornatus
AATTCTTGGAACAGAATATAGTAAGCAATTATCTATGTAGAACACTGTGTAGAGAATCCAGGCAAGGAATTGAGAAATGTAGGAGCAAGGAGACTTTGACAATGTTAAGTTTTTCTTGGATGACATTTCATCTTTGCCAAGTGCCACCAGGGCTCTGGCAAGACAAGATACGCCCAAAATTCTTAATACTAGCATTTGTATTAAATGCAGATTTACTCTGTATCACCACAAAGACATTGTAGCATTGAAGTTGTAGTGCTACTTGCTGCATTATCTGGTTATTATTGGTCTGTGACTTACCCTGGTTATGGTCTGGTTTAGAACATCTACAGTTACTTACTGTTACTGTGGGGAATGTTTTCAGGTATGCATAGGAAATATTTACTCAATTGGCCTATTAATTATAGTTAGATGCTGTCATGAAGTACTTGTAGGATACAAGAAGAAAGAACAGTAGTTTTAAAGGCTTTTTTGTTTTTATTTATTTCTTCATTTATTTTTAGAGCTTCAAAAAACTGACTACATGGTGTTTGCTGGGAGACAGTACTATTTAGGAGACAAGTGTCAGGTTAGTACTCAAAGGAGACTCAGTTATGATAAACTGTTAAAACTGCTTTAAATGGAATACGGTAAACCATTTTATTTCATAGAATTTTCCAAGGCTTCTCTCATTCTCTTCCATGTAGCAATTAATTTGACTTTATTTTTAACGTACTTTTTTTCTAAAATCTACCTTGAAACTTTGGGTAGCGTGAGGAAAAAGCAAGAAATTCATTGTGAACCAGTCATACACATTCTGTTCGTGCAGACAGAGAGCTCAAAATGCAGAGGTGGTTGTCTTTCGATTTCTTTTTTTTTTTTTTCACTGGTTATCAACAACAATTCTGGATAGTCTTCCCTTTCTCAACAGTGATGTAGCAAAATATTTATATAAAATAAAAAGGAAGAGTAGCGTGATATGGCCAGGAGATGCTGGAAGGAAGGTCAGTTTTCTTTGTGTTCTGATGGTGTATGTAGTCAGGGCTTATTGTTTTTTAATGACTGCTTAAAATAGTGCTCATGAGTCACTTAGTGACTTGTTTCTTGATGAGCAGAGCCTGTCTTTCCAATTTCCTGTTTTATCTTCTGTTCTCAGGTTCTTAAGTAGTGGTCTTCCTTGGTGTTTATCTGCTTGGCACAGTGTATAAAAATGAGTTGGGAAGCAGGTACCTTGCCTCTCTGTCACTCACCAGACTGATTTTATTTCCTTTTTCCTTCCCTCCTGCTTGTAATTTCGAAGAAGTATTTGAGACTCGTGGGCCAACTCAGTAAAACGGGATTGGCCTGGGAGCAGCCTTTGCTGTTAGTGGTTTGTAGACAATATTCTGATGCAGTTTGGGTTCTTTTAGAGCTTCCCTCGTTCTCTCTCCAGGTACGTCTGGAGCCGGGAGAGAAGTATTACAATGCTCATATCCAGGAAGTTGGACAGGATGGCAACACACTGACTGTATTCGTTGAGGAGCTGGCAGAAAAGTAAGCAACCTGGTGATTACTTCAAGTTTGAACCCTTTCTGGTTGAGTGTCTGTGTTCACAGATGCTTCAAGTGGGATTGCTGAGATGCTCGGAAAAGAGAACTTTGGCTTTTAAATAAAAAGTAAGGCATCGCTTCCTTACTGGCTATCGCTCTTCAAAGAGAATGTTGCAGGGAACTTTTTCCTCTTGAATTTCTAGTGACCAAAATCATTATTGTAATTTTCTGTGAAATCTTGCTGCTCTTTCTTCGCTGGAAAGGGAAAGTGATCTTTGAAGTTTAGGCTTAATTCACAGATAGCAATTTACCCTCTGCTGTTGGTTGGAGTTTTTATATTGTACCCAAATAACTAAATAATTGGCACTTGAGTGAGTCTAATCCCATTCTCCTCCTTGCTGTTTAATCATTCACCCTTGCCCTAGCAAGTAAACAGGGTTCAGACTAAAGCCTAGGTTGCCTCTTTTTATTAAACAAATAGCAGTAATGTGTGCTTGGTGTCAGAGAAACAGATGATTTATTTTCACAAGCTCTTCTATTTTCTTCTGCCTCGGTGTTGCTTCAGCTTACGTAGCTGTGCAGTGATGCCCAGTGTGTCCTTGGGGCACTGCTAACGTGGGTGTGTTCTCTGTACAGACATACAGTTCCTCTGGCAAACTTAAAGCCAGTGACCCAAGTGGCTCCTGTCCTTGCTTGGAATGGGGCTCACAACCGAAGAGGAGGAGCCTATCAGAAAATTACAGGTGGACACTTCTCAGGAATAGGTTTGTACAAGGTTTTGAGAAGCGCTGGGGAGGGAGTAGGGGAGAACTCGTGACAGTTGTAACTGTAGCAGTCTCTGGATATTGGAAGTGACCTGATTCAACCTGGGATACAAAACTTGATCGCTGCAGGGGTTTGATGTAAAGTTATCCTTCAGACAGAGATGGATTTGCCTTTGCAAAAGAGCAAATCCATTGAAATACAGAGCAAATTGGTTATTGCTCAGAATTACTGAAAACAAATTTGCCACTTGAGGACCTTTCTATAAAGACTACATCGATGAACCAGAAAGCTTGTCTGATTTGGCATTAACAGAGATGCATGGATGGACTTAGCCAACTAAATATTGGTTGTAAATGTTTAATTTGGAGGAGTTGTGGGTTTCTTATTTTTATTAAATAATTATTAAATAATATTAAATATTAAATAAGTTCAGCCTTCATAGAGAGATTTTAAATCCTGAGAGTCCTGGTTTGATCAGCTGAAGGTGGGAAGGTATTTACATGTAAGATGCTTGTATTCTCATGGTGTAGAATACCTGCTTGAGCCTTCAGAAGAAGGGCCCGAACTTTGCATAGCTACGATGCACTTTTCCTGTGATGGGCTAAGGTTTAAGGTGTAAATCTGTCTCTTCTGTCCTCAATGAAAACTGCAGACATGGGGCTGAAAACACGAAAGAGAATGCTTAAGAAAGTTCGTGGCAAGGAAGTCTTCATGACCGTGGCTTACAGCAGGAGTCAGCCACTGCTCCCACCCCGGCTGCAGCACAGCGTTCCTTCGGGGCGCTCTCCTCCAGCTCACTGCTCACAGGATGGTGCAAACGTGGCATCTTACAAGCACTATCATCAGCAGAGTCCTCAGAGGCATCACCGTGGGTTTGGGATGCTGAGGTATGAGGTCTTGAAAAGCTGTGACCAGTTGTTTTCTGTTCGTTCTTGCTGCAGACTAGTTGGGAGAGAGTTTGTGCTGCTCGGTAGGTGAAACCACAGCTGAGTTCCAACTGAGAGGCACTTCCTGGTAATTGTTCCTTTCCTCCTTTAAATTCAGGGGATCTGCCCAATTCATAAACAGGCACAATGTAGTTGGCCCTCAAATAGCATTCTACCCCAGTCCAGGAAAGAGATGTTACCAGAGCTATGACAACTTCTCCTGCAGGTCCTGGTAAGTGGCTATAAACCTCTTTTACCAAGCACTGGGGAGGATGGTGGGACGTGAGGGGCTGAACTGGCTGTTGGTGGCACAAAGGGGTTTTTGTGGCTCTGCAAAAGAAAAAAATAGTTAAAAATGAGCACCAAAACAGCGGTGAAACTGCAGCTAGTGGTGATTTTTAACCTCCTTTCTTGTTCCTGAAGCTCGTACAGCCGTAGCCGCCGTCAGATGCAGTGTGAGAACAAGGAGTGTCAGGATGGGTTTATAGCAGGGACTGCAGAGGAGCCTCAAGGGCCAGGAGAAACCATAACTTTCTATGAAATTGAGGGAGACAATGATGCTGCTTTTCCTACCTTGCCAGTAAGTTGTGAACAAAGGGTAAGCTGAGACCTCTCAGAGAGAGAGGAGGAGGGAAAAACTGTACAAATGCACAGCACTTCTTTACCTAAATATGCAGCAGCTTTGGGGTTTGTTTTCTTCTCAGTATATTTTCATAAACATAAGGTCATGTTTCTCCTTTCCATTGCAGTTTGAAAACAAACCAGAATCTCTTCCTCCTGTGGATGTCTGTCTCACTCTAAATATTGTGGGAGAAAGCTTTTCACTTACTTGCCACTCTGTAATTTAATGTTTGAGTAATGACATTCAGAAACTGTACGGTGATAGCCTGGATTGTTGCTGTGAATTTGTAGTTGGGTAGTTTTGGATTAGCTGTTGTTCCTGCAACAGTGTATCCTGCTATAGAAACAGGAGAAAATTAGGAATCTGGACTTCTTGTGAGACAGACTGTCTGTTGATTTGTAGATAAAGTGGCAGAGTGTATTCTTAAACTTTAAAATACATCTTTTTCTTTTATTTGTAGTCCAAGCCTAGTCCAAAGCTGAGTGTTCTATCAAAAACAAACAAACAAAAAAACCCACCGAAAAAAACAGCTGATACACAGGTATCTGAATAGGAAAGCAGATCTTTTAGAAACAAAAAAAAAAGCTGGTAGGTTTGAATTTTTTGTAACTGTGTGAAAGCAGTAAACTTAACAAATACATTTAAATGAGGGAGGGGGAATGTGCTCGGGGCTGCTTCAGCAGCAGTCATTTTTTCTTTGCCCTCATGCACTAGATTTCTAATCTCTGCTTTGACTTTTCTCCAAGAGTGCCAAGGAATAAGGACAGATTATCCTGCAATTTCTTGTTTTCCATATCAAATCGGTACAGGTTACTGATTTTTCCTCCCAATTGCTAGCCCATGCACCTCCAGCTCCTAATGAATGGGTTTTCATGGTCATTCCTTGACTTTGGTATTGTCAATGCCAAGGCTTTTTCTCTGTCTTGTTTAGTAAAGGAATATGACATTTTTGGGGGAAAGATGTATCTTGCAGAGAACTCTGCCATCCTGCTAGAGGCCTGATGGGATAATCTTCTGACTCACAACCTCTCCTTCAACTCTGGAAACCTTTCAAACCTCTCTAAACACTTTTTCAATCTCTTATGTCTTCTGAGGAGAATTTTGAGTGTCACCTTAGCCATGACAAAAGGGTGAATTGAGTTTTCACTTGAGCATCTCAATCCTACAGTCCTGCTTCAGAGAACTCTGTCTCTTAAACTGTGGTGTAGCTAGGTACTGACTTCAGTGCAGAGACAAAGGGCATGTCAAATGTTGGAGTCCTGTGGGAAAACTTTGTGTACTGCTCTCTGAAACAGTCAGCCTTGCATGTGTGGGTCAGGTTAGCACAGGCAGTGGTGTCTGTGCCAGCAGTGACCTGTGGGTTTCGCTGGGGGTGACTAAAGATAAACTTTGTCCACCATAATTGGAGTATTTGGGTGAACTGATCTGCTCTTGGTAGATCAGATGCTCCAGAATGAGGAATGCAGTGCCATATTTTGGAGGTAGCAGCCTTGGCTGTTATCTGGGGTCTGCTCCCTCCTTTTCCTATGCAATCAAGTGCATAGGAATGGGCACACAGATGATACTTCTGGTAAGCTTCGATTGCAGGAAGCTTGGTCTGCCAGCCTGTTGCTACTGTGTGTGTGTGTGTGCATCTGTGTGGAGCATGGAAAGGCTTTAAATTATTTCTAAATGCATGCTTCTGAGTTTGCTTTTCAGAGCCAGAGTAGTCCTGCTCCCACTGTCCACAGTCCAGCAGGAATTTGGGTAGCGAGGAGAAACCAGAACTCTCTTTCACCTAACAAGCAGACCCTGAATTCCTCAGAGGAAGAAATAAGTGAAAATGGTGAGTTCTTAAGGGATTAGTAGGCAAAGAAAACAGATTTAGAAATTTTTCAGTGTGGTTCTGATTGTAAAGAGGGGGGTCCTTACATCTCCTAGAGGTCTCTTTATTGTGAGTTCTGAATATGTGTGTGAACACATTATATTTTTTTTGTTATCTGATACAAATGTGTCTCTTCTGTTTAAGCTTGCTAGGCCAGCACCCCTGTGTAGGTTTGTAGCAAGCTAAGTTGCTGCTTAAAAATGCATGGCGTAAATTTAACTACATCAGCCTTGATAACACCATTTGTTCTTCCACCGAGTATCTTCAGTGTTTACTTTTTCTGCACAAAGCAAGATGATACTGAAAACATGTTAGTAATGGATGCACTAAAAGGTAACTGTAACTCCAGGCCTTTTTTTTTTCCCTCCCCTCTGCCTGAATCAAAGCTTCCTGTTCTATCTCCCTTGTAGGAAAATTTCGTGAAGAATATATCTATGCACCTCCAGGTAAGTAAAAGTTTAGTCTTTGCTGATAGAATATTTGCTGAATGTAATATACTCATTAAGACATTTTTATACATTTCTGAAGGATTAGATGTAATGCAGCTCTCTTCAATTAATTTTGCCTGTGCCCTCCAGATCCTGACTGTGAAACTGCAGCAGTGTTTAGCTCAGCAGAACCTCCAGCAAACTTGGTAAGCTTTAGTCACAGTCTGTTCAGATTTGAGATCCTTGAGGTGTGTAGTATTCCTCATAGGAAATGTCCTTGGATGCAGGCTTAGTAGGTCAGACTTCTTAGAAAGGCATGTTGGTTTCATTTGTACATTCCCCCTCCTTTTCTCCCTGAATAGTGAGGTTTTTATCAGCAGTCAAGTTTGAATTGCGCTTGGATACAAGAATGATTTTTCATCTTTGCCTCTGTGGAAGAAAAAATGTGTATTTGAGTGCTGTTTACTTTTCTTTTTCTACTCCAGACAGCACTTGCTTTTATCATGCTGCCTTTCAAGTTGTATTCCAGCTAATCTTGGTCCTCCACTGTGGGACTGAAGAGATCTCATCTGTGATAGAACTGACATTGGAATTTTATTTTTTTTATTTGAAACTACATCTTCAGTCACCTGCTGCTCTACAGTGGGTGTGAAAGCAGTCCTGTGCATGTCAGAATAATACTGCTTTTACTTGAGCTGTGAAAGATGATCTGTGTGAGTGTATAGTCCATAAAGTAAAACAAAATAGGGGTGTGTGGGCTGTGTGCCTCGTGGCTTCTTTGCCACTTAAATGGACCGTGCTTTGTTTTGGAATCCCTTCAGGAAGAAGGGCCTGTCTCGGTGTCACCTCAAGATGAAGGGGCTTCCTACAGCTACCCCCAGAAGGTAGTACCTGGTACTTTATCTTGCCCTTTACTGTGGTAGCCCTGTGGAGAGGCAACCCCTCTGCTTGGGTTGTGTCAGTTTGTGGGGGTCCCCTGCAGGATCTTGCAGCAAAGATTACAATTCCCCGCAACAAAAACAAGCAAAACACAAGAGCGTGAAGATGCCTTGCAGGTGTCTGTAACTCTAAACTGGTATTTTCAAGCCAACTTGCAGAGGATTTGGGTAGTCAGCTGCCTTTGCAGCGAGGATTTCCAAACTGATTTGTATAAAGTGAGAATTTTTGAAGTATGTGGTGTTTCTGTAGTCTCTGTCAAAGCCAGTTGCAGAGGCAGTCTGCTGAATACTCTGACTCTTTTCCAGGTGTTGGTGAACTCTGCTGGAGTTTCAGCCTCCACAGATGTTTATACTGCTCCAGCTACAGGCATCTCTTCAAATTCTGCTGCCTCCACTCCAGCCAGTGTCACCACAGCAACTCCCCCACAAACAGCAGTTCAACCTGTCATAGTATCTCCCTTTTCTGTGGGGAGGCCAGGTAGAGTGTACAGACTGCAGCCACGGACTTGGATTTCTAAGTTTTGGTTTACGTTTTGCCCTCCTTCCCTTCCCCCATCCAAACCAAATGTTAAAAGGTTTAAAAAAAGACATGTCACTTGCTTTGGTTTAAAATGACTTAGTTGTTTTAACTTGACTGGTGACTTCTTATTTTGAAGGGGCAGTTGCCACCAAATTTGCATAGGAATTGGAGGTCCCTGTTTTGGGTCCCCCCCCTTGCCACCTTTAGCCAAGAGTTTTGCTAGAAAGTTCTTCTTAGAAGACAGAAGTTCACGGCAACACCCTTGAGTTGAGATACTGTCCAGAGGCTTTACTGTCTCTTCCAGGAGAGTCACTGGCTGTGATGTTTCAGGATTCACACAAGTGTCTGGCTCGTTTTTGTGACCCTTGGTTACTTCTGTGCTCACTGAATCTCTGTGCAGGGAGATCAGATTTGTGGTTAGTCACATAGTGCACTTGCCCCCTTAGATGTATCTGCTTAGATGTATTTGCTTTAACATCCTGGAAATGTCTGTTAAAAAATTATTCTTCTCTTTTTGCAAAGAGGACTTTTCATGTTCTCTGTAACTGTTCATTTAATATCCAACCCCCCCTTCTATTCTGCTTGATTCTGTCTCACTTTTCTTAACCTTTTTTTTTTTTCCCAGTCTGCTTGAGAGTTTAGTCAGCACAGCTCTCAAAGCTGTCTACTCACTGGTGCCAACCTGCTTATGTGTTATTTCTTCTTACCTAATGAATATTTAACAGTAGGCTGTCCAAAATATTTTTGCCATGACATGTCTTGAACCTTGCCTTGTTGTTGTGGGTCTGTTGTCACACTTCTGATGATTTGAAGCGATTAATCTGTTCTCTGTTGTTCTAGGGCAGACAGTTATGTAAGAGAAGTCTGGCCTGCCTTCTAATATGGAGAAATGATTGAAAAAAAGACAGTTTTTCTTAACTGGGATATGAAGCTTGCAGATAGACATACGATTAAGGCTTCAGAGATTGGAACCTTCCCATCTGGTTTTAAAATGCCTTCTGGACTTCTTTTAAAGTGATTACTAAAGAGAATGTTGTTAGAGCCTGAATTTAGGGGCACTGTGGTGATGAAGTGCATGCTGAATTGTGTAACTGAGCACCTTGTTTGATTGAGATACCATGGCAAAGTTGACTTTCTGTGTGACATTTGTTTCCTTCCGATTGTAGCGGTTTCTTCGGTGCCATTCCCAACTTACTCAGCTCTTCTTCCTCCAGTGAGTGAGGTGGGAGAAGCTGGTGCTGTTCTTCCAGCTTACTCTTGTGATCCCAGTGGCAGTGATCTGCCTCGAGGTAATGATGGTATTTTGTGCTTTTACTCCTGCTGCTCTTCAGCACTTCTGACCTGTGCTCTCCTTGGAAGCTTAACAGAATACCAGTAGTGAGAAGAAATAGCTCTTTGCAGCTCACAGGGAGTGAAAAATAATATTATAGATGCTTATGCTAAAACATTTTAATTCCCAGTTTTGAATAGAAAGTTTGTATCTAACTCAAATGTGTGATTGCTGCACCCTAAATAAATGAATGTCAGGGAGAGGGTGCTTGGCCTATAACGTAGTGGTTTGTGTCATAGTAATCGTTTTTCTCATAACTGATTACAGTAATTGTATTTCTAAAGTCATGCTGTTGCACAGTTCAGTGGGCTGTTTTTGTTGTGCTCCAAGATGTGGTTCTGTGGTATTATAAACCAGGGTTTAAGTGTGGGGTCATCTTGTTCCTTGCACATGTAGCCTTGTCACACACTGCCATCAGTTAGGACAGTGTTTAAGGTGCATTTCAGCCACTAAGCAATGAGTGTGCAGAGAGCAAGGCTGCTGCTTTCACAGGTCCTGCTGCTGTGCTCTACAGTTACTCTGCTGTCTTGCCTGTGCTCTCAATTCCCAGATTTGTTAATCTTGAATATTGTTTTCCACTTCCCTGCTGTGCTACCATCACTCTAGCTGATCCTACAACATCAGAGTTCATGCTTTTCAGCTCTGGGTGAATGCCCTTAACTGATGCTTTCAGCACTTGGGAGAACTGGGTATTAAAAGTGTACTGACAAGGAGCTGGAGTGGGTGTGGATTAATAACCTCTTCAGACCCCACCTGTAGCTCTTCAGCTGAGTCACTCTGCATAATTTTGGCCATGTCTTTCTTGGCATAGACTCTAGAATAAGGATCTTAAGGTTGCTAATTAATTGCAAGTGGCATTTGTGTTGTTAGACTGCTGTATGATAATCTGAATGGCCTTTGCATTAAGAAATCCAGCAGCTTTGGGGTATCATAGGGTAAAGTATGTGGGTGTACTTGATCTAGAGTTCTGCATGCCTTGCTAAAGATACCTGCAGGCCTGGGATAGATGTGGGACCATGACTTGTCAACAGACTGAAGTCCTGGATCTGGAAGAAAACCTGCTGTGTACCTTAGCATTGCTTGTTTCATCTGCATTTGTTCTAGTTTTCATAGTCTCTTAGATCCTGTTTTAATGGCACTTAGGACTTTAAAAGCATGTTTATTAACGGTGACCTTAGGTGTCCTGCCCTTGCCTGGTCCCTTGTATTTGAAGGAGCTGTTGATAAAAGACTGCTTGATAGACGTGTGTTCCAGAGACTGCAGCAGTGTTCAGGATTGGCCAGAGCTTCCCATCAGCAGAGTGAAAACTTTGTCACGAGATGAGCGTTTTATCAGCCGTCAGCGCAGTCTTTGTATTTTCATACGAATAACTTTCTCTGGCTTAGCTATTGCTTCATAAGGTTGCAGCGTTTTACTGAAGACTTCCTTGATTTCTGGACATCTAAAATAGGAATGTAAATGAAGACTGGTCTCCTACTGGACTGGCTTCTGTTCCAGCATTCCACAGCAGTATTTCCAGTATCAGTTTGTCACTTCAGTCTCCCAGCTCTTCCTTTGTACTCTTATCACTGCTCTGAAGCAGCTATTTCATTCTGCTCCTATGCTTGCTTTGCAGAGATTTGCATAAACAATCAAAGAGTAAAATTGGATTAAAAAAAACAGCAACCAACTTGTTCCAAATGTAGATGCAGTTTCATTTAGATACTACAGAGTTGGCATTCGTGTCAGCCTTTGGGTTATTTTGAATGTTTTAGTGGCTATGGTCAGTGTTATAACCAGCTCACCAACACTTCCAGGACTAAGTAAGCTGACACAAGGATGGATCTGTGTGCACTTCCTAAAATAGCTGTGTGGATTGTTGCCCTGATCAGATATGCTGAACGTTAAAAGAACTGAAAATTGGCAGCAATGACAGAGGAACAAATCCTCATGGCATTTTAAGACTGGGGTTTGCATTGCTGCCACTGTGCCTTCCTGCATCAAAATACAACCTGCAGTACCATGCAGGGGCAGGGCTGGGAATGTATGGGATGTGGGTGGATAGGGCAGCACTGCTGAGCTAAGGCTCTGCTCTAGGTGAGTAGAGAATATATGATAACTCTGAGGTGTTGCTAAGTTGAAGCCCTTAGTGCCTTGCTCCTTTTGAGTTGTCTCCCTGCTCTCCCTTCCAGCTCCCAGCTGTGCTAAAGCAAAGTTTGTGCTGTGGAATAGGTGACTTGCTCTTCCTGAGCCTCTAAAACAAAGCTGTCTTGCAATCTAAGAAATCAGTTTTTTCTCATGCATAGTTCCAGAACTGCATCATGGGATTAAACACCTGCTCTCTCTTTTTTTTTTTTCCTTTCAATGGTCAACTTTAAAGGTTTAAAACTCCTGCACTGTTTTTGGACAGTTGGAAATACGTTTCCAAGTTCAAAACCCTGTTGTGCTTGGAAAGTGGTTTCAGAGTTCCTCCACACATCTGGTGTTGTTCCTCAGCATTTCATGTCCTTGCCTGGGGACAGGTGATTCAGTACATGGAAGATAGAAGTAAAAGACCATTTGCAAGAAAGCAGGGAACTGAGTACCATGTGAGGAAGGGGAAGGAAGGAATATGTTCTTACTCCTCCTGCTCTGCCTCCATTTTCTATCTTGATATAACAACTGGGGAGACCCCCAGAACTCGGTGGGAGGGTCTTGGGGTCGTCGCATGTGTGGTCCCATCGTCCACACAGACATGTCTGTGGCCATGGCTCAGCAAAGCTCTGAAGGTGCAGTGGTGGCAAAGCCAGACTAACAGTGGGCAGCAGCAGTGTGGAGCTGGCCTGTTGGCTCAGCCCAGTAAGGGTATTTGCAGTGTAAAGAATGTGAATCTAACAACTTTAGTGAACTGAGAGGTATATGAGAAGGCTGCTTCTGCCTGTTCTGCATGCTTCCAAACCCTTTCTTATTTCTGTGGTGAGGGAGCAAGGGCCTTTAGTGGTCAGCTTAAGTTGATTTCATTTTCATCTGATTTCTGTTTGAGAAAATACTTTTTCCTTTAAAACCTCAGGATTAATGGGAAGCCAGATTTGCTTAAGTCCTAGTTGCTTAGACAACTTAGAGACTTGTAACAACATTGACAGTGACCACTTGAGTAATCAAGATGAGTAAACCAAAATTAAAGCTAATACAGTCATTGAAGTTAAATAATAAGTTGGTCAGACAAATGCTCTACTATTGCACAAACATCTAACTGGATTAAGTTAAAAAGATAAGCTAGCATTAGCAGCTACTTCTGTTCAAGATGCATTGTTTACCCTTGATACTTTAAAAAAAGAAGTAGTGCTGAGATACTCTTATTCATTAAGTAAGAGTAGCTTAAAGTAAAACGTTCTTAATGTGTGTAAATTGCTTTTGCTTCTTGGTTTATATTCCTCTGCTCTTTAATGTCATATATCCTTTCATTTCAGATACAAAAGTCTTGCGGTATTATTTTAATCTGGGATTGCAAGTAAGTGCTTTTAAAATGAGTACAGTCAATTGCCTGTAAAAAGTGCTGGTTTTCTTGACAAAGATAGTAATGTATTGAAGACTTCCAAGTGTGCTAAATGTGCATCCTGTGCTCCTGACTGTTAATACATATTGGCTTGCTTGGTGGAGATCAAACTGTGGCTCAGGAAGTGAGGTTCTAACTCGAAATGTGAAGCACTGTATGTATATTAAGTTATTATACTGTGGGTTGTGGTGGTGGTTTTTGGGGGTTTGCTTTTCTTTTTGCAGGGGATGGTGAATAAATATTGTTCTTTCAGTGAAGATAAGGCAGAGAACCTGAGCCATTCTTAAGAAACTTTATGTACTTAGACAAGACATCAGAGACCACTTAGAGATGCGTGGTTTGAGTCTTCTAGGACTTGCACAGCTGTGTTCAGCCTGGTTAGCACCATTTCTTTGTGTTCTGGAAACTCTTGCTCTGATGAGGAATTGTTTCTCTACCAATAGTCATATGCAGTGTCAGTCTGCTGCTCAGGGAAGTAAAAGAAATAATGTGAACTTCCTCAGTTTGAACATGACCAAGCCAGTAGGTGGGAATGTTCTTTCTCTGTAAATATTCCTGACATAGCAGCAGTGTGGAACTGAGCTGGCTGTTGCTGCGGGTATTGCAATATCTCTTCTGGGAGGTGGTATTTTTTTATTATTATTTATTTGTTTGGTGTTTCAAGGAGGTAGGAAGGTAAAAAATGCACTTTTTCCTAACTATAGATCTGAACTAGTAGCGATTTTTGGAGGAGGAGAGTATGTGGCTGTGTGCTTGACCTTGTGGGTTTTTTTCTTTTCCTTTAAGTATTGCCATCAGAGCTACTGGCCTTCCATGGTGTATGTACAGCCAGTGCTGCCTCCATCTTCAGTGGAAGTTTATCCAGCATATGCTGAGCCAGCTCCTGTCTTAGATCAGTCAGTACCTCAGGTCTTCCCTGATGCACGGCTAACTGAAGTCCAGGTTCCCTTGGAAGCACCAGCAAATGGTTAGTGTTTGAGTTCTGCTGTGTTCATAGCAATGAAAGGCAGCATGAAAAGGCCATGAATGTGGTTCAAGTCTGTGTTTGTGCATTTTGTTCTGTTTTTTTTAAGGTAACTTCCAAAATGCAGAGCCTCCACCCTTGTCCTATGGGCCAGTGTATTACCCAGTTGTGTCGGACCCCTTCAGCCAGCAGGCCCTGCCTGGCTTTGACACTGTGGTCCCTGCCTATCACTATGTTAGTACCTGGCATCCAGTAAACCCTGCACATGGAAACTCACCACCAGTGGCCAGCGCCGTAAGTTCAGGACCACCACACCAAATCAGCTATATTGCCTCACCTAACCCTGTACCTCATGACATGCCTCAAGGAATGTAGATCTGGGAGCTGGACACTCATTCTTGCTTTCTCCTTTCTCGTTTGTCAGCTATTGTTAATACAGTTTTGTAAATGTTATCCTGTCTTAGGGGGCTGAGGCAGTTGATGGAGCTGCATGTCATATTTCATGTTTCTCTTTAGGTTTGTGCTACCAGTTGACAAGATGTTGCTTTAGTTGATTAGGGAAGCATAGGAAGAAAGCACACACAAGCTGTAGTGCAGGCAACACAACCTGAATGTGGCTACATAAAGTATGTGAAAAAAACACGCTGTCACTGAAGGCATGTATCTCTGAGAGGTTGCACTGAACACTTGAACACCTGGTTCTTGTTGAAGCACTGAGATAGGCTGCCACTACAACTGTAGATAAAAATTGGGCATAGAGTCACTAGAGGGTGAAAATGTTTAAGTTGGCTTACTCAGATTTTGCAGAACAAAGCTGCTTTGCCACTATTGGTCGCATATTTATAATAGCTCTATTTCTTCTGCCTTCATACTGCATAGATTTCATGACTGCAAATGCAAGAATAATGTTTTGATCTGTGTATTGTGTATTTGTAAGATTTGTTTTGCGAAAGCTGTTGCACATATGGTGATAATCTTTGGTGTTAATTTGCACTGACAGCACAAAATAAAAGCATTGAACACGTGAAAATGAGTGGTCATTTATCACGGGCAGGTAATACTCCTGAGAGTTAGTTATGTGGGATAAGGCTGCCCCAGTCCTCTATGAAAAGGCAGCAAAAGCTTTTCAGCGTGAGGAATTCCTGGTAATTGCAACTTTTCCCCTTTAAACTTGCGGGATGTGCCTGATTTTTAAACAGGCACAAAGTAGTTGGCCCTCAAATAGCATTCTGTCCCAGTCCAGGAAAGAGATGTTACCAGAGCTATGACAACTTCTCCTGCAGGTCCTGGTAAGTGACTGTAAAGTGAGTATGAGGAACTGTCTGAGAGCAGCAGAAACTGCAGCCAGTGGTGATTCTGAACCTCCTTTCTTGTTCCCGAAGCTCGTACAGCTGTAGCCACTGTCAGATGCAGTGTGAGAACAAGGAGTGTCAGGATGGGTTTATAGCAGGGACTGCAGAGGAGCCTCAAGAGCCAGAGGAAATCGTAACTTTCTATGCAGTTGAAGGAGAGAATGATGCTGCTTTTCCTACCTTACCAGTAAGTTGTGAACAAAGGATATAAAAATGTGCAGCCCTGGCCTGGCTTAGCAAACAAGGGCACAAGTGCAGGTTGTGTTGGCTCAGTGCCAGAGGTCCTGAAGAACAGCAGAAACTCTTAAAAGTTGCCTTAACTTGCATGGGACCTCAGCATTTGAATCCCCTAAATCCAAACACAGCCTGCCCTGGATAAGGAGATGAAGTCAGTGGCTTCAGACAGTGCCACAATTGCTATTTCACAAAACTTAAATCAGTTGTCTGGCCCCATCCTGACTTTCTAAAATAAATTTTCCCTTGTGCATAGCTAAGTGCTGGTGAAAAGGGGATTTCTTGCAGAACCAGGAGGGGAAAGAATTATATTCTTTCAGTATCCATTTGAAATAAAAAAGCGGGGGGAAAAGTGACTCCTTACAGCTTTGTCTTGAATTCATGCAGCACTCTTGGAGTTATATGGACTGTTTCCATATAACTCCTGAGACTTTCCCCTGCTCCCTGCCCTTCCTTTGGAGAAGATAATGTAACCCTTCAGTGGGAGGGTTGCAAGCTCAGCTTTTGGTTTGTCTCCTCTGATTTCTAATGGCTGTATGTTTAACCTGGCAGTTTTAATAACAGCTTTTCAGGATGGAGCAGCCAGGTAGAAAGTCAAAGCATGATGAAAATTAACCCTTGAATAGCTAATTTGATTATGAGCTGCTGTTTTTAAAACAAAACGTGCACACAAAATTATTATAGAGTAATTGGTGGCCTTTGTATTTCTGTGTCTGGAGGAGCACTTGACTTGCATGGACGTTTTTGGAGAAGGTACCACATTTTATGAACTTCAAAGCAGCACAGACTTCAGTACAGTGTCCATGCTGGAGTCATGAAGTGTTTCCACCGCAGTCACAGGTGCCATCTGTCATATCTCAAACGATTGCTGTCAAGCACTGAAGGGAATATCTCCCACTTCCAGGCTTTAGCTAGGAATAATGCTTCCTTACTGCCACTGCCTTGCGTTTTTCCACACAAATGGTTATCACATTAAACTATTGGTGTTTTATCTTCTGGTATTAGTTTATCTCCTGAGAATCAACTTTTTTTGGTGTGGTTTTGCTTACCCATCTAAGACCTGGATTTTTCAGCATTAGGCAGGGCTATCATGGCCTTGTTGGCCACTTTGATATACATGAAAATTACATTAATTGATACATCTTATTCAGGGATTTGATGTACAGCAGTATCTCTGACTTAGGTATTTTTGCCAGGGCTGTTAAGCCTTAAAATCAACATTTTAACTAGCAAGTGTGGGCTGTGGGGAACAGTTAGCAGTGTGTCCTGGAGCTTGTTGATGACTGCTCTCCCTAAATCAGGAAATGCCACCTTTTTATTAACTACAAAAGACCTTAGAATGGTACAGAAATTAAGGTGAATGCTGGAGTGTTGTATTTCAATTCTGTTTTCCAGAGTTGGGTTGCAATACAGTAACTCTGCATCACTTAACTGAAACAGCTGCCAAAACCCCCACAGTTCTACCTAAAACACAGCTCACCTGCTTTGTGCTTCAGCCACTTCCTCAGCGAGAGCTTGCCAGCTCTGGCTGCAGCATCCCCTACTAACAGTGCTCCTAGTTTTAGGGTTGAGTGTTCCAGTGGCTAATCAGCCCTTTCAGAGTCTGTAAGGTATTCCACATCAAAATTACACCAAGTTCTGGGGGTTGGGGGGTTGGTTTGAGAGGTGATTTTTTTTTTGGGGGGGGGGGGGCCAGGGGGTGT
>JAYRBT010000156.1:16922597-16932789 GCA_036023395.1 Myiotriccus ornatus
GGGGGCAAGGGGGTGTTGCTTGTCTGTGTGGTCTGTGGGTCCCAAGATGCAGTATCAGGTTGTTTTGGTTTTTTTTTTTGGGGGGGGGGAATCCCCTATCAGCCTGGTCATCTTCCAGATCTGTTTACTTTGGCACACATTTGATTGTTGCTGTTACAGTTTGGTACCAGACCAGCGTTCCAGGTTCCTCATGCCCAGCAGAATTGCTGTGAATCAGGGTATCAGGACATAGCTTAAAGCCATAACCATATTTTACTTTTAATTAGAAGGATTTAAAAAATCCATGAGTATTGACTTCTACTTGGAACAATCTTTTTCCTTCACATCAGTGTTTTTATATTTTCATTCTTTATTGGGATTCTTGAAACATGTTGCCTAATAACAAATGTTTAAAGCAAAGATTTGATCCTGGAATGGGTTTTTTTATTTGTTTGTTTTTCTCATTTTTCTTTATTTTTTGCAGATGGCTTTTCAGCCTTGAAAAGGGAGACAGGAGAATCATGCAGCTAAATTTGTGTTCGTCATACTTGCCACCTTTAATTCACTGAGTTTTTGTAGATGAAAGAAGGGCTCGAATTAACAAACAGCTGAAGGCTGTGCAGTCAGGCTCCATGAACTGGCAGTGCCATGCAGTGCTCTCCTTAGATTGTCAGCACTTCTGGTTTTGTGGCTGTTAAAACCACTCTCAGAGCCAAACCTTTTCCTCAGCAACAGGACAAGAGAACACGGCCTCGAGCTGGGCCAGGGAAGGTTCAGGTGGGACAGCAGGAGGAGTTTCTTCACAGAAAGGGTTGTTCAACATTGGAAGGGGCTGCCCAGGGAGGTGGTGGAGTTCCCATCCCTGGAGGTGTCCAAGGATGTGGCACTCGGTGCTCTGGGCTGGGTGACAATGAGGGGATTGGGCACAGGTTGGACTCGATGGTCTTGGAGGTTTTTCCAGCTTCAGTGATTCTGGGATTCTTCTGAATGCACAGGATAAAAAGAGCAGGACGTGTGCTTTGGGGAGGAGTGTCTTGTGGTTTGAAGTGTTTCAGGATGTGCAGTGCTGCAAGTCTTGCTGCCCTCAGAAGGAGCAGGTTCCAGTGTGGCCGCATTTGCCTCCATGACCCCAGGCACCAGAGTGCCAGTGCTGTCTGAACAGCACTCCCCACACGGTCAGGGAAAAGCCTGATATTTTGGCAGAGGTGCTGGTCTTGCCCCAAAGGCCATGCCCAGCCTGTGCCCTGTTGCAGTTGGGCTGTGAGTGCTGCCTGCCTGTGTGTGCCCCACTGCTCCTGCCCTGCCAGCCAGAGCAGCACTAGCCCTGCCTCAACAGCCACTGCATTCCTGCTCTTGGGAGTCTTTCTGATGTCTTTTGATTTACAAAATCCATCTGTTTATAATTTATGATTATAAATACTGTAGAGGAAGACCACGCTGATTCTGCCTGCCCAGCAGGGTTATCACTTGCTAAAGCTTGTGTGCTGTTTTCCCCTTGCTCACGTAACCAAACCAGTTTCTCCAGCAAGTTGTTTTTCTAGCTCAGTTGGACTTTTTTACACTCTTAGCTTCCATTTCTCTCTGCAGTGCCGCTGGATACCTTTTTATTTTACAAAATTGCACCATCAAAGGATGCATTATGTATAGAAGATATTCAACACACAAATCCAGAGCCAGACTTCCAAGTAACTGCTTTTTCTTCATGAGGAAAATAAAACTGTTGAACCACGACTTCATAGCTTTGAAATAAGATCAGAGATTAATTTTTGCAGGGCAGGCCTGTATGCAGGAGCTCCTACTCAAGATCAAGTCAGTGCTGCTTTGCCAGATCTCATGGTCAGCTGAATGTGAGTTGCAGCACAGGGGAAACAGCCCAGCCAGTACAAGCCACAGGCTCAGAGCACTGATTGCAGCCTACTCCTCTCTGCAAGTGGGGTGATCTGCAGCACAAGGAACAGATGCCCGAGGCGTGACAGGGTGGTTTTTATGTGTGAGGCTCAGTTTATGGTGATACTTTTATTACAGATGGTAAATCTTGCCTTCCCTGGAGCAGGTGAGCGTTTTGCCACCAGCTTTGGGGTGCTGGGTTTTACCCCAGGTAAGTGTGGCTGGGATAACTGCTTGACTTTGTTGTGTTAGAGAAAAAAAACGCTCCTTTAAGAGAAAGTGGAATATCATCTAATGATGAAATTAAAGGACCATCTAACTCCCTCTACCCCCTCCTCTATTTTTCCTGTTCCCTACCCTATTTGCATTGTCCAATCAAATGTAAACCTGTGGGGTTTGACTCTTTTAAAACCAGTACTTTGTTAATATTTGTCATAGTTGAAAGCAAAAAAAAAAAAGTTTATTTTGATGTTTGTGATCATTATGTGACTGTGTGATTTGTACAGCCTTTCAGGAAGTGCAAGCAGGAGGAGATGAAATACGCTGCAAAGCTTCTTCATAGAATGGGTCAGGATGGAAGGGACCACAGTGGGTTACCTGGTCCCACCTCCCTGCTCAGGCAGGGTCATCCCAGAGCCCACTGCACAGGATTGCATCCAGAGGGTTCTGGAATACCTCCAGTGAGACAGACTCCCCAGTGTCTCGGGGCAGTCTGTTCCAGTGCCCAGTCACCCTCTCTCCCACATCCCCCGTCAACTCTGATGGTTTCTGCCGCAGCACATCTGTCTGCTCTGCAGGGACACACAGCAGGGGAACTCATTTTCCTGTGAAGTTCAGTCCCTGTTTCTGGCATAGGAAGCACAACTGTGGATTCACAGTGCCTTGACTTTGAACTTCTGGGCAGTGTGATGTGAGTGGGAGTGTGCACACCCAACCTCAGGAAGTCCTTGTCGATTAAGAAAAGAAGGGTGGTGGCCTTTGGTCTTTGTGTGGGTATTTAAAAATCTGTAGCCGTGGATCACCGTGGTCCTGGGTCCTGCTGCAGCTTTTGCCGTGGCCAGTGTCTGTTTCTCTGTGTGTTAACACTGCCTGCCTTGTCAGGAACCTTCTGCATTCCAAGGGAAGGGGGATTGCCATTGCTTAACTTGAGGAAACTCTTGTTTCACCGGAGGCTTGACCAAAAGACTCTGCTTGTTGATGGAAACCTTTCGAAATGTATCTCCAGTCCTTTAATGAGATTTGCTTGGAGGACAGCTTTCCATAAGCAAATTATGTTAATACAGTTAGAAGTTGTTGCTTAATGACTCTCTTACACTATTAGCTATATTGCTGTATATTCCAGTGTGGCCCATGTAGTTGTGCTGGTCTAAGGGTATCTTTGGGGAGGAAATTAAAATGAAATTACACTTACTTAGACTTCTTTGTACAGGAGTAATTGCATTCAGGCAGTGCACTTTATTTACCAACACTTGTAGTGGTTTGGTATTTTCTGTTGTAGGCAGGATGTAATTAATATTTTGGGATTGTTTGTTGGGGTTTTTTTTTCCCCAGCTTGGTATTGTCTCACTCTTGCCCATAAGCACTTGCTCAGATTTGGGTGACCAACTTCACAGGAGGTAAGCAGGACTGTGTCATGCCTTTTTTAATGAAAATACCAATCAAGTGTCTATAGAGAGCCCTTAAGTGCTCCTCTGACCACTGAGAGCCCTTGAGAAGTCTGTGCAGAGCATGTTTTTAAAAAACCTATAAAATGTCAGATCTGTTGCTGTTCATAAATGTTTATTATCAATAGGCAGCTGGAAATATTACATCTTGAAAAGGTAGAAACACCTTGATTTTCAATAGGCTTACATTTTTGGGAAAAAATTAAATGCCTTTTTTTTTTTTTTTTTTTCAGTTAACAGTTAAGCTAAAAATACACATAAAATAAATAATTTTATCTATTATGTACATCGTTTCATTTTTTACAGGTTATACGAGGGTATGACATGGATTCTGCACTACAGATGGAAGAGATGCAAGTAGAAAAGTACATAAAACTAAGCATTTGTTTTTGCTTTTTGCTCTTGCCCTTTTCTCCCCCTTTTCTCCAGAGGTGGCTATTACCACTTAACTGGTAAATGCTGAGGTCACCACTCTGTCTTTACATACACAGATTTTTACATCTAATAGCTCTTTTGCCTAGAAAAGGCCATTGAGTTCTTGACCAAAACTAAAGAACGAGGGGGAAAAAAAAAAAAAAAGCCTCACCTTTTTTACCCAATGAAGTAAAATGGCATTTTAAAATATGCTCTGGCGTGAAGCCGTTTCTGTGGTAGCTTTTTTGAAATGAAGATTTGATATTAAAATTTGATTTCTTAAAAAACTGTTGTTAGAGTCAGCCCGGTCTCTAGGGCTCACCAGACAGAAAACAGAGGACTTAAGCATCTGCTTCTGTCTTTTGCTTCTCAAAGATCCTTAGCCCTCTAGTTCCCAGACCCACCTCATAAACACATTCAGTAGTTTTTTTTAAATAACTGTACAATACCCAAAAAATAGCTAGACCAAAAAGCGCCCCCCTTGCTGCAAAACAACTATTTATAGTCAAAAGGCATTTCGCTCTGGTGGTTGAAGGTATCACAGTGTTCTGTTAGCTAACGTGCTCAAAGGCCAGCTCCTTGACAGGTCACATCTCCAGCCCTAAGCACAGCACCTCTTCTGGCTTAGGAGTCACTGCTGATATGGAAATGCTTTAAATGGGAGAGGAAAACTGACAAAAATCCCCCAAAATAAGTAAAACAAGCCCTGCTGGCAGAGGTCGGGGTAGCCTGGGGGAACGGGCTGCACCGGCGTCTGTAGTTGGTGAGTGCTGATTGAGAAGGGTCTGTCAGATGGCCCTGCCTTGGCAGGGTGGTTGGACTGGGTGATCTCCAGAGGTCCCTTCCAACCCAAACCACGCTGTGATCCTGTTTGTAGGGAAGGAACTGCAGGATCGGTCTGGCTGTTAAAACTGCGAGTGGCGTGAGCTCTGTTAGGAGGTTCTGGTGCTGTTGTGGCTGGGGGGGTTGTTTTGCTTTGCACACCTTAGAAAAACAGAGCAGGGAAAAAGTAGTTCCATCAAGCACAGAATGCTATCAAAACATCTGGAAGGTAAGGATCAAACAAAGACCAGTTGGTCTGGATGGAGGCAGTTATGTGAATAATATAGAAATTACTTGTCTGTAAAAATGGCCTGAAACGGGGAAAGAAGTGTGAAAAATGAAATTTGATCAAATTACAGATATTTAGGAAATATGGTGACGTGGCTAGCCCAGTGGTCCCCACCTCCTCCAGAAAAATCCAGTAAGGGAGGGACTTTATAGCTGTTTCAAGTTACACATTCACTGCAAACTGGGAACAGTTTACTTTAGATGCTTCTCCAGTGAATGGATTTATTTTCCACTGTAGTCTCACTGATTCCTATTAATTTTACTGTTACATGAATTAGTGTCTGATGCTTGCAGCCATCTCACCTGCCTCAGCTGGGGCTGCAGTGCTGGGGGGCCTGGAGGGTCCCTCTTGGGAGGAAAAGGTCCTTATAGTCCATCCCCCCCAAAAACAACTCCAGGAGTTCTTAGTTAAGTAACAACTGTCATTAATTCTAATCATCCCTGGTGGTTCAAGTGGTTTTGCTTGTTTTTAGCCATTCTGGGTGTGGAATTGCACCAGAGGTGGGAGGGGGTTCCTTGTTCTTTGGAAATCAGCCTTTGAGCCTGCACAAAGCTTTCTCACAGACCTGTCTGAGGGACAGCACGAGTTAACTTGTTGAAGGAGAACTCAACCAGGAATTCAACCAACACTGAACCTCTTCCTGGTTAAGTGAAATGTGCTGTTCTGTGGGATTTTGGCCTCCTGAAAAGTAGCAATACCAAAGCAAAGCTGACAAGTCCCCAGGGAAGCAGAACATATGCTCGATGGTGCCAGAAAACCCGGCAGCAAGTCAGATCCTTGCTTACACCATTAGTAACTGTGCAGATATCTTTGCTTTGTAAGCTATCTTACACCATTAGTAATGTCCAGACAGCCAGTGCACATCCCTGCAACTCCTCACATTCCTGGAATGGAGCTCAGAATGCTCACAGTGCCCTTACCTTGCCACTCAAATCTTGGAGCTCCTGCTGCTCAAACCTAACACTTCATCCTTTATCCTGAGTAAGCCCTAAAGAAAATAAATTGTACAGAGGAATCTGGGGGAAAAGCCCCTTTGTAGGGATGCAGGAGACAAGTCTCCTGCTGCCCAGGATGGTTTTTGTGTTGGCCACGCTCTGCTACCTGAGGTCAGCATCCAGGAGCTGCCTTTACCCTCTCCTGGGGCAGAACGTGCAGCAGAGCCATCCTGCTCCGGTGACAGCCTCCCTTTGCCCTCCTCTAACACCCGTGTGATTTGCTGCCCTTGCCAGTGACAGGTTGAAGAGTGACTACAATGGTGATGTGGTGACATTTCCCTACAGCCCTGCTCCAGTGTCCTGGTGTGCATGTGTGTCAGTGCTGGGCCCGTGGAACCTCCCCATGCTAGAAGTCTGTTGCACCAACCAATCTGAACCCCCTTGAAAGGTAAGGGTTTATGTTTATATTTGTACATCAATATATTTATTTAAATCTTTTTAATATTTACAGTGGCTGCTTCTGCTAAAAATCATGTTACGTGGACTGTCGGAAAAAGGATGAAACACAAAGACAAAGGAAGGTGACATTAAGGGTGAGACATAAATAACAAAAGCAAGGGTGTCAGAATTTAGGCTTCCAGGGTATGCTGCTCCTGCTGTCTACTGCAGAAGCCCCCTAAATTCCCTTCATGGGAAACCATGCTAGTTCCCTAAATGGAAAACTATCCTAACAGACATAACAGTTAAATCCTAACCTGAATTAGTTGTAAGAAAATAAAAGTACATACTACCACTACGAGTATTAACTACTTACTGTATATAGCGCCTTTAATCTGAAGATCTGAAAGTGCTTATAAATAATGAACTAAACCCCCCTGCGAGGTAGGTAAGTATTATTATCCCTATTTTACAGATGGGGAAACTGAGGCATTCGAGAGGCCGAGTGACTTGCCCAAGGTCACGGGTGGGAGAATCAGTGGCAGAGCGGGGAGCAGAGCTCAGCTGCCCCTGCTCCCTCCTGGCTCTGCCCACTGCACATGCTTCCTTTGTGGGGACACAGACACAGGTACATGAGTATTTACATATATACCACGGAGGGAGTGATGCACAAACGCAGTTATCCCAACAATCTGCAGAGATACGCCAGTTATTTCTTGTTTCTGAGACAGTTTATATGATTTCTCACCTGAGTGCAAACATCTCACAACTCTGCTTGGCATTCTCAGCCCTGGGTGGTATTTGTTAACTTTTCAATTGGCGATGATCCCCATCCCTGGGGGAATGTTCGAGGCCAGGTTGGACAGGGCTCAGAGCAACCTGGCCTAGTGAAAGGTGTCCGTGCCCATGGCAGGGGAGTTGGAACAAGAACATCATTAAGGTCCCTTCCAACCCAAACCACTCCAGGATTCCACAGCCATCTGCAGGTGTGCTGCTTTAAAAAGCCAATGAAAATGACATCAGGCTGGGAGGTGAGAAAAAATGCAACTTCAAGAGCAAGAAACCTAAGGAAGGGCAAATGGTTGAGATCTCTGTCATTCCTAATTCCAAATTCTTTGCATGTGTTTATGGATTAGTCTTGAAGCCCAGAGAATAAAGGCCAAGTTGGAGCTCAGCTGTGCATCCTGAACCCAAGCCAAGGAAAAGTTGAACTCCTCACAGGAGAAACTCCATGTCCCTTTGGCCCCTGCCCTGCTCCTTGCAGGGACAGCACAGTGGTTGTTCACTGATTTCTCTGAAGGAAAGAATGACTTTCACTAAAACATGTTTTCTTTTTGAGCAATTGAAGATGGAAAAACGCTGGTGAAATCTCAAATACTGCAACTGCAAGTGAATTAACCGAAACCTGGGTTGTTTTTTTTTTAAATCAAATGTGTTTTGCAGAAGATACTTCAATTTCCCTCCCCCGAAGCTCCTGTTTTAGCAAAACAATAATTCACCAGCTGCTATAAAGTCTATTGCTACCAGTGGGGATGCATAGATGCAATCACAGAGAATTTTGCCTTTTGGGGGACCAATCTGACAGTTGTGCAAACTCCTGGACACATGCATTAATCACAGCCAAATCAAATACTGGTGTTAAATTAAAGTCAGCTCAGACTCGCTCATAGCTGGGAGCAAGGAAGGATCTGAGTCAAGAAACAAACCCCCGGGGGAGCCCCAGCTGAGCAGCCAAGTGACAGATCTTCCCCCTTCAGCACAGCATTACAAGGGGGTTTGCAGACAGTTCTATCCCTCGTGACACCTGCCCTTTCAGGACACAGCAGGAGAGAACATGACTCACACAGTTTGCATGGAAGGGAGTTTTCCATTTTGGGGGGCAGCGCTGCAGAGTTAATCACATTTCATTTTATTGTCTGTACCAGTTAATGCAGGGCTGCATTTAAACTGCACAATATCATCATCACCAGTAGCAGTGTGTTGTTCTTAAGGCTTTCCACTGTCCAGGGATACAAACTCTGTTTCTGGCCCAGCCTCAAGCCCTGTTGATACAATCTGCATAACTGTACTTGAATTGTTTTCATTCTTACTCCTTACACAGGACACACCAAAAATATTTGCTGCCCCCACGTCACGTAGACTTCATAGACCTGCAGGGTGGTTAGGTGAGGCATCAAAAGGTTAAAACCCTTTCCTTCCTGCCCCTGCAGCAGCTCCTGCTAATGTTCATCTTTACAGAAATGTGCTCGGTTTGGTTTACTGAGCTGTGGGGCTTTAATTGTGAGCTGCTGTATTACTTGTGGTGGGTTCTCACAGCAGCTCCCCTGCAGTGATGGATTTGCTCCTCAGACAGGAGTGCTGGATTTCCTCACAGAATGATCAGCAAGCTGTTCCTGACCCTTGGATTTTGCAAGTCTCCTTGTGTAGCACCAATGTCACTTTGCTCAGCCTTCCATGAAGGAAGAGGAGATGCAGTTTTCAAAGACAACTCTAACCCTACAATTAGTGTGAAAGCCTGAAATGTGTTGATACAAAATGCCTTTCACTCTGCCTTCAGTAGAGACTTAAATATTTTGGGTTTTACACTGCCTGCTGTTAATAAGACTGGTGTCATTTTACTCTAGGAATACAGAAACATTTTTGAGTCCCTGCTCCTAGTTGCTGATTTTTCTTGACACCAGGGCTGTATTGTATTTTGAGGTCTGTATTTAAAGCCTCCACGAGTCCAGTGTGTTGGCACCTGCAGCTCTGCTTCAGGAACGGGCTGCATCATTCACATTTCTGCCTGATTTCTGTGCTCCACTGGGCCTGTTCCATGAAGCTGCACAGGTGCCCAAAGGAAAAACCCCGCAAGATGGTTTTCCTTCACAAAAGGAGGGAGCAGGCTTTAAAACCAGGGCAGAGTATCCAGCTGCAGGTGTCCCAGCATCCCTTATCCCTCTCCTCCTGACCCTCCATGCTGCCACAACAGCTGCTGGTGCCCCTTGCTGGTAAAATCTGACCCCCTGCAGCGGCAGGTGTGGATTTTCTGGTGTGACGCTTCTCCAAAGGCAATTCACAGCTCAGCTCACAGATGAGGTGATTTTTTGGCAGGCACCCTTGGGAAGTGCTGCAGCTCACATAACCTCTCCTGGGAACGCAGACTTGCACGAGGGCAGGCACAAAGCCATTCCTGAGCTCCTTGTCAGGACTTCAAGAAAGCAGCTGACTAATAACAGCTCTCAAGTGGTGGTAAGTGTTTCTTAGCAACACTGCAGAAGAAAGTTCAAGTATCACATTGTTAAAAATAAAATAAAAATAATAATAATTAAAAAAAGCACAACACCAAAAATCACTGTAAATTCAACCATTTTGCCCTTGATGAGGTTGTCTCCTCCCTGCTCTGATGCTCCTTAGAACTAAAGCAGTGACAGTGGTAAGCCCTGTCCAGACAATACCACAACTGGGGAAATGAAAGATACTACCTCCTGCCACTCTCCTTTCTGCTGCACCTTAGAAGAGGAGCTGCAGAGCCATTCCATGCTGCTGATGCAGTTTGAGCCACTACTGCTCAGGCTGCTTTTCAGCAAGGCAGCTCCGAGGCCCAGGGAAGATGATCTCGCTTAGCACTTGCCGTATCCCGGGAGGATGGTTTCCTCCCTGAAGCCTGACATCTGTCAGAGAGATCCAGCAAAGAGTGAACGGAAGTGGTGGAAATGAGATTAGGAACTGCAGAACAAGGGCAAGGCCTAGAGCTGGGTTTTGGCTCAGCCTAAGAGAAACTA
>JAYRBT010000156.1:16932889-16946230 GCA_036023395.1 Myiotriccus ornatus
AATAACAATTTACAATGTTAATACAATGACGTGAAAAAACACACGCAACCAAAAGAATCTGAAGTCATATTGCTTAAAGGAAACAAAAAACCAGCTATAAGTTGAAACCTTTTTAAAAAAGGTTTTAAATGTGATTCTTATCCTCCTGCTCACCAGCTGGTTGTGTTGTTGAGGAAAACTGAGCCAATGAAGTGTTGGACAGCAGCGAAACCCGCCTATGGTCAAATGACGATGGGACCACTGGAGAAATCCTTTCCTCAGCCACCAGTGCATCTGAAGTCTGCGGGGTTTGAAGACTAAGACTACATCTGAAGGTATTCCTATGGTTTACAGTGACCTTATAAATGTTGAAACCTTTAGTTTAGTATTAGTGAGTGTAAAAAAATAAATTAAAAAATGTGCAGATGGTTATAAAATAGGCCAACATAAGTGTGTTTACACTTTTTTTTTTCACCTGTGGACAGAAAGGGAACAGTAATGCTGAATCAGATGAGAGCAAACAATTAGCAATTCTTGGGTAGGTTTTCTAGTGAGTGTTAAGAGAGTTTTACTTAGAGCCGAGTGGTAACATGATCCTCCTGTCCATCTTTCCACTGGTTTATAAACAAGTCACAGGCCTCCCCCCATGAATCAAACACATCCTCTGACGAGTCTATAAGTTTGGAATTAGAGGAACAAATACTGGAAGCACAGTGAAGGGAGCTGGCACAAACCACAGGACATTCCTTGCTCTGCCCTGTAAGTCTTGTGTTCCCACTGTAGGCCACCTCATTGAGGTTAATTTCACTTTTGGAACAATTCTCTTCCCTCTCTCTGTCAATCTGAGAATATTTAATGTCTTTCCACATGTAGTGTGGCTGAATAATTCCATCTGAAATAGTGTACATGGGTTCTGAACTGGGTTCAGGTACGTGTCCATTCATCTTGGAGAAGAGCAGGCCCAGTCTCTTGAAGGATTCCTTCTTGGAGCTGGACAGTCTCTGAACTCTGTTTCCGTTGCGGACGAAGGAGCGCTTGCTGATCCCGTTGCTTTTTGGCTTCTCTTCCACAAGGTCGATGCCAGACATGGTTTTAATGAGAGCAGACACATTGAAGTCCTTTTTTTTGTTGGCTACATTGAAAGACACGCTCTTGGCTCTGGGTTTTTCTCCAGCACCATCCTCATTTGTTTCATCCTTCTGGGACACCTCTGTGCTACTAGTAGAGTAACTCCTCCTCTGGGGCTTTCTGTTTCCTAAGAGGTCAAGAACCTCGTAGCGAAAACTTGAGATGTCCTGTTTTAATTCCTAGGGCATGAGGAGAAACGAGTTACTCTCAGCAGCTTTACCAGTTGTGTCAATGGCTGGTATCAAATCACGCTCCCAAGAACACCACACACGTATTCAGTGATGCACAAACAATGATGGTTTGGCGATTCAGGGAATTGGAGACCTCACAAGGTCTTTGTCACCAAAGGCTTAGGGGGGACTTGGTCTTATTGATCAACCTCCTCTGCCCACCCCTGATCCCCCAAAAAGTCAAATAAGACAGTTACAGAGGAGGGAAGATGCTGAAATGCAGAAATACGGCAGGAATCCTCTTTAGCTGATAGGCCCAACTTGAATTTTGCTAATGAGTGTTAATATTCATTAAGCCCAACTCATTCTTTGGCTCTGTCTGCATTAGGACGTGATGTTGACACAAATCACATACTTCATTACTACTCTTTTCTAACACTTTTTTTGACATAACATATGCTATATTAAAATCTGGGAGGTGATCATATGAGAGGACAATAATGTTCTCTGCTCAACCCCCCCCACGTGCCCATTAGATATATTCCCAGCTCTGGTAATAGTCCTGTTTTCACACATTACAAATCATCTTAATTTAGTGCAAACGCTGCAAGTAGCTATTTAAATTAATATAATAAAAAATTATTATTAAGGAATAATAAATTACCTTGAAATTTTCTTCGGTTAAACCTTCATTGGTTTTGGAAGTCCTTATCATTGCTGCAACATATCTCTTCACAAGATTTCTTATCACTTCCTGGAATAGGAAACAATCCAAGTGATTCAGCTGGCTGGCTCAGCCCAAACTGTTCCTACTGTGTTTCCTTGAGCTCTTACAAACAGCAGCTGTCCTGACTCTGCTGGCTGAGACCAAAATCACTCACCATCAGAAACAGAGTGCTTCCTTTCACACAGAGCAAACCTTGGGAAAGGTTGATGTACCTCCCATCTGGGATGCTCATTGTCAGCTACAGGTCAAGGAGGTGTTTTTACTGGGGTTTGTATTTGCAAAAACTGTTGAGAACACATTCTTGATGTTCTTCGATGTGCTCAAGCCATTTCATCTCAGCTGCTGAAAGTTTTTACACTTACCACTCTCGTGTGTACATTTTGTGTATCCTGACAGGCTTACATTTGGCCTTTGAAGATGTTTATGAAGTACTTGAAAGCCAAGGGAGGGTATGCTGGCAAAAAATGACGTGAAAAGCACGTCATTTGAGCTTGAACATTTACCTGTGCCAGCCAACACACACCAAGGCTCTCTGTGTGTGTTCCACGTACAAACTTGCCCTTCGTTTCCCCCACTTCATAAACAGGGATAACCAGTCTGAGCAACACCAAGCAGGAAGATGGTTTTGCTGGGAGGTTTTCAAGAGACCCCACTGTTGCTACCCATGTAAGCTGTGCTGTCAGAAAGCTGTTGTCAAAGGTGACTAATCATGTTAACTATCAACTTCAGATAAAAGTACTCTTCAAAAGGTTGGGGATGTCTAAAGTAAGACAAATTACTAATGTCTTTTGGCAGTAGAGCCTAATGTAGCACCTAACATTCTGCAGAATTTGTTTTCCTTCCAGCCTGCTGGCATAAAGCATCCCACTGAATTCAAGGGCTGAAGTTAGTGTTTTTAATAAAGTTTCATCCATTTGTAGGTTGACTTTAATGAGTCCTTGATGACAGGCAGGCTGAGAACAAACAAAACCAGCAAGATTCAACAATGAGCCGTCCAAAACAAAAGAAAATCCCAACCACTATTGGAGTTGGGGATGCTTTACAAACAAGAGCAGGAGAGGAACAATTCAAGAGTGTAAAAATGCACAGGAACAGTTTTAACTGAAATGGCGTGACAGCCTGTTGGCAACGGGGATGTCACCTTCACTTCAGCGGCCAGACTGATACCTGGCAAGTTTTCCACTACTCAAGGGGGCTGAAAGGCAAGGAAAGATTTACTGAACCATCCACCTGCAGTGAGGAAATGTTTTAATCTGTGATAAGCAAAATCCTCTTACAGGACCTACACTTATGGAAATATATTCTAGAAGCAAGCAAGAACTGAAGTATTAGAAAATGAGCAGGAAAAAAAAGGAAACAGCCAGTTAAAACTGGATATGCTCAAGAGTTTACCTGGTAATGTTGGTTCTGAATCAGGTTGTCAGCGTGCCGTTCCTGGAAAGAGAAAAACACAGGTGTGTTACCTCTTTGGTCCTGTCTTTAGAGCTCCTAGTGGCAAGTTCTGATCCAGCAGCTGTCTGCTGCCCCAGCAGAGCAGTGGCCCTCGTGATGCTGAACATGCACGACACACTCAAAAAAACAAAGTACAAACCCAGTTGCTCCTTACTGTGAATGTTTTGAGGTTCTCATGCCTCTTCTGTTCATTGTCAGAGTCATCACCTGGGCACAGCTGGTTGTGGATCCACTTGCAAAGGTACCAGACTGATTTAGGACTCGGGACAATGTTGAAAGGAGGGGGCAGAGTGGCACCTTCATCGAAGTAACTCATCCAGAGCTTCGTCCGTGCGAACTTCCATTCGATATCCGCATGGTCCTGTGAGGGAAGGAAAGAGACCATCAACAGCTCCAGGCAGGCTCTCCTGGAGCCAATACCCCCAGCCCAGGAGGTGACAAGGAGAAAGGATTCCTCCAGCTGCAGGCAAAGCAGTATTGCTTCTTCCATCTCCCTTGCTGGGGATGTGCTTAAAAAACTGGTGTGAAATGGAGCTAGAGTGTAAAAATACCAGCCACGGAGAAATGAGAGGACAGGAACATCCAGCAAAGAGAATTTCAAGTATTAAAGCCCATCTTTGTCCTTAAGAGGTTGTGCTTTATTCACACAACACAAGTTCACCAACACAAAACCACATTTCTTAGTTTACCTTTTGCTACCACTTCTATTACCACAAACCATTGCTTCTCACGTCTAAATCCAATGAATTCTCACAGTCTTCCCTGAAAAAAGATCTTTCATGATGTTTTTTTTGATTTGCTCTCTATAGCATCCATTAGTTCTGCTCCTATAAGAAAGCGACACGTTTTATGTGTGCCGTATTTTACATCTTGTCTCTGCATTATCATCCCAGAAGCTGGGAGACATTTTACTCTTAGGTCGGTGGGGATTTTTACATTATATTATCACCACGATAGCTTGCTTGCTCTAGTGCTTTTCACCCCAAAAGGACAATGCAGGTTTTTCATTTTACAAGGAGATTTCAATAAAGGGTGGAACGAGCAGCTTACGGAGCGAGGGATGCTCGGCTGCAGCTCACGGAGCCAAGCAGGGAAGTGCAGGACAGGGAGCTGAATAAAATACGGCTGAACATCATGCCCAAAAAATTACTACACTGGCTTTCTGGCTACACTCCAGTGCTCTGACACAGGTAAAATATGCTCACATTTCGACAGTGAGGTGCAGCTGAACTCCATTTTAGTAGTGCATTCAAATTATGCGCAGCTCTCGATTTAAAAGGACTGTCTCAGTGGCATATTAGTCTCTGCAGATGGTCTGAATCAGCCAAGAACACTACTGTCCCATGCCAGCTTACCAAAAGGGCTGTTTGCAGGCCACAGGTAGACTCAGAGATCCAGCCTGACATGCCCCTTTTTTCCTCTTACACAATCAGACCCCATAAACAGTGAAACTGCAGCATCACTGTGAAGAATTAGAAGTTGATGCTGGTGGAAGTGAAGTTCTGGGTAGTAAAAAATGCAATTTGGAGCAGTAGAAATAATTGGCACCATTGAAAAAAAAAAGAACAACTCCTGCTCATGTTTTCTTCATTTGTCTCTCCCTGCAGGCTGCAACCAGGTCTGCAGAGCTCAGGGAGAGCAGGACATGCCTCCCAGAATCTGGGTTAGGGACAACCAGCCCACAGGACAACTCTGCTTAATAACTGCTGGGAGTTAAAGGCAGAGCTGCCCTGTGGACTCTTCCAGAAGCAGGGCTGGCTGCTCCCTGCTCAGACCTAAAGGCCATCTTTCTACCTGAGCATTTCCTGGCCTCGGCAACTTGAGGTGAAATAGTTGTCTTCAGAACAGGAATGACCAGCATGGCAGGCCAGGTGAGCTCAGGGGCACCTGGGAGGGGGAGATCAAATCTCTCTTAGAGAAGGGGCCCGAGCTGCAGCTCCACTTGGATACAGGGTCACAGAATCATTTAGGATGGAAAAGCCCTCTAAGATCATCAAGTCCAACCACGGACCAGTTGGACAAGTCCAACCAGCCCTGCCACTAGCTCATGTCTTCGAATGACACATTCACACAGCTTTTAAATACCTCCAGGGCTGGACAACTAGGTCAGTGAAGAAATTCTTCCTGATATCCAACCCAAACCTCCCCTGCTCACTACCAGGAATAACCCAGCGGTGACTGCATGTTGGAACACTGCAAACCAGAGGTGTGTTGCTGCTTCAAGCATCTCCAAGTATTTTGTGGGGGGAACAACTGTGTGAGACCACAGTGTTGAGTTACAGCCCTGATGTGGGTAAGCACGAACCACAAACACTTGGCAGCACTGACAGCGAGGGAGTTCAGGGCAAGGAGAGTGCAAAGACTGTTATGATGGATAGAGACATGTATTTTAACTTCTTTGTCGATACAGAAGTAGGTGTGAATGTCCTACTGAGGATTCAGAAGGGAGAAGGTAGTTTGGAGAAGGTCATAAATCCACCCTTCCCTTCTACAAAGGTCCATCCGAGGTCCAGTGTCAGTGGTGGGGTTGGATCAGGTGTGGTGACTTGGCAGCAATTCCCTCCAGCACATCATAAAAGGGAATGTCCTGGTGAAGATGTAATTTGGTAGTGGATGCTGTCTGAAGAGTGAGGCAAACCTCTAGCTTGGGGATTGCAAACTTGTTTCTGGGAAAGGAAGGAAGAAAAGGGCTAAAGAGCTTTTCTGCACAGGGTGTTTTCTTTTTGTTCTCTCATTTTAAAATAACTGAAGGGGACACTTCATCCCTGGAAGTGTTCAAGGCCAGGCTGGACGGGGCTTGGAGCAACCTGATCTAGTGGAAAGTGTCCCTGCCGTGGCAGGTTAGAACAAGATGACCTCTAAGACCCCTTCCAAGCCAAAGCATTCTGTGATTATATGCCTACATGGGCTTTACGAGGGGCTGAGTGTTTTGAAACTTAGTGGAGTTTCTCCTTGGGGACATTTTGTGGTTGGTCTGAACAAGCCCTGGATGCTGCCTTCAACCCCACCTGTGTTTCTTCTTGTGCTATCTCAGTCAACAAGTGCACTACAACCTCTCTTAGAAGACAGAGCAGACCCTCTGCATGAAGCTCTAAGAATCTCTTCTTTCCTTCTTTGCTCTGTTGCTGTGAATCCCCCAGGGTTTACAAACTCAGCCTGTCTCAATTATTCACCTTGATGTTTTGTGAACCTGAGCAAATCAGAGGAGAGCTCCTGGCAGCAGTTTTGTGCTGGAAATGTATAGCAAAGAAACGCTTCAGCTTTACTGAGAATGTCTCTGTGTGCCAGGAAACCACCATTTCCTTGGTTAGAGCTCTCTTCAGTGCAGGAAGTAGTAAAATCTGCACAAAAAAACTACAGTTTCCCTAACTCTCCTGTCTGTGCTGAGTACCAGGAGAACGATGATTCAACATCCACCCCGTACCCAATTCACCTGAAGCGCTCATGAGCCAGAGCCAGAACAACAGTCACTGCCCTGGCTGTGAATGGGGCTCCACCAGACGTGCTCCAGATTTGGGGTGTCTCCCCAGTGACTGCAGGACAAGATGTACATTTTTGGGAGCTGCCTGAATCTGAGCAGTGAGGACAGGGTCCTCACAGACCTGTGCTGTCTCCAAGTGTTCCCAGAGGACATCTTTTTGGTAACATTTATAATAAGCTGAAGAAACACATCCAGGAGGTTTGCAGGTGTGACCTTGTTGCTTCAGGAATTTTAACCCCAGTTTGGATTTCACTGTCCTCTCTTTTGCCCCTGCTCTTGTCATTTTCTTTCAAGCACTGTTCAGCATTTCAGCTATCAAACACTCTGCTGAAGAGGGCCGAGCCCTCAAGCTCAAAGAATACAGGAACTCAAAGAAACCAGCACTTGGCTTCGCTGAGAGGAAAAAAAAAAAGGTCTTGCTTCCTACAACAATGTGGATGTGTCATCCTGGACACATAATCCTCTTGCAAATCTCTGCCATTTGAAGTGAGAATTACTCTCCCACAAAGATTTCCCCGTGGGATCACTGAAGCCATCTTACTGTAGCAGTTGCAAACATCTAATTCAGGCAAAGTGAGGTGTTCACAGATGTGCCAGATTTTAAGTGATTACCTGCTACGCTAATTATCCAGGATAATTCAAGCATTAATCTCCATCTTTATCTCTGTGTAGAAAATGTGTTGTTTACAGTTTGTGAGATGTTTTCTATAAAGATTTCCATCACCCTCAGCTTGTTGGGCAATACAAGTTAGATCATCTTTGCCAAATTACAGCCAGATTCCCGGTGGGTCCTGAGACCCAACAATGGAAGAGGGTGTCAGCTCTCTGTATGAGGTGGTTTACCACTGCCACAGCGTTCCTCACCTCTTCACAACTTTAGTATTTCAGTTCCCTCGTGGCTAGGAAGCTGGTGGAGGAAATCCCTGTGACTTTTATCTCAGCACACAGAGGCTGAAGCAGAGGGCTGGCCTGTGGGAAGCCTCTGGCAAACTGGGAGATGGGAGCCCTGTATCCTGACTCTTGAGTTAGCATCCCTGGAAGCACTGGGATAGCCCTGAATTTCAGTCAGCTCCAGGTTGCCAGGCTGAAGTGGATTCTGGCAGCTCCCTGAACTCTGGCACACTGTGGTTTGTGCAGGATCAGGCTGGGGCAGAGTCTCAGCTCAGAAGGGCAGGGTTAGATGAGATATCAGGAGGAAGTCCTTTCCTGGGAGGGTGGGCAGGCCCTGGCACAGGTTGGGCAGAGAAGCTGTGGCTGCCCCATCCCTGGAAGTGTCCAAGGCCAGGTTGGAGCAGCCTGGGATAATGGAAGATGTCCTTGCCTACGGCAGGGACATTGGACTAGGTGAGGTTTAAGGTCCCTTCCAACCCAAACCATTCTGTGATTCCATGATACACAATCACAAGATAATCAGTTACTTCAGCTACACAGAAGGGCTTCTGCCCACCTGGAAGGATAAAGTACAAAGATCTCTAGTGTTGTTTCAGCTGGCACAAAAAGGGCTGCACGTGCCTTTCTTGTGTTTTATTACACAACAGTCAGTGGGCTGCTGCCTGTCAGATGCAGATACAGATGGCTGTGACAATGCCCTCAGGACCAGGCTGTCTGGTTGTGGCTGGCTGCCTTCAAAGGAGGGATGGGAAGCTTTCCAGCTCTGCTGGGAGTGCTGGCAGAAGCTGGTGTGATTTCTGCAGCAGGACTGCTGCTGCCCCGTCTCAGGAAGAGCTACTGGCAGCCCCACAAGACTAGGATGTGCCCAAGCCGTGGTACTCATTTACCTGAGTAAGGGAGGATGGCTGCCTGAGAGGCACAGGAACTTCAGAAGGTGCTTTTTCTGTTGTGCAATTAGCTGTGCTGTAAAACGTAGGAGAAGTCATCAGACTATATAATATATTTCTCTCTCACGTGCCTCTTTATTGCTCTTTGCTAAACCCAGAGCAGGAAGCAGCACAGAAAATATGTCAGTGCTGGCTGTTAAGCAGGCCAGCACAAGGAAGATGCCCTTGTGTGTCTTGATCAGAGAGCAGAATGAGGGTCAGGAGAAAGTTAATCTTTACAGAACCTGACACAGACAACTCCTGTGCAGTTTCAAAGCTGGTAATTTTGCAATATGTGTTGGGCAAACTGGTAAAAACATCAGCAGAGCTTGGGAGTTTGGTGACAAACTCAGAGGAGCAAGCAGCAAAAATCCAAGCAGGCTATTTGATGTAAATGATGCTTAACATTTCTCAGGGAAAAATATGTCATAGAAAGAAAGAGTCTATGAAAAAAATCAGGGAGTTACAAAGGCAATTAATGCATAGGTAATTCAGCTGTAGCTGGCAACAAATTACTTTCCTTTCAATGCTGAAGATGACATACTGAGTGGTAAGAACTTAATAGGATCAATCTCAAAAATCATACAAGAAAAATTCTAAAGGAGAACAACCTAGCATTAGAAAAAGCAATTAGAACAGTTAGGGAATGAGACAGCCAGAGAAGTGATGAAAATGCCAACTAGCACAGAGTCACAGGCTGCACTGGACGAAGTGAAGTCCTGAGCAGGCACAAGGGCAGCTGCTGCCCCAGCTCTGAAGAGGAGCTGTGCCAATGCCCTGGGGACAAGAAGCCCATGGCAGAGGCAAACCAGCACATAAAAAACAAAGCAGGGCTGGTATGTGCACCAGCAGGCAAGGCAGGAGGGTGGAAAGGGAGAGCAGCTCTCAGGCAGCAGCTCCAAGAGGGATGCAGAGGGGTTTTGGCTGCAGCACAGAAAAAGGTATGGAGCATAGGCAAGTCCTGAAGAAATACTCACAAAGAAATACTAGCACTGGGATAAAGTGAATTCTTAGACAAGAATTCCTCAGGAAAGAGCTATCCTTGTCTGGCAGAAGGCAGCAAGGCTCTTAGGTGAGGAAAGCAAACAGAGCACAAGGGAGAGAAAAACCCCACAAATCTGAATTTTTACACAGCAGATAAGCCATCATTGGGACTGTGAGCCTTAAAAACCTGAAAGCTGGGGGAAGATCCCACTCATGGCAGAGCCCACGAAAGAACACTCAGTGCTGCAGAAGTTAGGAAAAGTTTCCTTAATTTGGCAGTGTCACTTGGGAGTGTCAACAAGACACACAGCACAGCAACTGCATTTTATTATAAGATGGATAGAGGACTCCATCCTTGGAGCATTGGCAACGAGGCTCAGAAATTACATGGAAATGGAAATTATGGTCTCTGGTTGCAATGGAAAACCACTAGTGGCTTCTAAATAGAGCAAGGGCATTCCCTCCTGAGTGAGAGCACAGCACACCTGCCAGATGAGCTGTGGTACTGCCCATCCCTGCCCAGAACAGTTATATATATATATAATATATATCTCTGTGTGTGGTGTTTATATATATTGTAAGGGAATTATATATATATATAAAAATCAATTACATTTCATCTCCCACCAGTATCTTGGATGGAAACAATAGCTAATGAGAATGCCAAGGAATATTAAAGAAAACATAGAGAACTGGGGATTGTGCTGGTTTTAGTGCAGTTAAATTATGTGAACTGACACCTTCTTGTTTCTGCAGTCATGTTCCAGTAAAGTCCTGTTTTTATTTTAATAGTCAAATAAATCGGAGCAGTAGGAAGGTCATGCAAACAGTTCTCTAAAAAGCCTCGGGAGGAAGAAACAATGAGAAAGATATCACCCAGGCTTTGTTCTTCCTGCCATCCATTTAACGCTGCCTGATAAGAGCCCCTCTTCACGCTGAAGGTCAGAAAGATAAGGGGCATCTGTGCTGATCATGTTAACTACCTCCAGCCGGGTCAGAATCAAGTGATTCACACATGCCTCTAGAGAAACGGGTGGCTGAGAAGGCAGAGCTAACCTTAAGTGCTGGTGACTTAGTACCATGAAAAAGAATTCAGCCTCGTTTCTCCTTGGGCTATTTCCAGAATATTATCTTTGATTTTTTAATTTTTTTTTTCTGCATAGCTATTCAGCTTAGGATTTGACTTCCAAGGAAGAAGAAAACAACCCAAACAATTCTACGAGTCTATAAACTTGTAATTGCAAAAGCTATCACGCACGTACTGCACTGGAGATACTGCTGGGCTTCAGAAAGTGCTTGTTCCTCTCTGAGCAATCAGTAGTCCTGACTGAAGCTTAGAAACTGAGCTCAGTTCTCAGCCTTAAGGCTTTAGGGTGCTCAATCATATCAGTCCACCTAATGCTGGAGGATGGGAATCTTGGCACAGCTAGATTCTCTACTAGATGAATAAGCTCTCTCTGCTGGGCACAGCTTTATTGAGAGCCAGGGTGATACTCTGGCACAAACTCGCCCTGGAAAGGAAGGAGCATTATAAAATTTACCACCTGGCACTGCACGTGCAAAGCACTTGGTTTGACTTTGCCTCCTCAAGCTGGGGAGCCGCAGATACATTTCAAAGGGAGAAAGGACAACTCTGGAGAGCCTAAAAGCCAGCATGTGAGTCATGTTATCTTGGTGAAGACCAGAGTATCTCCTCAGAATCAAAGCCAGCTGGGAGCCAAGGCTGGTGTTGTTCGAGTCCCCCTCCCTGCATGACTGTACATAACTCTGTACGTGTACTCAGGCACCAAATGCTTTAGTGTTTTGCCCTTTTATGGCTGCTCATAAACTGCCTTTCCTCAGCGAGGGAGTGGGGCTGGATTACGTGTTTTACTGAGCCTGGAAAGGTCATAGCACCGGAGGGAGAAGCAAGTGCCCGACACCTCTGGAAGTCAGCCCACTTGCACAGTAAATGCAGTGGCTGAGCTTAGCTGCCAGAAACTGAAAAATTGCTCCAAAATGAAAAAAATCCTACGTCCTGATCATTTAAATACGTCCTTGAGCCAAAAGGAAAGGATGAATTGTATATGTATGAGATCACTCGAGTCTCTACGTGAACCCTGAGCTGTGCAGATAGCACCGAACCAGGAGAGCAGCTTCTGATTTCTCCCCAGAATAAGCAGGGGTTGTAGCTGAAGGGCTGTGCAGGACAGGACCACAACCAGAAACACAGCACCCAGGTCAGCAGACAACTCTCCATTTCACTGGATGGGGTTGTACATATATTGTTTCCCTGTATCACCAGCATCAACTTACTTGCCAGAGTGTTGAAAAGGAAATCTGTGAAGCACTGGCAACCAAGAAGTCTCTTTTCAGAGAATTCTTAATAATATAGCCGTTCCCATTGCTCCATGTCAGGGGAAAGCTCTTGCTGGATAAATCCTTTTTAGTTTTTCACTGCTTTTTCCTCAGTAACATTCTTCCTTCATCTTTCACTTTTCCCCTTTTTTCTTCTGCCTTTCTAACAAGAGTCCCCTCCATGCAGAAGCACAAGATAATGCTAATTGAGCCTGTCAGGCCTAAATAAAAGATGGGATAATGCAGGGGGCTGCAGCCTACATGGTTCCATCTGGATACTTCAACTTCTATCATGTAGCAAGAGCAAACCTTGCTGAGCTGCTTCGCACGTAATGGGCAGAGACTCATTGACCTGTCAGGTGGGGCACTGGTGTGTTAACTACACCAAAAAAAAACCAAATCCCATCAGCAAATTCCCTGTGATATCTTAAAACAGCCAGAGGTCATCTATGGATTGCAAGCTCGTCTTGTTTTTCACTTAAATGTACTGATTCTGCTCTGAATAGGACTCGGAGTGGTTTGGCCATGGTGGTACACGGGGCTGCAGAGACATCTGGGGTTTCAAAGATTAAAAGCAATAGAAAGGATTAACCTTCTGATCCTGATGACAATACTTGTGTGAGCAGGGCTTGCAGGGTTGGGCCCTAGGATGGAGAATTAGCTTTGTCTGGTCTAACAACAGAAGAAAGATGCAGCATGTGAAGCCAGAGCACATCGAGTGCCTGTGTTTAGAGGCTCTGCGAACACCAGATGAATATTAACAACTTGATTCCAGTCCATGGGTTATATGTAATTAGGCCAAAGCCAGCAAAAAGACAAACAGTTCTACACCTTCAAATGAATACTTCAGCTTGCTAACAAAAAGCAATTAAGCTGCCTGCCAGTCTGGAGCAAAGCTGCAGGGCTAATTTCACACCCAAGGCCTCTCGCTGTATGGTAGCATCCCAACACACCACTGCTGCAACCTATTTCCCCCCATCCAGTCACAAGCACCAGAGAGAGCAGCCAGCCCTGGGAATCCATCCCACTCCTCTAAAGGTGTGCTACAGCTACCCAAGAGGGAAGTGGAAAGCAGGGGTCCAGCATTTTTTCACATGGGTCATACTTCATGGGGAAATATAACAGAAATCATAGAAGCATGGAATGGTTTGTGTTAAAAGGGACCTCAGGGATCATCAGGGACACTTTTCACTATCCCAGGTTGCTCCAAGCCCCGTCCAACCTGGCCTTGGACACTCCCAGGGCTGGGGCAGCCACAGCTTCTCT